>VWYH01007061.1:857761-1118284 GCA_013399365.1 Pampusana beccarii
TTAATTTAATTTAATTTTTTTTTTTTTTCTAAATTGGCTTTTAAAAATATAGTTTCTGGAAGCACAGTTTGCAAACCCATCCGAAATTCACCATCCAACCATCCCCTGTGGCCCTGGCCTGTGTCTGATTAGGAGGCAATGATTCAATTTAATAATATCTAATTTTTCTTGCAATATCAATAAGGAAAACTGCCAGTCGGGTGAGCAGTTCTGAGTGTATTAGCACATTAGCTGCCTTCAAGCCAGAGCCTCCTTAAACCAAAAATAATAATTTTAAACATAACAATTAAAAAATAATAATAATTTTCTTTAAAATCTCAACGAGAGAGGGATGGAGCTCCACAAGCTTGGGCTTGTTTCCTGCATCCCTCCTCCAGCATCCCAGGGTGATTTAAAGGATTTAAAGGTCCCTGAGTTCTGACAGGTGAATGGACTGGGAATGAGAGACCCTCTTCATCTCAAGCGTAAGAAATCAGATATTCCCAGAGGCGAGAGGATTTCTGAGCTTGATGGATCTAGTTGGATCTGGTGGAGTGAATCCCAGGAGCCTAAAGGTTTAAATGCCTTCGAAGTTTAAATATTAAAAAGTGCAGATTTATTACGTGGAGTGACCTTTAAAACTTGTCTCATTAAACTACGTCTTCTGACCCTTCTGGGCCTCAGAGCCTCTGCAGACAAGCCTGGGAAGTTCAAAGCAATGAGCAAAAATGGTTAAAAATGTCACCATTTTATAGACGTTTCTGTAAAACTGAAACTTGAAAAACGAAAAAAAAAAAGTCTTAATATCCCTGTGGGCTCCTCCATCCCCTGGAATAATATTTTCTGTCTCTGTTATTGTTTTTCTCTAGGACCAAGGGCTTTATTGTGACTGTAGGGATGTGACCCAAGCTGGGGATGTGCCAAGTTGACTGAAACGCTTTAAAGGGAGAATTTTGCATCTTTAAGAGGAGTTTGGCACAGATTTCCAGCGATGGGACCGTTTGGACAGTTTGCGAGTGAAAGATGGCTTTAAATTTCTTATTCTGCTGTGATAGCATAAAAAAAAATAAAAATAGGAGAATTTTAGCAACCTTCAGATGTTCCATTAACTGCAGGGTTGAGTTACACCGCTTGATATTAATACACATTTTTAACAGCCGGTGTCATGTAGCTGCCTGTTTCTAAATTGAAGCTTTTTGGAGTTTCGCGAATATCCAATTTCACTCTTTCTCGTCCCAATTTGGAGCGCAAAACGCAGTTGGAGAGGCTGGAAATTTCAGTGCTGCAGACGGTCTTGTTTACAGCTAATTTTAAATAATAGTTTGCAATGCAGATTGCACAGGGATGGGAAGGGGGGAGGTTGTTTACTTGCTCTTCAGCTCAGTTCCAGGTATGTCTGTCACTCTGAATAATTAATCTACAATTGAAAAAAAAAATAGTCCGCACCAAGTTTGCTGAGTGCATCATCATCTTTATTTTCTCACCTGCATCAAAAAGAAAATCAGGAGCGTAATAAAATAACGTGATAACTTCCCCAAATGCAATTTGCTGCTCTTCCCCGTAAAATCAATCTAATTAAAGACACACATATTAAATGAATGTCACAATCATTGCAGAGGCACATGAGTCGCAATATTTTAGAGCAGACGTAGCAAGAGGGGGGAAATTCTTTTAGGGCTCGGTCTCAATCTGCTTTCATGACGTAGAATTATGTGTCCCTTGCGTCCTACAAAAATGAGGTTTAAAGCCCGACCAAAGGGATTATATTCGGAATACATTGAGATGAATTTCCGTCGGTAATTTTGAGCGAAAACTGGACAGTTGGAGAGTTTCGGTCCTTTTTTGCAGTGTGACCTGGCGTTTGAGAAAAGCAGAATTTGATGAGTTTGGAAGAAAAGACAGAGAATTTATCCACCTGAAAATGCCAGTTTTGTAGGAAACACAATCCTCGCTCAACCACAAATCAGCGCCTGCTGAAAAACTCCAGTTTCCAGTGAAATTAAACCAGGCACTTCGCTCAACCTGATTTTTTTCTAAAATTTCTATTTCCTCAAGGTGTAGGACATGTGGTTGAGGGGGATCCGGAGGGAGACGTGGAAGCTGCTGTTGATTTTCAGGAGATATTCATTCAACCACCCACACTAAACATTTTCAACAAGTTTATCCGGAGGGAGCAGCGGGAGTCTCAAGACACCTGTAGGAAATTACTTAGGATTTCAGGCAGCTCCCTGGTGAAGCGTGAAGACAAGAGCACCTTGGATAAATGCCAGACCAACATTTTTTGGGTGACTTTCTTCTTTCCTTTTTTTATCACCCCACGCTGATTTGTCAAAACCCACGCAGAAGGCTCTGACAAAAAAAAAAAAATTGGGGAGTTGGAGCAAAGCTGGGTATGAAAGATGTCTGGCCACTTGCCAGCTCATGCATCTGGTGTTTTTTTTAAATTATCTTGTTTTAAACCATTTAACTTTTGTGCTGGTCGTGGTGGGGACATCTCAGAGCATCTCATCCCAGCACAGGCAGATGCTGCTGATTTTACACTCTTAAATTAATTTGCCGTCTTTCTGTGGCTCTGATTTAAAGAAATCGCCTCCCTGTTTGTGCAAAGAGTTATGCGCAAATCTGGATTTTATTTGGGCTCCCTTGCAGGCTTTACTAAGCAGGAGGATAGAGAGAGGAGAGGGAAGTTAATTTGGTAGCAAGGACACAAGCACTGGTGTGCACTTGCTCCGAAAAAGACCTTGGCACCTGTCAAAAAAGGTGATTTATGAACTCTATGAAACTATCACCATGTCTAATAAACCCCCAGCTCAAACTTTATTTTGCTGTATTTAGCAGCTCACTGGCATTCAGAACAACGTAGAGCGTTTAATTCTCTGGGGAAGAAAATACAAGAGCTCGTCCTTCGAGATTCCTGCTTTTGTAGGTAGAGCTTAAGCCAGGACTTATTTTTCCAGGCTGGATTGCTCCTAAAAAGTGGAGGTCATGTACCAAGGGTGAAGATCTGAGTTGCATCCATCACCCTTTTCGCATCTGATATCCAACCCACTGGGGGATGTCTCAGCATCTGAGGGCTAACAACTCCAGTCCTGATGGACATGTGCAACAGGTCTGGCATTAAAAAAACCAGGTATAAACCGAAAAGACTCGCCTGTGGGTTCTGCATTCATCCCTGTTTCATTACATACCTGCTTAGGGAGTAATTAATCCCTGCTTTGCCATGATGGGGATGATGGGCAGCTCCACCTCGGTTCCCCCAGCTATTTCCACCTCTTGGTTCTTACACAAAAGCTCCTTCCAAGGCTCAGCTCCTTCCTCCCCAGCCCAACATCCACAGCCACTCCAGTCTGCAGCTGCTTGTTGGGTTTTTAATTATTCTTCATTATATTTAAGGCAATTTTTCAAAAGAGAGGGGAAAAAAAAAGCAAAAAAGTTTATGGCAATTTACTCTGCTTTGTAATTAGAGATGGTGATTAGAAAAATCTTTCGCTTCGTGATGGAGTTTTCCTTTACAGAGAAAAAAAAAAAAGAAAAAATCAGAAAAAGGGACTAGAAAAAGGCCGCCAAAAGAGCTCAAAGACTAGAATTAAACAGATTATATCTCATTACTTCCAAATGGAAAGGAAAGTTACAGCTTATTAGAGCAGTTGCATCTGCAGCTGGGCAGGAAGGGAAGCAAATTCCCCCCAACAGCGGGTTGCAATCATCTTTGGGGGCTGATATTTTTCCAAATCTTCTCCTCTTGGTAGGAAATAGATGACTTTTGGGCTCAGTTTATTTTATCTTTTGCTCTGATAGATAAATGCCACCTTGGTTTCAGCCCATGTAAAGGCCAAATCTAATTAAATAATGCATCCTGCATGCTACGCATCTCCCCTCCCCGGTGTCATTTTTAGATGCTATTTGCTCACAGTGCTCAGGGAGGGGGATCCCGGTGAGGAAAAGGAAGAAAAGTTGTATTTGGGTGTATTAAAATGAGTTGTTTAAATGCTCTGGGGTGTGTTTTGGTTGTAAAAGGGAAGAAAACCAGGTTAAAACGCTTAGGTGAAGTGGATTACAGGGCTGTTTGGCATCCTGCCCTGCCCATCATCCCTCCCCTGCAATCAGGGCTCCATCTCCGCCACATCAGCCGCTCATCCTAATGCCAGGGGAGGGCTCCAGCATTTATTTGTCCCTATGACAAGTTGGGAAAGTGGGAAAAAAAACACGTTGAGCAGAAAAAAAGGGTTTGGGTTGCAACCTCTGTGGCTGCTTGAGCATCAGTTTTACACACAAAACCTTGAGGGGCTTTTATGTCCCAACCATTCATCTCAGGGTGGATTTCTCATTATATGGAAAGACCCTCAGGAGGTTTATCCTGATGGATAAAGGGGTTTTGGCTAAGGCAAAGAGGACCTGCACAGCAGAGACTCAACATGATCATCACATACATGGACTGAGCATCGTGGCTGTGAAATCACACGTTGTCAGCCCAGGGATTTCCTTATTTCCAGGTTTGGGGGAGTTTTCAGCATGCAATTTTCCTTTGAGCTGAAATATGAGATATTTTATTTGCTTTTCTTTGTCCCAAAAGCATCAGGAGGGGAGGTGAGCAGGCATATGTGGAGCTCTTTCCTCTCCAAACCAAGGATTCATACCTCATCTTCTTCTGGGTCTTTCGAACAACTCCCACCCAACCAGCTCCCGACCTTAACAGAGAAAGTCCGAGCTGGAGACAAATCCAGCCAGACAACAAAACCCATTTAATTGGAGCTCAGAATTGCTATTGGCACCGTCGTCTCTTCCTTTTTTTTTTTTTACCCTCTCCTAAAGAATTTTTTCATTAGCGAATAACAAAAATTATGGAGGTGCTTGACATCTCCCGAGCGGCAGTGGATTTGCAGCGTGCATTAGCTGGAAACTTTCTCCTGGCCCTTAATAGGCTTGAAGAGGGATGGATGCATTTTGACGAAACCGGGGGAGCTGATTGCTACCTAAATAACCGCTTCATCTTCATAGCAGACGCCCGTCAAGGGCTGGTAAAAAGGAGTTACACCCAAGGTCGCGCCAATTAGCTGTAGAGGAGACTTGCAAACAGCTTGGGATGCACAGAGACACTCGGAGCTGGAGTACCTGGATTTTGGCTTTTTAATGTAGGTGGATGCATTTGAGCTCCTGTTAGGGATGCTCCAGGTCAACCCATGACTGTTACAACTAATTTCAGCTATTTTTGGAGTTGGGGATGAGAGGGTGGGAGCCTGGAAAGCGGGGTTTTTTTGAGAAGTGGAGGAAACAGCTACTTGGGGCTGCCTCGGAAAACCTCAGCCAAGATGAGATGCAAAAGCTCTGCTTTTCAAGGTGTGACAGATGGGAGAGGAAATGAAACTACGCGAGGATCTAAATGGGTCACGGCAAAAAAGCTTCTCGATGGCTTTTAGTGTCATAAGGGATCCATAGAACATCCTGCCTACCCATCTAACTCAGCCCATTGAACTCTACCGGAGTGAGGGCGAGACTGTGGCTGCTTTATAATCTCTTCAAAAAAGCGGAAAAACAGCCGCAGTTCTTTTTTTTTTTTTCTTTTTTGCTTGAAGCTTCGCTCGCTTTAATTTGATTCTTTTTTTGTTGTTGTTGTTGCCACCGCTCTCGTTTAATAAGCAGTTAACTCCGCAGAGTTGCCGCAGCCCCACTGCTCCTAGCCATGCTCAAATGGGATGCCTTGATTAATTTTCCACACCCCCCCCGTTTGTTTGCTGGCGATTCGCACCCATAACTCACCCCTGGTGACTCGGGGGTACACAAATATGTATTTCTGAGGCATTGATGTTTTGCCCTGTGGCTGGTGATCAGCTCTGGGGGTGATCAGCCTCTGAGCGAGGCTGGGGGTGATTTGGGATGCCCGGCGAAGCACGGAGGGCTGGCTGTGAAAGTTGGCTGGGAACAACAAAACTGGAGCAAATAAAACCCTATTCCTGAATTTTAAGGGGATTTTTTTGGGTTGTCCAAAATATGAGGACAGGGGGTCTTCAATTTTTGCCTGTTCTTTGTTCTGTGTGTGTTTTCCCTTTGGTTTGGGTTTTTTTTTTTTGCTACCATTCATAGGACTCTGCTCATCACTTTCTGTTCCTGCAAAGCCTCTTTTTGCAGGTGGGAATATTATTCTGGAATAACGATGGCCAGAGATAACGGTTAAAGAATGGTATGTGCTCAAAAAATAAAGCAAACTTGGGCTTCTTCCTAAAGCCTGTGTGGGAAATCACAGCTGTGATCCAACAGATCCCACCGTGCAGCTCCCAATATGGAAAAGGGACTAAACCCCTCCTGTTTTCACAAAGAAAAAGGTGAAATTTGTCAGCTGAGCAAGTTATAATCTGTTATTCAGGATAAACTGGAAAGCTTTGCAATCTTTTTGAGGGGGAAATTAGGTTCTGTATAGAACTGGGTTGGTTAATTTTCTACAAAAACCCGGAAAGCTTGTCTTATCGAGATAATAAAACGCGGTCGGTACACCTGGGTTTCCATTTTAATTCAGTATTTAAGTCTCCCTCCCTGTTTGTGAAGACACCTACTCTACATGCTCATAGCATGCCAGATAAAATACCTGAGAGTTATACCTCGCTGATAAAAATAATGCATAGATAAAGGAATAATCATCAAGTGCTTCCTCTGTGAATGTGAATGGAGGTTTTCCCTTTGTGCTGGTTTTCCCCCATGTACAGATTTTTATTTCACAACCAGGTTTTTGCCCAAGTTGAGATGTTGCAAAGCAATTAACGGGCTTCGATAAGGCTGAATCTCCAGCCCAGCCACTTGGTGGGGGTTTTTTGGGATGATTTCTGGCTATTTGAGACCCCCTGGGAATGCATCTCTGTGTTTTAAAGGGTAATGCTCTTAATATAAAGAGTGGTATTTCGGGGTTATGAGTATACAGTACAGAAGAGTGTTGGTGCAGTCATTTTTAATAAAGCCTTTGTTCTAACAGAACTAGCACTTACGAAACTTAAATGAATCCGTAGAGCTGGTGGGAAAAGGGACAGGTTCTTTGCCAATTATTTTTCTTCAAAAATGCTTCAAAGATATGAAATAAATAAATAAATAAAATTAAAAAAAAATCAACCCACTTCATTCATTTATTTATTAATTAATAAAAGGAAAAGAGAAATGAGCAGTTAGCATGTACAGATTTTGAAATCTGGAAGGGTTTGGGGGATAATTTCTTGGTGGGAATCTCAGAGGAAATTGGTGAGCAGGACATGAGGGGTTTGACCTGCATTAAATTCTCTTTCCGTGTTTGTTCCTTACAGATGGACTTTGCAGTTCAAATGTAACTCATAGCCCTCCTTTTAAATTATTTTACAGTGCTGGGGGTTGCCCTGAAACATGAGAAAATGTTGAAAATAGGCAGCATGTTTGCACTTAGTTTATCTCAAAAAATAAATCAGATCTGGACTTTGCTGGACTCATTACTGAAGGGCAAAGTGAAATGAGCAAGATACAATTTTTTTTAAAAGGAAAAAAATTTGAAAAATCAGAGAGATGTAAGGGATAAAACCCATATTCTGCAGGTTTTAAATGCTGGAGAGGTGGAGAAATAAAACACATATGTGGGAATATGGGGTGGTTTTTTGCCAGAATCAGAGCTGTTTGTATTTGCTCTGAAGAACAACTAGATGCTCCTCTCATGGGATGCTCTACTGGTCTGGCCTTGGAAACGCCTTTATGTGCATCCTGACCTCTGCATTGAACCCAAGGACTTGATTTTTCTCCAAATTCGACTCAGAAGATCTCAGACGAGGTTCTTCAGATGCAGCCAGCTCAGAAACCAGAGCTGCGAATCCTTTCTGTGGTCACCGAGACGCAGATTTAATTTAGAAGAAACTCCACTGCAACGATGGTTCAACAGAGCCCAACATGCCTCCAAGGTGAGCTCAGCATCTTGGGCCACTCATTTGCTTCTAATTTCAAGATAGAGGGAGAAACTTTAATGAAAGGGGAGGATGAGAAGCTGCATTGTTACCTGGACCTGTATCTTTTATATCTCTGACAGGAGATTTCACTGAGGTTCAACCTATCCATTGATAAGACTCCCCCTTCTTAATCTTTTATTCTCTTCCATGCTGCTGTAGATAACTGATTCCCACAAAAAAAACCCCTCTTTATTCTTCAAGCAGGGCTCATTTCCCACTACCTTTTTTAGACCAGAAGGGGCACGGAAAAATAATAAGCACTGTGCACTCTGTTCAAGTTAAGAACCGTGATTATCCTTTTGTAGTGCCGGAGTCGGTATTTTCATGACAACGGCGTTTTCTTTTAAGTGCATCTCTTTTGAGGTGAGAAATGGGTGTTTACACTGGAAGTAAATGGAGAAGAGAAGTCAGGGCTGGTTAATCTTCCTGGGAAAGTGTGGCTGTGTGTGGGGATACCCAATTTAAAGTTATTGAGTCTTTACCATGGGAGCATCAGTCTTAAAGCCGAGACTGAAGGAGAGAACTTCACCGTCACCCCAGGGTTAGCCAAATAATGGCAGAAGCAATTCACACTGGCTTCGTAATACCCACCTGATGTAGTTTGTCGAAGTTGGGCTTGAAAGACCCACTGTGGCTGCAAAACTGCATTAAAAAAAAAAGCCACTAAGAATGATATTTTGAGGCGTGTAACTTGATTTCTCAAAGTGACTTTGGGAAGATGAATGGAAATCGTGGGGTTTTCTTCCTGTCATCCAGATTAGTGTCTAGATGCCAAGTAGGACAACAGAAATGGGTAACGAGGGGCAGATACAACCGGCCCAGGGTTCAAAAACAAGTTGGTCATGCGCATAGGTCACCTATGGATCTCACCTCCTTAAAGACCTCTATTTGCAGCTTCATCCATCGCGGCTTTTGGGAGCAAAGAGCAAAACTCCTTGAAGTCTCTGCACCACCTCATTCTCTTCCGCTTGCCATTAAAATGTCAATATTTTGAGCCCTGTTTGATGACACTCCCAAGGTCCCCATGCCACCCAGGCTGGATCAACACCTGCCAATTCTCCACCGCCGGGGCAGGGAAGAAGGTGTCAACCTGGCTGAGATGCACAAAGCCGCCGCAATGATAATAAATTGGCTTGTCAAAGAGGAGGGCAGATTTGCTATTAATGGAAATAATAGTAGATTACATGGGCTTTTGTCATACAATATAATCAAAGGCAGGATCAAAGGGAGGGAATATAGCAAATGGTTAGCAGGCAAGACATGCTAATGAGATAAAAACGCTAGCCTTGCCACCTCTCCGAGCTTCAATCGAAGGATAATTGATACTAAATAATGTAATTTTGAGCTGTGGTGAAATGCACTTAAAACCAGCAGACAAGGCTGTGAAAATGTTTTAGTTTTTCCGTTACTCTGCTGTCATTTCCATTTTTTTTTTTCCCCTCTGTGTCGCAGCTCATTGTGCATGTGGGAGCTGTTGGGGGAAGAGAAAATAAGTGGAAAAAACCCTATTTTGTCGAAATTCTGGTGCATCTACACAGCTTTAACTTTATAATTTCTGTATTGGATCACCTCAGTTCCTCTGTGTTTGGGTTTGTGTGGTGGCACCAGCACTGCTCATCGCGATGTCCCCAGGGATGTCACCGCTGTGCCACCTCCATCAGCACCATGATGCTCCAAGGAAGCAGCTTCAGCTGCCTCTGCTGTTTTAACCGGCTGCTTTAAATGTCATTGAAAACTAACCGTGATTTAAATGCAAAGCGATGCAGTTTAAAGGATTCTCAAGCAGTAATGTGATGAAGTGTAAAGGTTTGGCATGGTGCGATGTCAAAGGGATGTTCTTTCATTCCCTGAAGCAGCATTGGCTGAAGCTCCACTGCATTTCCCTCAGCTCTATGTAGTCCAAGGAATTCGTGATGGTCTAAAATACTTTTTTCCCCCAGAAAACTTCTGTATTGCCAGACTAGACATGTCTTAAATGTTTCTTAGTGCTTTCACATGGCTTTTCCAATGTACTTTAACCCCTGGCACTGATTTGAGACCTGCACTTCACGCTGGTTTTAGCAGGTCAGGAGACACACAAATCTCCTTTTCCCTCCTATGTAGGACTCTCCTTTTTGGAACCGGAGGAGGAAATGTTCATCCCTTGCTCCAGTTTATGACAACCACCAGTCCCCATGAGGGTTTGCTGGTGCAGACTACTTGAGCACATCTGTATTTTTAACAGGTTTAAACTGTAGCAAGAGGCTGGAACTATGAAGATACCCAAGTGTGGGTGGAGAAGAGGTTTTCTGAGGTCTGGTGATGGCTGCAAAGGACATCAGTGGTGCAGCTGATCCATGTAAGAGCATCTCTTGCAGCCAAGATAGAGAGAGCTCTGTGACAAACACAATGAAAAATAAAAATTACTTCGGTGCTTGCAGATTTGATTTTTTTTTCTACTTAGAAGTTCCTTGTGGCAAAATTAATCAAATCAGGACGTTCCCCAGAAACTTTTTGTTTTGTTTATTTATTACAATGAGTTCGGCTGAGCAGCTTCCCTGCAGAAAGACGACTGTTCTGTGTCACAGAAGATAAATAATGAAAAATAAAGGATCTCTTCTACTGCATTTGAAACCCCTCTTTGGTGACTGATGCCAAAGGCAATTACCAAGGCTAAATTAAGACTAATTTTGCCAGATCTCTTCTGAAGAACTTTGGAAGCACTTTTTCATGTAAGGATGCCCTGGGGGGTTAGACAGCACAGGAGAACATATGAGATTCAGGTTTGTGTAGCCTTAGTACCAGCTCAACACTACATCAAAGTGAGGACGTGAGAGCGAGATAATAAATTGGGCCAACTTTCAGCTCATCCGCTTGGATGCAGAGATTGGAACAGGCTGCAAAGTCAACCACGTGAGCTCATGTGTCTGTGTCTACATCTATTATGGAGATGGACCTTCAGCAACTTGTCTCCTGTTGCGTGTTGGGGTGGAGATACTGAAATATTAACCTATAATTTAAGAAAGTCAGCACCCTAAAATTGGGTTCAAGCTGTCAAGCAAGCTATTTTCACATTGAAACCATATTTTGATGGTTCATGCACCTCCTTAGTCCACCTGGATGCAAAGGAAACAGAGCAAAGTAGGGTTTGAGATGGAATCAAGCTCCTCTGCTTGACCTCAGTACTGTCCACATTACGCCAAGTCGGTGTTAGGAACTCTTCTCTTCTGGATAACATGATTGTATTTGCAGGATTACTTTTTAGAGATGCCTTCATCTCCTTTGATCAGGACAAAAACTTAGGAAGGCGAAGCATACACACAGAAATCCAGTGAGGTTCTTGTGCTCTGCTTAGGCAATCACTACCAATTTGAAACGCTGGAGCACAGATGCTTAGAGAGCGTGCGAATGTCAGCATCTTTTCACCCAAGATGCTTTGGTCAAGGTTTTGCGTACACTGAAGTGCCTCTGTTTCCCAGAACAGAAGGATTCATTTCCTGGGCATTTGATTATAGGGTTGTGGTTGTTAGGGGGATGATGAAGGTAAGCAATTCACAACAATAGAAGAAAGGATCCAAGCAGTTTATTCCATTTATAGCCCCGTGCATGTCTATGGTGTGTGGAATTGCACAAAAAGCAAGTGTGAACTACAACCAGCTGCACTGTCAGTAGAATTTCTCAGCTGTTCTGGGTGAAAGGACCTGATAAGGTACAACAGCCTTTTACTGCTATTGCTAAGGGTAAGACAGTCACAGAATGTGGCATTCATTATCTGGAGGAATAAAAAAAAGGGTTCAGCTCAGGGCAGAACAAAAAGATATTGTCTCTTCCTGAATTCCCGGATAATTTGGGGTGGAAGGGGTGAGTCTTTTAAAAAATCCTTCCTCCGCTCTCCTTTCCATCTATTCTGAAGTGAAACAGTAGTGCTGCACACCAAAAAGCCTGAAGCCACATCTTAATGGTGTAAAAACAAAACATTTTGAAGCAGTTGACGTCTTCCTCACATTGTTTTTGTCTATAAGGCTTGGGTGGTGGGCTGCATTGAGAACGTGTGGGGATTTGGGTCTACCCAATGGGGCATTTCCTAGTAAATCTACTACTGTCTAGAAGAAAAAGAAGGAAAAAAAACATTCTTGACGTTTTTTATTTGCTTTTATGAGTTCAGTGAAGAGCTGGAGGACAAGAGTCGCTGCGCTGGCTCTGCTCAAACTGAGGGAGAGAAACCGAGGTGAGAATTTTATATAACTTGCCTGTGGTCATACAGCGGAGACTCTGCCAGACGATGGCCAGGCAACGTATATTTAGAATTGAGTTAAATAGAGCATTCAGCCACCTGGGATGGGAGCGGCACCTTCAAATGGTGCTTGAAATCTCACTTGTGGGATCGCGGTGGCCACCGTCCCCCATGACTCCTTGTGTGGAAAACGGACGGAGGTACCCAGGGTGTCCTTGCTCTTGTTTGCTCATCTGACACAATACTCAGACGGAGCAACTCAGGACAACCTGAACTTCCTCCAGTTTTGGCATTGAGGAACTTTTCTTCACAGAATAAAACATCCAATTGGAAATGTTTTCAAGCCGTGTGAGTCAAGAGATTAAACGCAAACCAAAGATAAACTGCTGCATCTTGGAAGTGCAGTATCTGTGCCCATGTCTAATGGAGCAATTTGTGTAAAACCTCCCCTGAGAGCTGGTGAATACTGCTGCTTTTCCAACCCAACCCTGCAGCCAGCAGTTCTGAATATCAGCTTTATTCTTTGGAAATAAGGAGTCGAAAGTGTGATGCTATGAAGTGGGCATAGTTGAGAAAGAACCTGGACTTAGGGATGATTCACTGCTAAAAAAAATTCCCTTTTTCCCCCACCCCACATCTCTGTTCAAGGCTTCTTGGTTAGAGTGAGGTTGTCTGTAAGCTACAGCTTGTGCATCATCCTCCTGGGCCTTTTTTACCTGCTTGGTTTGCTCTTTTTTAGCATACATTTCGAAGGTTTCTTGATCAGCCTGTGTTTTATCGATCAGGCTGCTCTCAGCTCCTTTTCTCCAGCCCTTCATTAAAGCTGGGATCACACTTTCCGAAGATCTCCCTCAAGGTTTCTTGCTCGTGGAAACCATATGATTATGGCTAAGGCTGTTGGACTTGAAGCCACACTTTATATTTCCCTTTTTGTTTAATGCAGAAATGGTCTATTTACCATAGATTTTCTTTTCACACCTGTTTTCCTCCGGTCTTCAGAGTGGCAAGAAAAAAGCAGGCTCTTGATTTTTCTTTGTTGGCTTCACTGATAAGTGTATTTTGGGTTTCATTTCTTTAAAAACAAATTTGTGAGAGATGGGACCTTTTGGGTTTTTCCTTTGAAGTGAAAAAGGTCATGTTAATTAGCCATCCTCATTATGACAAGCAGCGCTAAGGACCGAGTGAAGAATTTGTTCTGTTCCTGCCTGCATGTGGGAGTTCATATGATAAGGACACTCCAATTCACATAACACAATCATTGTAATGTCTTCAGACTGTTATGTAAACTAAATAACATGCCACTTTCTTCCTTTTTTCCCCTCTATTAAATTAAACCAACTGAAGTTTGAAAGCAGAAGGTGAAAATTAACACTTTAAATCTTGACTCCAGCAAAAAAAAGTCCATCGGAGTTTGCTCTGCCCTCTAAATAAAGTGCTAAGAGTTGCCTAAAACAAATATTCATAAGCTGGAAAAATCCAGAGCTTCCTTTATGTTTTTAAACCCTTTTTGTTCTGCTCATTTGGGGAAGGTGTCTCATTCGAAAAACACCTGCACTCATTTAGAAAGGAATGAAGCAGGATAATAAATAGTACCCCCTTGCCATCCATTGAACTGGGAACACTTGAATTTTATTTTTTCTTTCTCCTTCCAACTGTTATAAAATAGACCAAAAGAGGGCTATTTTAGATCAATAATCTTTTTTCTTTTCCCCCCTCTCCCTTGATATTCCAGGTCAGCTGGCAAATGGAGAATTATTCTTTGCACCTTTCTAAAAAGCTCCTGTTATCACCCATCTGAGACGGCCACTTGCCCAAGATACGGAAACCACTGTCTGAGCCAATGGGTAATAAAGCGAATTGTGTTTGGAATGAGCAGCCGTCAGGTTTGCCCTTGATGGTACCTTCTTCCTCGCCGCATCCCTGTCCTGCGTTTGGATGCTTCGGCCAGCATTGAGCATCCCTCCGTCCCTACCGATTCCCTTTATTCACATTTCTTTTCTGCTCACTTGCAGCCTGAGCCGTTCGTGCCGTGCTGCTCCATGTCAGAAATTCATTAACTAGCTTTGCATTTTGATGGTAGACAGGGAAATGCCATCTGCTACCCAACTGCTGTGCTTTCTCATCTGCCCAAGCCCTGCCGAACCCCTTCCAATGTCACGGAGATTGGTTGAGCCCGCTACTCACTTTCCTGTTATTAGCAAATTAAGATACACTTCCTGCTGTTGATTTCCTCATCTAAACACTGCGCTGGGAACAGAAATAACCCTATTACTGGGCCAGGATATAATTTAGCCATAACACTAATCTTTGCTGGTGTGAGACGGGGTGTTATTCTGCATCTGTTGTTATTCTCCATAGCCCTTCTTCCTAAAGCTGGGGAAATACATTTCCTTATCAAACAGCTTCATTTAAGCCTAATTAGATAGAGGCTCACAGGTGACTCAATCTAATATCTTCCCCTCCATCGGCGCTGCCTTAAGTACGCCAGGACGTGTGCTTGAGGAAGCTTTACTGCGGGAAAAAAGCTCAGCTCCAGCAGAGAAAAAGTCAGTTTATTTGTGCGTCCTTCTGTGCTAAACGCCGGCCAGGCAGCAATTTCCATGCTGATAGGGAGCATCGGATACCATGAGGAATAGCACCGGAGTTGTGATGTGCTTCCCACGGAGCGAGATACGGCTTGGGGTAATGGTATCGGCATCTGCCTCCTCATAAAGGCTCGAGATCCCGATCAGTGCCAAGTGAGAAATTCAGAATGGGATTTTTGATGGTTTGGGAGGGAATTGAAGGGCTCTCATTGGTCTCTCTGGGGGAAAGAGGTTGGGAAGGTGCGAGTGGAGGATTTTCCTGAATAGTGGGGTTTGCTTTGCCATGATTCATGGTCAGGAGAGCATCCTTACAGAGAAAAGTTGGACCATCTACTCCAAAGAGAGGTCAGCCCTTGGCCAGTGCAACTTAGGATTGTCTATTCTCTGTGTGTCTTGAGGATGGGGCTCACCTAGGTAACACGACTTTTAGATAGGGAAGGAAATGAAATAACCAGGATTTCAATCAACGAGCTCCTTGTCGGGTCTGATTTCATCTCATGGAGCCTCACGTGTCCCTGAGCAGATCCCAGCACATGGTTTATGGTGCTCAGGCACCAACCATGTGCAGATCTTGGCAGCGAGGACCATTGTCAAGGACCATCAATATAATGAGAGAAGGCAGCGAAAGGAAGGGTTTGTTATGAGAAATGACCAAGAATGAGAGTCAGGTTTCTCAAAAGCATGTGATTCCTGTTTTCAGCCGCTTGTCACTGAGCCAGGACTTGTAGGTTCAGCACAAACACATTCACAGCTTTCATTTGAGTATCTCATTTTCTAGTATTGACCCAGAAGGGGCTTGGGAACTTGATGAAAACAGTGCTTTTCTGTGAATCGCTGCAAGTTTCCAAACCTCCCCAGCATCACGCAGGAAACCTGAATATTGCTGCTGGGAAGGTTTGGGGATCTTGGATCCCTTTGGAATCTTTAGCAGAAGAGAAAGGGCAAAGGGACCAGACCACAGAGACCACCCCAGGCAGCGGCAGGATTTCTCCTTGGAGACAGAGCTGAGGTCAAAGCAACCTTTACCACCTCCAGAACTCAATTAGCAAAAACAAAGAGTAAAATTAAAGGCACGAGAGAGAAAAAAAACCCAAACAACCCGCAGCGTAACTCAGCACAGGGCTATTTTAGTGGGTGCATCAGTCAGAAGCTGGTCTGCTCTGCCTCCAACATCTTCCAGTCGACTTGATTATTATTATATATATATATATATATATTTTTTTTTTAGCCCAAGCAATGCACACAAAACCTCCTGGGGCTCCAATTGAGCTGTGAATCCATCGGACACTTACAGCCATTCCCAGCGCTGGAGGCAGCTGCTTTGCCGCTCCGGCACCCCGCAGCAGCCAGGCGAGAGTTCAACCGCGAAGCAGCCTCGGCTGGGAGCCAGAGACTGAAATCCCAATTCAACCAGACCCCCCGGCACCCATCTGCCTGACATGGAGCCAGGAGGTGAAATCCAAGTTCGCCCAAACCCCCTGGCAACCATCTGCCCACAACCGGATGAGTGGGATGCTTGGGATGCTTGACGTTCATTGCTCACGTGGGCTTCAAATCTCAAAGGAAGATGCTTCTCAAGGCTCTTTTAAATCCCAAAACATTGCTTCAACCTTGTCCCTCCACGAAGACGCTTCCATCTTGCTCCCAGATAGTGATCCAGGTCTCCTCTGGCGATAATTCTCCGAGGTCACGGGATCAAGTGAAGCAATTTAGAATAAATTGTGGCTGCTTCAGACTTTTGCATTAAACTCTGAACTTTGGGAGCTTCACTGCACTGAAACTGTCGGCGATGCGCGCCCAAGGGGATTTGTATTTATTTATATCCTTTATATATATCCTTACTGAGCAACCTGCGGAGGCTACGGGGATCAACAGGAAGGAGGGGAGAGTGGGGGAAGCAAAGAATATGCTTTTGCCCTTTCTTTCCTCTTTTAAACCCAAAGGCAACTCAGAGCTTAATGGCCTCCGTTTGCAGAAGAGGCCAGCAGAAGGCCAGCACGTGGTCAAAATTCAGCCAAAAAGGGCTTTAAATGGGGTTTCTGCTTTGCGGAATCTGTTTCTTCAGCTCTTTTCTGGAGTTTGTTCAATATGGTAAAGGGGAAGACGATAAATGTAATTATTTAATGAAATTTCACTTTGACTTCTTCTGAAATAGTCTTTTAATTGTATGTTAAAATGTTTGTTGTTTTTTTTTTTAAGCTGAAAAATCATAGTTTATTCACCTTTTTTTTTTCCCCCCCCCTCAGATCGGCCCTAAGCGAATCTCACTCCAAGTTCTAGAAATCTTTAAATATTAATGGAAGAAGGAGTTTATTTAGCACGCCTCTTGCCCGACTCACCGCCGGAGCCACAGTGTCCCTCTGCACACACCGCGGGTCGGTGGGGCTTGAAGTGGTGATGGAATTAGTGTCCACCTCCACGACATGCCCATCTGCTGCTGGCTGAGCGACCTACATGAGGTGAAATGAGATCTGCTGGTCTCCATCCAACTCCTGGAGTGTGCACGTTGTCCCATCATAAGCTTAAACGAGCATTTCCCAGCCTGTGTGATATAAAATCCCATCATGACAGGCATGAGAGGGGCTTTTTTTCTTCCCTATACCATAATTCAATCATTTTTCAGGCTGGATTTTGCATACGTGAGACAGAAAACATACAAAAAACGGAAATAAAGAATCACACAGGAGATTTATTCCCATTCATCTGAATCCAGATGCTTGTTTCTTCTAGGAAAACTCCAAATATTGTGGATTTGGTGATGCTTGTGCATCCATGGCTTACACCCGTACTAGAATTTGAAGACCTACAGATGTGCTTTTTTTCCCTCATATAACCAAGCAGATGGAAAGTTTACCCTTCCCAATCTAGTACTATCTCTGCATGTAAATGAAGAAATTGGAGCTTAAAACCTGTCAAGCCAACACCTTCCCCCAGGATTAAATTGACTTTAAAGCGTATGCTCCAAAAAAATACCCAAACAAACAGGAAAAAATCCCAAAAGGGAAAGAACTAATAAGCACAGTGTTTTCTAATATGCACACTAAACATCTCCTTAAATCTAAATGAAATCTATATTGAATTCGTTTTCTATTTTTGAGCCGAGACTCAGCTAGTTTGGCTCCTCATTCATCCAAATTTCATGCTTCTCCTTTGAACCTGGCTTATCGGAAATGTTTGCTTTCTTTTTATTTTTTCCTCCCAGTTGCCTCACGGTGGGTTTTCAAAACACAAATCAAAGGAATAGCCTACTTGAAGAAAAGAAAATGAGCTGTCCTGCATCCTTGTCCCCATGCACGTGTTTTTGGCCGTGGTGCATCCCTCACGTCATCTTCATTTTATCAGGGAGGGAAGTAGGAAAATGTCTCCTTGCCCACTGGGTTCTTGCTGGGACACCTGTGCCACCACTTTGCATCACTGAGAAAACTAAACCTGGGATGTTATCACAGTGGATTTTGGTCCTGTCATTTTGCTGCTATGATAAGCAGCACTTTGGATCAGAGATTTGGAGAACTGGCTCCAAAGGGCACCAAAATTCCGTTTGCTGCCCTGTAGTGCTATTTATGTGAGAGGTATTTATGAGATGCTCCCCATGGTAGCATCACAGGCAAACGATATGCCACAAAACTCAAAGGACCTTTGAGACCATCACCAGATTTTGTCTGAAATCACGCAAAATGGTTCCCAAATTGGGTGGAAAGCCAGCAGACAGATGGACAGACGTCCTGCGCACCACCACAAGCATGACGAAGGGGGAAAACCCTGGAAGATCCATGAAAGAAAGGAAACCACCCAGGTAACAACTTCTATTTAAATTATCTCGAAGACACAATTAGAAATACAAGCCCGAGCGAAGGAGCAGATGGACAGCAGTTGTTTTGCTGCCTGCCTACACCTGCCAAATGAGTTTTCCTCCCTGAGCCGTGGCAGTTTCCAAGTGCTCCTGAAAGAAGGAGTTGGCAAGAGGGTTGATGCCTCCCTACACGTGATGGAGTTGGATTTTGGGAGCTGTGTTGGGGAAGAACATTGGGGCTGAATGCTGGGGGGAGAAAGAATCTGAGATGTGGAAGGAAAGGTGGCTTGAAGACCTGAACCTAAAAACACTCTCATGTAGACGAGGGAAGGATCCAGTCCTTCAAGTCCATCAAGGCATGGAGGACAATTCCCAACAGTTATTCAGCCCTCCTTTTATTTCCACCGGGGAGAATTTAGCAGGTCTGAGGTTATTTATTCTCCCACAGGCTAAATTTGCTCATCCCCAAAGGTCTTGGCTTCCCCTCCACAGAAAAAAACAAGATCCCAAACCATCACAGGCTATTTCTGCAGATATTTCCGTGTAAACCCTGGCCCTGCTGAAGCTAGTTTTGTTATCAGCTTAATAGGGCCAAGACTTCAGCTCATCCTTGCAATAAACTAGAGAAATGTTGTTGGTCTTGCATTTTCTAATCAAATAAGGTTTTTTTTTCTTATAGAGGAGGCCGTTTGCTAGCCCTGAGATAGCCACCCGGCCTCAGCATGTGGAATTACAGATACTGCCAGCAGCTATTAACTGTACAAATCTTTGCATTGATAACCGAGGGAGAGATTTATGTCTTAAAATGAGAAATGCTATCCGAAACAACCAAATTGAGCCCATGGATCAATCCAAATCAGAGTCCGCTGAGGAAGTAAATGAGGCATTTGGCATTAATTGGTGTCTCTCCCATTTTAGCATCCTGGACTGAAGGGACTGAGCTTCTCCCTTGCCCTTGGGGGAGTTCCTGGCCAAGGTCAAGCCATTTTTGCCAAGTTGTTGGGAAATACTTGCGGAGTTTCCTCAGCAGCATTTTCTAGCACCTTCAAGGAAATAAATCAGAAGTTCACTCGCAGGGCTAAATGTGCTTTTAAAAAACGCCTTTTGCTTTTGCATGCCAATCAGCTAATAAGCCAAAACCTGTTTTTCTCAGATTCATTCCCATATGCTTCGTTTACTTGCTGTTTTTTATCCGACAGCCTTCTATCCCGGGGCAGGTACTGGCAGCCACGGGCAGGATTTCTCTAAATGTGACCACTCCTGGGGGCATCATCGTGCCACATCCTTCCTAAAACCCAAAATTCAAGATGTTGTGCATGATCTTTTGAGCTTGTACCTCAGCATAGTACCCAACCTGGATGTCTACCATGTGTTTTTAAAGCAATAACTCCCTTGCTGCTTTTATTTGCACCCAGATTTCACTTCTTGGTGTGCCTCTGGGTAAGCTGTACAAGCTGGAGATGTCTCGTAGTCTAAACCCTTGTCCCCAAACAATCAAATCCACCTAAACTACTCCTGACAGCCGCTTGTCTAAACTATTCTTAGATAGAGAGCTGACGGCCTCCCCAGGTGACAATTTCCTCAGCAAAGCTGAGCTTTGCTGGTATTCTCGTCCTAGTGTGCCCTGGAGGAAATTATAAGACATCACTAAAACTTCATAGGTGTTTAATCTTCATTATGAAGGAGTCCCAAATCGCCCAGTGGGTAATGGATGGGTCTCAGGACATGGTTTTGCCAGTCCCATGAGATTTGGGTTGTTCTGCAAAGCCCTGTCTACCCCAGGCATGTGGCCAGGGCAAAATCTCATCCTCTCAGCTTTTGTTAGGAAGCCAATATATTTTTAGGTCTAACATGCATTTTTAGGTCTATCAGTTGCAGAAAAAAAACAGGTCTGGGAAGACCTACCTCATTCCTAAAATCTCAGAAAGCGAATTAACCCGATCTTAAAATCTTCTGCTTAGTTTTAGTGTCACAGTGCACTGTGCACTTGCCAGAAATAAATACGGAGCCTGACCAAGCATCCCTTTGCTCTTCATAAAGGAAACCCAACTTAATTAGAAAATCCTTGAATTTCCCTGGGTATTTCTGAGTCACACAGCAGGATGTAAAGAAACCTCCAAGCTCTGGAGCAAACGAGAAGGATTTGCCCTCTCGTTCGCCCTTGGCTGGCTACGTTTGTTCGCTTTTGCAAAAACAAAGGTTATTTGCCACGGAATGAAAAAGAAATTGTCTCTGGGGAGACTGGAAGGGCTCCAGAGAAGAGCTGCTGCCATGAGAAAAGCTTTGTAAAGCTGACCCATGTGGGATGAGGTTAAGGGAAGCGAGCAGGAACAGCCCTAAGCAGGAGATTGCTCATTCCCGCTCCAGGCTGGGGCTATAAATAAAGACCAGGATCTAACTAAAAAAAAAAATAATAAAAAAAGAAAGAGTGACTTGGTTTATTCTCCTTCGCCAATGAGAGAGGACAGTTTTAAAGAGACGTGAGAACAACATAGAAAATAACAAGCCGGGTTTCCTAGAAATTAAGGCTGAGCTGAAAGCCTTCATGTCATTTGGGCATGTGCAAAATTGAGCTAAAAGAAAAAAAAAAAAGCTTTCTGCCCAAATTTTCCCTGTTTCTGCCCATTTCCAAGGAGAGCTGCTGGGCTTGAATATGAAATGCAAAAAAAGACAAAGCTGCAAAGAAAGAATGAGCCAGATCAGAAATGTTATGAACACTCCAGCAGCCAAAATCATCCTCTTCTTTTACCTAAAGTGGCTGATATTTGATGTTTTGCTGCAAAAAAAAAAAAAGCCCAGCAGCCACCTTCAAACCCTGCTCTCCTCATTCAGGGAGCTGCTGCTACTTTTAGGGGGATTTTTTTATGCAATTCTTGTAAATTCTTGTACCTTTCTAGGAAAAGGTGCATTTTCTTTTCTTATTGCAAGCCGAGGGTTTTTTTCCTCCTATAATAGAAGCTGAAGGTTTCACGTGTTTTGTTGTATTAACTGGACTATAGGGAGAGGAGAAAGTACATTTAATGTTCCAGGTAGATGTGCAAGAAAAATCAAAAGAGTCTAATAAATGGAAATTCAGACAGCTCAGTTGCCTCTTCCCGCTGTAAAGGAATCAGGTTCAGCAAAGGTGAAGCAACTTTTTTGCTCCTTTTTTCAAAACAACCATCTCAATCCAAGCAAAGCAGCAAGAAAAAGCCTTAATTGTCGGGTGCTGTCAGTAACGAACCCAGGCCCATAACATGGGGGGGAGAAAACAAATATATTGGGGGGCTTGCACCCTGTGATCCTTTCTGGTGTAATTTTGCCTGGTTTGGTTAATTTTTGAAGGGTGATGGGTTCATTTGGAGCTGGCTTTGTAATTATTGTTGGTGAGTACAACCAGCCCAACGAGCCCCTCTCTTCCCATGTACGTTCACAAAGTGAGATGAAAAGAGTTTTGCAACGTATTAGACCCCATGAATAATACACTCGCAAAAATGCCTCGGCGCAACGCAGCATGTTTCATCCCATCAATATGATAAATGGAGGTACAGTTGTTTTAATTGGAGAGATTGTGCTGGAGTGAAAACGCTTCTGTTCTTAGCCTGGGGGAACATTAATGTTGCCCTGATCTTGACAAAATAGTTCGTTCGCATGTTGGCTTTTAGCTTGAGAGTAGCGAGTGTTGGGCTGGGTCCAGCAGAGGGTGATGGGACCTGTGGCTTCAGTCCCACTGAAAAAAAAATAAATAAAATTTAAAACCCCACAACCCAAAAATCTGCAAACCAGAAACTAAAATTAAGAACTGGGCACTGCCATGTGCCCAAACCCATCCGCAATTTTATGGGTGATCCCAAACCTCAAGGAGATGCTCAGAGCTAGTGTAATATGGAACACTGAATACAGGGTTCATGTAAAAATATGGTTTAAAAGATGCTCGTTGTATTCTTCATGCCACCTAGAAGCTCACACATGGAGCTTGGCTCACCCCATTCCTGCTTTTTTTGGCATTTCAGTGGCCGAAACAGGGCGCAGGCCAGAGGCAGGAGTAAAATATCTCTGTAATAAACTGAAACATTTGGCTCTTTGAGCTGATGCCAGCTTTTATAACAATTTCCATCTTAAGCCGGCTCAATACATATTTAATGAAATCTTCTATAAAACCTTTAACAGCCCTCAATTCATTTCAAGTGGTAAATGAGTCAGCAGTTTGAAATGATGAGCAGGCTTCAGACTCCGCTGTCGTTACTTAAGGAGAAGAAGTGATTCTTTTTTAATGCTTTTTCCTCCGAATAACATTTCTTTTTCTTCTTTTTTTTTTTCTTTTCCTTTTTTTTCCTCTTCTTGTTGCTGGTGTGGCACTGCTCAATATAGGCAAGGACAACCCCAGACTGATGTATCTGACCATCCCTTATCCAATCTCTTCGTTGGATCATCTCCAAACCCAATTCATCGCTCCCTGCCTCAGTTTCCCCACTTGCTTAGTGCTACCAACCTCCTGCAAAGCACTTTTGAGACCTCTGTAGGGAGATCCCATCTCTTAGAGCAGCCCAAACACCTAAATATGAAAGAATTCAGGAGGTGGACGTCTCATCCACCTGTGGAGCAATCACCTGCCTCGTTATTCCCATTTTTCCCTGGTATCTGACGGCAAAATCCCCTAGAGAGCACAAGAAAGGCAGGTTACCAGCTGTGTAATCACCTCTATATGGTACCTGCCCATTCGAACAAGGAAATGGCATCTTTGTTAGAGGCAAGGAGACTTCCAGGCTGTCTTGTTCCGCAGCTCACCTATAAAAGCCAAGCAAGCTTTGCAAAACATTTCAGTTCTCTTGATCACTGTAATTACTGGACGGGATCCAGCGCTGCTCTCCAGCAGGTTAGACAGAAGGGGTGTGGGCAAAGGCTTTAAAATAAAACTAATCACGCCTCGCTGCTTCTTTTTTTTCTTTTTTTTTTTGTTTGGAAGGCCTTTATTTTGCATGATATTGATTTTTCTCTTATTCCGCTCGCCGGCGTGGCGATGTGTCAGGTCATTTTTGCTCAGGGTGAGCTGAGGTCGCAGATAAGTGTCACCAGCTGTAGCGTAACACGGAGCAAGAAATCTCTGCGGGGACAAAGTGCCCTTAACTGTTGCTTTTTAAAGTTTTAGCGAGTGGGTGACGGTGGCACGCAGCCTAATGTGGTCCTCTGGACCGCAGTCAACGTCGTGGCTGGAGGTCAAGTCACCTAAAGCAATTTGATGGCAGGTTTTCTAGCACCCCCACGGCTCCAGTCATGAAGTATTTCCAATTAACTTTCTGCATTTAAATGGCCCGCATTCTGCCGAATCGCTATCAGACGCGCGGCAGGCGGGCGGCCCTTCTGGTTTTATTCTGGAATAAAGTGGGAAGTGGCAACCCCAGGAGCAGCTTTCTGGGCAGGTTGGTGCAAGGTTTATGGTTTTGGCGGGGGGTTATAAAGGGAGGTGAAGTGTGCAAATTAAGCGCGGCTTAGGGAAGCTGAGCTGAGGAGGCAGCTTAGACCCTGGTATCTGCTTATTGGAAGTGCTCAGTGGGGTGTGGAGGTGTCCGGTGGGTACAGCTCAAGTTTGGAGTGGTACAGCCAAAAAAAAGAAAAGAAAAATCCAATCAAATTGCTTAAATGCTTGATATATTTTTTTCCAAGTATACCCTGAATGAGTGATATTTCTAGCCAAGGTGAGGAGATATGTCTGTTCACATGCTAGACCCAGGTGAGATTGCCCCTGGAGCCCACTGGACACTTTTAATAACTACCATTGGAAAAAAAAAGGCTGAACGGGCCCTGGAACGGCTGCTAAAAAGAACAACTTTATTGTCCTTGAAAAGGGAGAGCGATCTCGGGAGAGGGAAGGAGCAGAACAAGGCTCCTTCAGCCTACCTAAGCAAAGATGAAGTGGGGACCTGCCTGCTCCCTATAAATATGTCAAAGAAAACACGAGGGAAGGAAATAATGGCTTAAGTTAAAAGGCCAGCATTGAACACTGGCTAAATTTAGGCTGGGAGACAAAGGAAAGATTCTAACAGGCAAAGCAATTTGGTTCAGAACAAGCTGAACTCCTTCAAAGATTAAACTTGATTAAGCTAGTGAATAGGATGATGTGAGGCCAGACCTAACCCAAGATGCTGCAGATGGTTAAGGGCAAGCGCTGGGAGATGACCAGGAGTCATCGAAGGGTTGCAAAACCCAAAATAAAACTTTTGATCCGATTTGCTCCGTTTCAAAAAGCGAAATTCTTGGCAGATGTTTCATGAGTGCATGCTGCTAATGAGAGCTGAAGATGCTAAATGCAGGGGCTGTGCTTTAAATTGTTAATCCCACTCCAAGCCCATCAGCGAGGAGCATGTCTGCTAAAACTGGTTGACTCCCAGCTGATCCCATCTATCTTTCATGTGGCTCCGGTCGAGGTGGCCACGGTGGCCCCCGTGCCGGGATGGGACGTGTCACTTCTTCTTGGACCCAACGGAGAGTCGGCAAGGAGTTTGCTCAACAAAACCCATCGCAAGCTGTTATCTCCTACACGCATCACCCAGATTAAATGGCACTTAATGGAATAATGAACCGCAGGGAGAAACATACAAGGAAACGTCATTAAATCTGGTTAAAAATGAATAAAATTCCGAATCAATTCCCATTAGTGAACGCACTGATATTTCACATATCTTTAGGAGTTTTATTATGCATTCATGCATAATCCGGTATAATGACGGCTATTTTCCCCCAAACTCCTTTCTTCCTAATAAAAATGAGCAGGATGAAGGATCCAGTACTTCATTCTCTCATGCCTTTTTTTTTTTCTTCTAAGCATTATATGAAATATTTAAGCAATGTCTTTTTCTTCTCATGGTCATGCCCTTATTGTGTCAAGTCAAATTAGTTAAGTATCCAAATGAGAGTAAACAAAGGTGACAGACAAATGAAACACATGGTTACTGAAGTGTCAGAGGCCCCTATGTACACCCATCCATAGGCTCCTCCACGAGCTGCTCCTATAGAACCCAATGAGAAGTTGAGAGGAAGAAGCTCCAAGTTTCCAACCAACAAGTTCCTCAAAGGACCAGATGTATTTACCTCCCTCCCCTCTTTTTTCTCCTCTCTCCACTTTCCACTCTCATTTAAGCCCTGAGACTACACGAAGCGGAGCCAAGGAAACAGCGGAAAACACATTCCCTTGAATATTCATATTTAATAATATTTGGCAACACGTGGAAGTTCCTGCAGGGTTTGAACCTCATGCTAAGAGCTGGAAGAGGCACAATATGAGTTTTGAACGTGTTTAGTGTCTCCCAGGCAAGATGCAAAAGCTGGATGAGATAAACCAGCAGAAACCTAGAAGAATTTGGATGGCAAATTCATCAATGTAAGGACCAAATGCGCAAGTTCGTGCAGTGCTTCTGCATGGCAAGCATAGCAAAGATCTTTAATTACCTTAATAGCAAAGTCTACAAGAAGTTTTAATGCATATTTTTCCCCCAGTTGTGGGACATGATCATCTTCTGTTAGATATCGGACAAGCACATAGCAAAAGGTTCCGAGACAAAAAAAAAAAAATAAAAACAATGAGTGGATATATGCAGACAGAGGAAAAAGTAGCAGGGAAACAATATTGGTCAGCGTTTTAAATAGGAGTCAAGGCATGAATTCTCCCCAAAAAACAACTTTTCCTTTAAATCTTCCCACTGATTGCAAAATTCCCGCTTGGGTTTTAGCTGTGCTCCATTGCTTTGAGTCCAAGCCTGGCTTAGTTTATAACCAGGCAGAGCCCAAATTGCAGACAAAGGGTCCTGGCTTTGCAAAATGCACATTTGAAACACGGGGACGGGGCAGCTGCGATAATTGTCCGTCCCTCGGCAGCTTCGGAGAGCCAAGGGATCTTTGGGAAAGGTGTGACAAGAGCGGAATGTAAATGAGAAACGTTCAGATCCAAATTAAACAGCAAGGGTAATTAAGCCCTGGCTCGGTAACTGGGGAAGGCGGTGAAGTCTTCACTGCTTCAAGGTGCTGAATCAAGGCACTGAGTTTTCCTAAAAGTTCCTTTTTTGGGGTAGTTTATTAGACTCAAAGCAGCACTCAGCAGAGGAAAAGCTTTTAGAAGTGAAACTAGATGATTTTTGTCCCCTTCTGGCATTAAAACTGTGACTTCTTGACTCCTTCGTTGCATATTTATGGTGCAGAAACATCAAAAGGCCACGGCTGGGTCAGCGTGACTGTGAGTTGTAGATTCCGTAATCGCATTTTCGACTTGAATTGATCCTCAAACCGCGAAGAAATTTGCAAATATTTTCGAACAAGGAATATGACGGGGACTTTCTCAATCTGTTTGCAGGCAATTTGCAAACAGAGAAACTTGGCAACGTTGGCTGAATACGGAATTAACGCCATGGTTTAGCGCCGGGCTAGAATTTCTCCCTATTCCACGTTAAACAATTTGGGAAAGGAGCAACTCATTTGCCTCATGCTTCGTTTTTTGGGATCACTCCTTCTGATCCTGTAGTTTGAGATACCCCCACGTGGAGAGGACATCTTGGTATGTCCACCGTGCCTCAGTTTCCCTCTTTGAAAATTCAGGGGTTTTTTTGTTTGTTTGTTTTTTAAGCTTTTTTAAAATTGCTTGTATTTAGGACTGGTGAACACAGGGGAGTGGAAAACAGATGGGTGGGTGACATGGGCACCTTGCATTCCTTATCACCTCTGATCCTTATAAAAAAAAAACAAGAAGATTGAGTCTCCTTGTCACTAAATTCATAACTATTTGCCTGCAATTTCCCCCAAGGGAAGGTTATTAGCGTCAATTTAGTGTCTGATGGATGTATGTGGGGCTGAGGCTCTGTTTTGCATCAAGGTTTCTGAAGATACATCAGCTAAATGCACATGGGCAGGAGTATATTAAATAAAAGCCAAGAAAACTATTTATTATGATGGGGAAATTGGTCTGCAGCTTTGTACGTACATGTAGTTCTAGTGATTTAATTATCAATTATTGCATTGGCAGTCAATACTCGACTTATTAAATCTTTGCAGGAAGTTGTCTGGAGGATGTTCACTTAAAAAGGTGATTTTAATTCTCTTCTGTAATTGTTCTTTCGTTTCTCCATTGGCCACCCATGAGCCATATCATCTACGTACAAAGTCCCTCAGATGGACCGTGGCAGAGACGCTCGTGGTTTTGTGTTAATGGAGTCGTGAATTGATTTTATTTTCTGCTCTTTATTCACTCCCCACTCCCCCAAACTTTTTTTTTTCTCTCTGCCTCGTAAAGGATAATTCATTTCATGATTGCAAATAGAACACGGTAAACTCAGCGTAATGGAGCAGTAATTACCCAAGAAATGATGGATTTGGGTGGATTTTGTAGGCTAAACGACCTGAGATGCACTGTATGAAGCAGGAGTAACTATTTGGAAGCTGATCAATGAAATGTTGCAAATTTTCTGCTTATTCCTCTTACAACCATCTGCCAGTTTAACCTTTAAGGGGGAGTTGAAGCTCCCTCAGTGCGTTTTATTAACACCTTTGGAAATGGAGCCGTCTGAGACAGCAACTCAGCAAACATCACATTTTATATCACCAGGGTATTTGCAAACCCATCATTTCCAGGACATCATTTAATTCATTATTTATTAATCAGGTCCCTCTTCCCAGGGCATTTTGGCAAGACAAGGGTGTCCTCGTGCCCTTGTGGCTTTGAGCATTGCTTTGGTTGTGGACACATCACAAAAACGCCTTTTATTTGAGCAGTTTGCAAACTTTTCACGTGGTTGAACAGGACTCCTGTGTTATTGCAGGGATGCAGCCACGTTGAGCATCCCTGGGTGTGTTGGGGCAGTGTGAAACAGGCTTGTGACCCCCAAAATTCAGGGATGCGATCAGGCCATCTAGTAAACAGTTGCTTTTTAGGATATGACACTAGTGGGAGCTGTGTCCCCACGCAACCCCCAGCAGATCCTACTCTTGGTGTCCAATGGCAGAAATGGTCCCACATCCCCTGTCTGAGCTTTCACCCATCTCAGAGGTTTGCCAAAGTTGTTCCCATTGCCCCAGTTATCCTCTTTTGGCATTTAAAAGTGGAATTTCTGGGAGGAGAAGTGGAGGAGCATTGGGATGCCGTGTGGATGGAGAGGTACCCTCTGGCCATCCCACCACAACGGAGATGTCCGTGGCACCTTCAGGGAGAACTTTCCTACCTGATGCTGGAATAAGGACAATATTTTCTACTCCTGCATGGCTGTTTGGATGATGGAAGAGATGCAAGACAGTCAAGAGTGGGAAGAGGTTTTTATTCACTTCTAGGATGGAGGCATTTTTCCAGAACATTTCTGAAAGACTCGATCAAACCATGCCCTGGTTTAACATCAACCCTTCTCCTCCCCTCCTCTTCCCGCTTAAATGCATCTTTCTCATCATATCTCCTCTTGGGCGGCTTGTTGTCCCAAATAATTCCATTTCATGAGTATATTTTGGGGGTTCATGGCTTGGTTATTGCCCAAACATGTCTTCCTCCTTGGTTGTCATGGTGTAGGGAAGCAGCACCACAAACTAGCTGGGATGAGGAGCAAGAAAGGATAAAATACGCAGTATTGAGTTCAGGGTGCCTCCACTTCCAGCCCAGTGCATCCAAATCACAGCTGAACAAGCAGCTTCATGTTGTTTGTTCAGACTTTACCGACTGGCCTTGAGGAGAAAATGATATCTTATTAAAGGGCTCTAATAATGTTCCAGATCATCCTCCGTACAGAGCAGATCTGAAGGATTAGCAAAACAAATGAAGTAATGACTTTTCTGTGAAATTAAAATTTTGTAAGATAATCCAAAGAGGAAATAGAAATTTTATTTCAATTATGCATTCAACTTTCGCAGCTTGTTTGGAGTCAGGGTTTTAACTCTGGGGAACATTTATAATGGCGTGGGGCCAGAAGAGGCTCCAAACCTGCAGCTTTCTCCCGGATCGCACCATCACACTGATACACTCCTTGCAAGCATGCATGAGAGCCCCTAAACCTGGTTTTTTTTCCCAATTAAAATCCAGGCTGCAAAGCCTGAGCTTGCTGCACGGGTGAGATATTTTGTCCTATGTAATAACTGCACAAATAATTGAAATTCCTTGCATTGCTTGTAGCTGAAGAGTCCGGGGCAGATAAGCAGTTACCAGATGGACTATGATTTTTTTTCTTGCTGCATCAGAGACCAGAGCAGCACTGGGAACGTCTTGGGCTTCAGCTGAGACAGGGGTTTATTTCTGACTTGATTTTGGAAGGTTCCACTTTGTGCTTGAACTAGCTGAGCTATCAGCCCGAAATGGGGAGAAAACCAGCCTAGCAGGTGCATTTTGTGTTTTAAATAGGATTTTTGTTTTTTTAAACACAGAATTCAATAAACACCTTTGCTTTTCCCTGTAAGGAGAAGGATGCATCACAACATGTAGGTATGAACAGGGCAAGTCTCCACTACCAAATCCGTAACACATCCAGGAGCTCCACCATAAAATCTATTGGGATGCTGCTCTAAAATCAGGGGGTAAATGAGTTTCTGGATCTGCGAGGACAGCTGTGACAAAGCCACAATTGCTGTCACCGAAAGCTGAATCACCGGGAAAGATCTGACCAGGGAGGAACCTTCAGCAGAGGTTTTTATTCCCAATAGCTCTTAGGATCTGGTAACATCCAGGAAGAAAATAAATAAATAAAATAAATAAAAATGCGGTAATTCATTAGCAGCCATAATCTAGCGTGTGTCAGGCTCCATAGCACGTATCTTATGCCTCAAAAGCGAGGAAATGAGAGGTTAAGGCATTTCCTCGGGTTGCTGAGCCTGTGCTCTTATCTTAATTGATACAGCAGCAGCTTTTCTCCGCACGCCTCCGACAACAAGCCCGGCTTTTTGTCCTCTCCAGTTATTAAAGATTCCACTCGGGGTGATAGAAATAACAAATGGACTTGCTGAGGATGTGTTCTCTTGATGCAAAGCCCAAAATCTCCTTTTTTTTTTTCCACCTTCTCAAAGCACCGGAGGCTTTTAATTCTCCTTCCAGTATTCGAACATTTTGCTTTTGGGCTCTGGAGCGGAAAGTAGGATCCAACCCCATCCTCACCCTAGATATTGAGGAAAAAATCACAAAATCAGCCAGTTTTCCATCCCAGATGGGAACATGTCCTGGCCATCTGGAAGCAGGTGGCCGTGGGCAGGTAACATATGAAGCTCACTAAGTATTTCTGCGAAATATCGCAGTTTCGGCATTTTTTTCCCACCTTGGAGAAAAAACCCCACGTCTCTTCCATGTGATACAGCAAAGTCTCTCAGGACAAGTGTTGATATCATTCTTCACCAAATAATTGAATTTCCAGCACTTTAGCCACCAATACCACCTTTCTCCCAAAGCTCTCCATGCCTCCAAGAATCAAATCAATTCCTTCTTTATTTGTATTTATTCTTTAGATGCTGCCAGCAGGGTGGTGAGGATTTGGGACCCAAATCTGCTGAGTAAAGGGGTTTTAATTCTTATTTTCTCTGCTTTTTCCCCACTGCATGGCATTTTTTGGCCTATGGATCGAGAGTTTTGTTCCCTGCATGGCAGCAAACCCGAGTTTGCAGACCAAGGAGACAGCTTGATAATGATAACAAAGTTAATAAATAAACATCTGGGGCTGCATGCTGGTAAATCTCTTATCAGGGACTCTGATTTGGAAGGAGAAGGAAAAAAAAAAAAAGAAGAAAAAGCCTCTTTTTGAGCGATACATCCTGAAAAGCACAGCTGGAAATCACTGGGGGCACAGTCATGCTCCCAAAAAATGGAGCTGGAGCCCCAAATTATTTGCGGCTTTAGCAGGACGTGTTCTATCCCTGTTCGCGGGAGGATGGAAAGGGAATTTCTCCCCCACCTGGCTCAGATCAGGATTTGGTGACACCTGGGATGTGACACATGGTGGCACATGGTGAAGATGCTGAGTCGGGGAGGAAGATGATGATGCTCATTCAGCATCCATGTCCCACAAGCAGCCCCGGGTTTGATGGAAATCAGAATATATAACAAAAATATTTTTAAAATATAAATATAATTTCAAAATAACACACGTGGGATTTTAAAAAAATTAAATAGGATTTACATCAGCAGGGATACGAGCTCTCGCGTCGTGGTGCAGGACATCACCGGAGACAATATTGTCTCCAACCGGCAACGGCATCGGCAGCATTTACCGGAACTACATCCCAAAATAGCCTCATTACCCCTCAATCTGCCGCGTCAGCAACCCAGCAGTGAAAATAGTTCACGCCGATGCCTTCAGACTTCAGCAGAGTCATAATGGGAAACAAATTGCGTGAGACTCCTGGAGCGACGGCGATCCGCACTTGTGCTCTCAAGCGAGCCAGGAATTCGAGACACAGGAGTTAAGAGTCAATTCTCGGAGCGTTGGAGCATCTCTTGGGTGATGGAGAAGATTGACAGCTGTCAATGGGCTTGACAGCTTGCTGTCTGTCATCCCCGGCAGGAACGGAGATGGGGAGATGATGGATCTTGTAAGCCTAGAAGAGAAAAAATCAGTGTACGGGATGGTCACCCATGGAGAAGCCCAGGAAAGGAACCAATTCCCTATGGATATTTATACACCAGGTCTCATGTTCTGCCAAAAGGGGGGAAAAACCCCAGCAAAACTTAAAAATAAAGACTGCAAATGGTGTGTAGTTGAGCTATCACAACACACAGCCCTGCTCTTCCTATACATTTATTTTTTGGTGGTATAAACTGCGGTTGGAGCTGTCTGGGAGGTGTCAGGAGTGATTCATCGGGTGGCTTCTGGAGACATGAAGCTGCTTTAAAGAGCCCTTACATGTGTCTGGGTATTTTTCTGGATGGTTTTTATGCACCTTTTGCTCCCTGACCACTTTGTGGTTCTTGTTTCCAAGCTTATTCCCATTGAAGCCACCCAACCTGCTTTTTAATAAAAGCTGGGACTCCTATATCGCCCGAGGATCAAGGGTTTTAAGGTAAAACCCACCGATTTTCACATTATTTAGACCCCAAGAACTGGCAGTGCTTCAGCTCGGGGTTTTCCCACCCGAAGTTGATTAAAGTGAAAACTAGAGAGCTGGAAAATGAGGATTCACACACCACCTTCTTGCATCTCCAAGTCACTCAAAAAAATATCTATAGCAACGAATCCAGATTTCCTCTCTCCTTAAGCATTGCGGCTCTGTAAAGATTTTGGCTTCATATTTTGTTTTGTTTTGCATTTTCTGGGTGCTTTGAGCAAGATCTTGCCTCATTTTGGGTTTAAAAAGCACCTTTTCTGGCTGTGGCAGCCAGAATGCTGTGTTTTGGGAATGTTTGCGCTGAGCCCAGCACAACCATTTGCTTTTCACACAAAGGCAAAGGGTTTTCAGAGGAGAAGTATTTAATTTTAATTAGTGGCCAAGATTGTTCTTGCTCATCTTCCGCCACTAATCCTTCCCCGAAATTAAAGTGAATTTTTTTGTAATTGGAAATTACAAACATTATTACAGATTCGCATGAAATAGCTGCATATATTTGAAGGCCAAGTCACCGTGCATCTTTTTTGGGAGAAAACTTGGATACAGGTGGCTTCATCCATCCCATCTGGAGACCTCCCCGCACCTTTGGGTTAAAAAATGTGATGTTTAATTGAGTTATCCAACCTCTCCTCCCCTTTCCACTGGGGTGGACTTCTCCGGAGGTTTTGAACCGAAACAAATTGCCTCTTTTTCCTAGTTAGATCTCCCCGGGGCGAAGCTCTGCAGCAAATTAGGTATTAACATCTGTACAGCTCTGTTATCCACCATGCCAATCACAGCTCCATAATTGCCCGCAATGTCTTCCCTGAAGGATGCCTGCTTGTATGTTTTAATAAAACAAACCAAAGCGGGGCTCAAATTTCCTTGCTCGGATGAAAAATTCATGGCCGCAGTTCCCGGGAAGCGTCGATCCGTCATATGCCTGTGAGGGGAAATCCTGAGCCCGAGGAGATGTCAGCAGCGTGATGGCATTGAGCATCCCTAGGGATGCTCATCAGGTTTGCACCAGGGAAACTGAGGCAGGGAAATGAGCAGCAGACAGAATTTGGGGTGAAATTTTCACGGAAAAGTTTCCCTTTTGCAGCATCGGGTTGGACTTCAAATATTTGCCAAGTCCAGAAGTGAGTTTTAACTCACCCCCGTGCTTTCCAAACTCCTCAGCAACTCGAGCGCTGCCGGCGAGTGATTTCTGCTAAAATATGCACCTGAAAATGTAGCGTAAATTGTATATTTGATTGTAAAAATTGCAGTTCATGCTGTGTTGCTTAGTGACATAAATCATCCGGCAGTACAGCGGAATACTAATGCACGACTTGTGTAAGGAGCTGACACGGAGCAGCCCGGGTAAGGATTTATCTACCAACCAAATGTTGTTCCCAGGAGAACGGCACGAGCGATTCTGCATCACAAACACATCCCTGGGCTGCGGGATAGACACATGGACACAAACCAGGGGAAAATAGGTCCACCTGCTTCTTGGTGACAAAGCTGCTGGAGCAGAGGGGAGGAGGTGGGCGAGTTTTCCGCCTGGGTTTGTGATGCTAATGGAGGAATCAAAGTGCTTGAATGCGCATGGGCAATGCAGGTTTGATCTGTCATCGTTACCGGCCAAAACTTGAAATGGAGAGGGAAAGCTTTCCATAGGAAAGCTTTGCTTCAATTTTTTGACGTAATGGAGTTCGTTTTTTTGAGCATCATGAGCTTCTCTTTTTGGTGCGGGAAAACTGAGGCATGGGAAGGAAAGGTCCCGTAGCAAGCTCACATTGGCTTTGAAAGAAGATGAGCATTCACAGAGCGACGTATGCCTCCTATTTTGAAGGCTTTTAAATTGCTTTGCCATCCGTTTCAGCTCTCCAAACCATTTACCACCCCACTTCCGCACCTGCCTTCGGATGGGATGAAGCTGCCCTGAGCCCCATCCTGGGATCTGGCACCTCCCAAAGGACACAAAAATCCCCAAATCATCCAGGTGCTCTACAAAAANCATCGTTACCGGCCAAAACTTGAAATGGAGAGGGAAAGCTTTCCATAGGAAAGCTTTGCTTCAATTTTTTGACGTAATGGAGTTCGTTTTTTTGAGCATCATGAGCTTCTCTTTTTGGTGCGGGAAAACTGAGGCATGGGAAGGAAAGGTCCCGTAGCAAGCTCACATTGGCTTTGAAAGAAGATGAGCATTCACAGAGCGACGTATGCCTCCTATTTTGAAGGCTTTTAAATTGCTTTGCCATCCGTTTCAGCTCTCCAAACCATTTACCACCCCACTTCCGCACCTGCCTTCGGATGGGATGAAGCTGCCCTGAGCCCCATCCTGGGATCTGGCACCTCCCAAAGGACACAAAAATCCCCAAATCATCCAGGTGCTCTACAAAAAGGCACTGAGCTCTTTGAAACCACCCTCTCCCGTCTTCGGAGCTGAGCAGACAGCTGGCAAGTTGGGAGGAGAGACGCGTTTAATAGTGATTAGAGATGTTAATAATTGAACAGCTGATGAACCAGGGGCGTGGGGAGATTAAAGCTGAGATTTGCTGAAGGGGTTTAGATGCACGAGCCCAATTAAAAAGTAGCAAGAGGAATCAGATTAAATGAGGGTTGTGTTCCTAAATCCCTCAAGCTTTGGGAGAAATGAGTTTTGTCTGTTCTCTGCGACATCCCGGCCCCTTTGCAGCTCCCAGGACAGTCATGGTGGCATCAAACCATGGGATGAAAAACACAACGGGGTCACTTAGGTTGGGATGAACAGGACCATACACATGATGGGCCATGATGACAGATGGTCAGCCGGGATTCTTGGGATGCTCCCTGGTTGATGCTGTTCCTGCCAAGCCACTTCTTGCAAAGTCTCTCCCCAACAAGCTCTTATCTTCCCGTAGCTGCTTCCTCAGGCGTTACAAACACCACAATCCCTTTTTTCCTCAAATGCTCTGGAGGGAAAACTGAGCGTTTAATTTCTAAATAAACCCCTTGTATAGTTTTTTTAATTTTTTTTTCCTCTGCTGCTGCCAAAGTGGTTGTAATAATAATAATTAATCACCAGCAAAGCTCTCTCTTTTGAATGGGACAATATTAATGCTGGCTGGCAAGCTATATCATGCTTTACAGACATTAACTAATTAATCCGCAGAATAACAGAAGGTACTTTTTAACACTCGAATTGTGATGAACAGGGCCACATCCCTGAGATAAAAACCTCCCTCAAAAGAGATGGTTGGGGTTTGGGGGCTGCGGGTGATGCTCAGGAGCATCCCAGGGGGATCAGCACCACCTTGTGCCGCTTAGGATAAAATAGAATAAATAAAATCGTATAATTCCTGGGGAACAGGAGGCCTGGGACGAGATGTGCAGTGCAGGGAGCAGCAAAACCCCTTATTTTTGAGTGGGTCCCTTTAATGATTAAAAGTTTATTCCTCTTTTTCCTTCTAATTTACTGACTTGTTCATTTTTTAATTTTTTTCCTCTCAACTAGAACAATGGGAGGGTTTTGAAGCTGAAGATGTAATAACGCCGGAGTCTTCAGTTTCCCCGTTATGATTCCTCATTATAAAGTTATTTCCCCGCGATTTGAAATATAAATGATGCCTTTGATGTCGGCATTTTTTAAATTGCTCTTTTTAATTTTCTCCTTTTAATTTTTTTTTTCCCAACAAGATGCTCCACTCTCCCCCCCTCAAACCCCCAACCACCAGCACCGCTTAACGCCAACCCCACCGCTCCGCCGTAAACACGCCAGAATAAATAAAATGCCTCGAATTGCAAGATTTTTGCTTTGAACAAATGGGATAATTGGGGCAGCTGGGAAAAAAAATAAAAGGGAAAAAAAAGAAACAGCCTTGAATGCGATTTTTAAAATTTTTTTTCTTCAAGGAGGAGAAATAAAGCCCAAGCATCCACTTTTTTGAACACATTTTCCCATCAGCATCCTGTATACCATCAAGTGGTTTTTCGCAAAGCTGGTGTTTGCAGGCAGGAGTAGCACCAGGTTCCGTCAAAAAAAACCCCATTCCTGCGAATTTAATCAATTTAATTATTGTTTTATTTGAGTGGCGGGGACCCACCCTTTGCTTGGGCACAATTCGGGAAAAGGGGAAAGGAAAATTGCTGCTGCTGATGGAAGATGCTCTCCAAATGACTCTTGAAACACTTAAAAACCCATGAAACCAACCAAATTCAGGGTAATTTCGCCCCATTTCATGCAAAACCCATCACCATCCTCCTGGCAATGGGAACTGAGCATCCCTGTGAGGCTGGAAATCACCAGGAGGTGCCAAATATCCCAAATAAATTCCTGGCTTTGCAGCATCACGGGTACCTCACAACAAGCTGCAAATTAAAAGAGATGAGCTGAGATTGTATTTAAAATCTATATTATACTTGTTTTTAGCAGGTCCCCAAGCTGGCCGTATTATTATTTTATAAAAATAGGATATTAAAAAGAGAATCAGGCTCAGATGAAAAATTTAAGACCGAGTGCAATTTAAGTTTTCATCTTGTGACGATGTCCGGAGAATGGATGTCGTCTTGAAAAGGACAAACTGCGAATTAAAGTGATAGTCAGATGATAAAAGCCTTCGCTTAAAATATATATTTCTTCCCCATGTTATTAATAACATGCGAGATTAATATTTTAAGTGGGATGAATTTTAAAAAACTTCATTTCCAAGCCAGATTTAAAGCTTTTCAGTGAGATTATAGTGTCGGGGGGGATGACTCTTCCTTATATTCATTGCGAGAGAGCTATGTATATTTTATAGGTGTTAAATATAAATATAATTTTCCTCACCCTCCTCACCCTCATCACATTTTCGTGTGTCTATTTGCACTTTGGAGCTTGGCTACTTCGAAAAGAGGCAGCGATTTACTCTAGGAAAGCCAAAACCAGCCATTTTTTGCCAGAAAAAATGCCAAGCCTAATGGATTTTCCATTTTAAAGGGCACAAGAGCATCTCGGTGCTGGGTTTTCATGCAAGAAGAAGTCCATAACTCACTGCCAGGCCTGGGATGCATAATTTATCCCTTACAATTCTACATCAATTGGTTATTAAAAGTTTGATGGGCTGGATTAAGTATGTACGAGGAAAGAAATAAATGTGGTTCCCGAGGTAACTAAACTCACGGCTACGGTTCATTGGGAAAACTTTGCTTACTTTGCCACAGAAGATTCATTATTTGGCCCGTTTGGGCATCAAAAATTAGGATTTTGGTGCAAAGCAGAGCAGCATCCTCGTGTACAACCCCACAAAGGCCTCTGCATCCTCATGAGTTCTCCAACAACTGGGAGTGTGTATATAATTACATATTAAAAAATAGAGTTGGCATCGTTTTTGCAGAGCTTGAACAGGCAAAGAGTCGTTTCCCTCAACAGCCCGGCAATGAGGCATGAGGAGCATCCCTGAGCTGAACCAAATGGAAATAATTAAGAAAAAAAAATAAAAATTCCGGCAGCAAAGCACCCTCCGAGCAGCCGTTTTCTCCCCGCTAAATACCAAGGATGGGCGCTCGGGGCCTCATTGCGATAACGACCATGAGCTGATGGAGAAATTCCCTGGGGCAGGAGAAAAGATTCGGGAGAACAAAATTGCCGGAAAATATTCAGCCCCATGAGGACGATGCGACGCTGGAGGCAGCCGGAGAGGGTGAAGCGTTTGCCTTTTATTTGCAGAAAAAAAACCCCCAAAACAAAAGAAAAAATCCCCCAACAAACTAAAAATCCACCAAAAAATAATGAATAAAATTTAAAACCCAGTAGCAAATAGTCTCCCTGTGTCCAAACTCCTACCGTTTCACTATGGAAAATCATACTCAACAGCCTCAAATCTAAAATATTTGCATTTCCCCATCCTTGCCTCCTATGGAGTTTATTTCCTCGCGAGCTTGTGGCATTTTCTGCTTATTTTAAGACCTTTTTTTTTTTTTTTTAAATTTCTCCTTCTTGGCCACCATCTACAAACAGGGCGAATCTGGCACCATCATAATGGATCGCTGCCATAATCCCTATTTAAAAAAAAAGAGGAAAAAAAGCCAACAAAACTAATAAAATGAGAGTGTTGGTGCACCTGGGCGCAAAAGGTGAAAGATGCTGTTCTTCGGAAATAAAGGAAGAGGCTGCGGACACATAAACGTCTAAGTGGGGATGTTTAAATAATTCAGGCAGAGGAATAAATAGACTTTTGGAGACAAGAGGTGTTTCTTGGAAAGAAAAAGACCGTGTGCTTGAAACTACTTTGGGTGTCTAGACGTGGCAAGGACTCATTTAAAAATAAAATAAAATAAAAATTACTAGAGGCTTTAGAAGGCCACAGATTTATGTCGATGTTGGGATAGCCCAACATTCCAATTTCCAGTGCAAGGGTAAAAAACACAGGGAAAAAGGGAGGGCAACCCCCCCATAACCTCTTCCACTAAATTGCTTTTCCTTACCAGTTTAGGTCAGCGTCAAGTAGGTCACAAGGATGTGTGTATCTTCAGAATAGAGTCTTTAATCGGCTGATGGATATGAAAAAATAAATTACAGTGGCAAAATGTAATAAACGTTAAAGGGAAAATGATGAGGGTAATATAACTACATTGATTTAACTAGGATGATATAGAGGAATTGTCTGGTTTATAGGTCTTTAGATGTCTATTAGCGGCTCGGTATTAAGGAATGGGGCTGTTCTCTTGATATACTTAAGGGCTGTGGGTAATTCCTATTTCACAGTCGGCTGCTTCAATTCGACGAGTGTGACGCAGCCCCCGCGACCCCGTCCTGGGCTCACCGGAGGGCGACCGAGCACCAAACGGGTTTATTCTTTTTTATTTTGCAACGAAGCAGCCGGATTAGTCAAACCCGTCCCCTCTTCGGAGGCTGCGGTGGCGTTTGGTTTAATAACTCCTTCATTAAACCCACCTTGTTTTTTGGGGAAAAAGACCCTCGAGGCTTCAATGTCCAGGGTCCAAATGTTCTTTTTTTCCCCATATATCTGTGTTTTCGAAGCGTTAAATGATTTTTTCACACGTGCCTTACTTCACCCCAGGGGTGGGGAATCGGTCCAGCTCTCCCTTTCTTTCTCTTAAGGAGCATTTCCTTACTCCAGCCTTAACGAAAATATAGAAATATTTTTCCAAAGTAGATAGACAGGGAAAAAGGAGCAAATTCACCCCCCCTGGCCCTGCCTGACCCACTGCAAGTTGGTCCTTGTCCAGCTCTGGTGACCCATCCACCTGTATAATTTGGAAAATATATTTGTAATTGAGAAAATCCCAACAAAACACTGAATAAAAAAACATATAGGGAAGGGTTTGAACCCAAAATTGCCTCTTTTTTTCACTTCTTCACAAGAGAGAAACATTTCAAAAAGTATCAGGAACATGATGGAAAGTTGTTTTTCTTGATATTTCATAACATTTTCACCTGCAGCATTTTGGCTGCTTTCCTTTTTTTATGTTTTACGACTAAAAGAGGTTTTTATCGAAAATCCGTTTTTCAGGAACAAGAAAATCAATAAAAATATATCAGGTCGAGCCTTTGTTAAAGAACCAGGAAAAAGTCCCCCTGCGCGAAAAAGAAAAACTAAACGTCTCGTTCAGATTAGACATTGAACTTCTAAATGTCTTGTTATGAGAGACGAATCCTGAGCTTAATGCAAATTTTTTTTTGCATAACAGTTTGTAAAAATGCCGGTGCCACCGCGTGCAATTCAGAAACCGCATAAAAAAGGGCCCAAATCATCGAATAACTGGTTTGCAGTGATTTATTTGGCCAGTTCCAGCCATAACCAAATTCCTGAGGCTTCGATAATCTCTTTAGCATCGTCAGATGGGGCTTTGCGTGTGACAGTTTTATCCATTACCATTCTTTTTATTAACAAACAGAAAAATAGGGATGCAGTGCCATGGATCTGGCATTTTTTTTAGCATCTCCGGCCCTCCAAGTGTCGATTTTTCACATTTAGGAGGGCAATCTGTGTCCCGGCGCATGTATCAGACTCCTCAGGAGCCATTACAGTGAGAGATTCACTTTGCTTCAGTAAATCCAGCAACCATCAACCCCCCTGAGAATATATATTAATATATATATATAATTTTCACCAGCTCTTAGTCCAGCCAAGGCACTGAAGGACAAACTTGACTTCTGTATTTTTAATATATTAATCTCAACTGCTCTTTGCTTTCTCTTCCCAGGGATTTTCGCATCTATTTCCTTTTTTTTTTTCTGGACATATTCCAGGACGTGTTTGATATTGCTCCTACCAGATCAAAGCATCAAAGTGCACAGACTTCAGGGAAGTGTGGAAGGAAAGCAAGAGCTGTTTTCATTTCCAAATCACCCAGGGCCTGACCTCTCTCGCTTGCATCTCCCTCCTGGTGCTTGCACCTCTCTCCTGGTGCTTGCATCTCTCTTTCGGTGCTTGCATCTCCCTCCTGACACTTGCATCTTACTCCTGGTGCTTGCATCTTGCTCCTGGCACTTGCATCTTGCACCTGGCACTTACATCTCGCTCCTGGCATTTGCATCTCCCTCCTCGGGCTTGCATCTCCCTCCTGGTGCTTGCACCTCTCTCCTGGTGCTTGCATCTCTCTTTCGGTGCTTGCATCTCCCTCCTGACACTTGCATCTTACTCCTGGTGCTTGCATCTCCCTCCTGGTGCTTGCATCTCACTCCTGACACTTGCATCTTGCTCCTGGCATCTGCATCTTGCTCCTGGTGTTTGCATCTCTCTCTTGGTGCTTGCATCTCACTATTGGTGTTTGCATCTCACTCCTGACACCATCATCTTGCTCTTGGTGCTTGCATCTCTCTCTTGGTGCTTGCATCTCATCTCTGGTGCACGCAACACGCACCTCACACTTGCACCTTACTCCTGGTGCCTGCATCTTCCTCCTGCTGCTCAAATCTCCCTCCTTGTGCTCACATCTCCCTCCCAGTGCTTGCACGTCACCAATGGTGCTTGCATCTCATCATTGGTCTTTGCATCTCACCTCTGTGTGTGCATCTCACTCCTGACACTTGCATCTTGCACCTGAAGCTGAAGAATTAGGACCAACAAAAAAAAATGGGGGAGAAAGAAACTCCCTGAAAAACTCTACCATCAAAGACCTAGATGGAATGCAACGTCTTGAGAAGCAAATATATAGTGTGGAGAGGAAAAGCTACGTGTAATGGCAAGTATATATAGGAAGAAAGAAAATTGTCAGCATCAGGCTCTTCTGGTGAAATACTTAAGTATTTGTCAACACTAATGTTGTGTTTCTTAACAAAAAAAAAAACACAAAGTGATGCTTCATGTCAATAAACTTCTGGTCCAGGTTCCCAAGTTGGGATTTGGGGTTGAACACCCCCCAAGCTGGAAGTGGAGCCAGTTTTTCTGCTCTAACCAAAGGCAAAAATCCCCCCCTTGCTCTGCTCTCACCCCAATTGAAGGGCATCCAGCGGATGAGAAAACCTCCCTGGTGTTAATCACAGTGGTGACAACCTGCGGCGTAATAAGGTCACATCCAGGGAGCAGAGTAACCCGCTCTTCCTGTCACCTCTCATCAGCCCTTTCTCCCCAAATGACCTTTAATTAAGGGTCGCTAAAGACTTCGATCCTGAGCCTGGGTTGATATCTGCAGCAGAAGGAATGGGGAGGGAATTTCGCAGCGAGGAGAAGGAGCGAGGGGCTAAAAATGCTTCTCCGCTAATGGACATTAATGGACACTAAAATGAAAATCGCTCCCTCCCCCGCCAGGTCTTCTCCATCAGCTCCGTGTCCTTTAGGCACTGCCTGCCTTTGGATAAATAAAATATCAGGCGGACGGAGCTTGGGTCACATCCCAGCTTCCCCTTCCCTGTGCGCTCAGCTGCTTCCCAGATGCTGACTAATCCATTCCTTATTAGTTCATAACGAGCGATGCCCGTTAATGGCAGGGACGGCATCTCCCTCCACTTTGTGCTGGGCCGAGCATACCAGATGAATAAATAATGTTGTGAGGAGGCATCTCATGGAACTCTATGGGACAGGGATGTGTCTGCCCCTTGTCCTGCTTTTGGGGACGTGCCCAGATCTTCTTTTCTCCATGTTGTACCTTCAAACGTCATGTCATGGTCAAAGACGCTGGGAAAATTGGGATTATCCCTCCTCACGGCCAAACGAAATTGAACCCACTGAGGGCAGCCTTGTATTGGAAGGTGACAACGTCATGGTGACAGTTTTGTACTTCAGAGAAGGATCATTGACCTCGTTATGAGCAATGGAGATGAGGGAGGGGATGGGATATCTCATTATGGGGCATCAAGGATCTACCTGGAACAAAACCTCTGGACATCGCAATGTCCTTGGTTGGGAAACGAGATGTGCAACGTCGTGGAACATAACTCTCCATTTTCCATCTAGTGAGCAAGTCCAACCTGATTTCTAAAGCCACATATCAGTCTCAAAAATGTATTTAATTACGAAAAAAATGACTAAGATCCTACAGCATGCAGGAGAAGGCTACATTGCAAGCCCAACCCTTACGAGATAGTAGAGACTCCCCACTAGAAGGATGTGCAAACACCTTGGCCCAAAGGGAACTCCTAGAGGAGCTCAAACCTCCTTAAAAATACATAAACTGAAGTAAAAACTCAAAAATCTGGAGAATCTGAGGGTATCAACACCAGTAAGTGGACTGGAGCTGGTTGCTCCCAGTGATCACACGCTGAGAGACGCGTCTTGGGGCTGGTGGCATCTGGGAGGGGAATATTCCAGAAGCTCCACGGGCTCATCAAGCACCAGCAGGAGCCTCTTGCCTCAAAGCAGTTGGAAAATTGAGCAAGCTTGAGAGAGAGACACATCTGTGGATGAGCATCTCGGGCCCCCTCGAACTGCTGAGCTGCCGGAGAAACAGATGGCTCCAGGTTAAATGTGAATTGCAAACCTAAAAAATAAAAACGGTGTTTGTGCCCTTCCCTGCACCTTCATGATATATAAAGAGACAGAAAGCGGGTTTATTTCCCTCGGAGAAAAATCGTTGGGATATTTTTTGTTGCTGTCGTTAGGTCTGGGAATTTTTTTTTGTGTTAAAGAAAGAAACAAAAAATAAGCAGTTTTTTGCCTGCTATGAGCTGGGGGAGCTCAGCTGCTTTTTGGGGGTACTTCAGTGCTGTGAAGGGGCAAAACTTGGTTAAAAAATCAACCAACTGACCAAAAACCAAACCAAAACCCAAAGATGTAATGCAATTAACTGCATGAAACATGGAAATAATACACACTAATACAAAATGGGGATGCCGGGGTCCATTTTCTAGACACGCAGAATTTTTCAGAAGAGCAGGAGAGAGATGGGAGGATCTAACAAGCCCCTTCTCCACCCTGGCAAGCCCAAATTAGGGACCAAAGCAGGAAAACAGCCGTTTGCATCTCCTAGAGAGCTCCAAAAAAATCACTTTTTAGACAAGTGGTCATAAGGGCCCTTTCCTCCTTCAGTGGGGGATTATTAAGGTAATTAAGGTGGCACGTCAGAATAATTACCTCTTCCTACCAGGGAGCTTGTGCCTGGCTCCAATTTATCCTCCTGGAGTGGAATTAGCAGTGAAATAATTTGTGAAGGGCTGTGTTTTAATTTGGGTCGGTGTCAAAGTAAAAAACATCCCTTTCAGCCCTATTTTCTTCTTCCTAGTTTTTTTTTTGGGGCAGATTTACTCCCTGTGACTGTCACTCAAATGCCATATCCCAGTTATTGGCTTTAAATACAGGTGGGACAATTAAACAGAAGAATAAGATCATGGTTTCCTCATACAACGGGGTGTTTAAATATCCTTTGTTAACATAATGATCGCTATTCAGACAGAGACAAAAGAGGCTTCGTGTCTTTTTGGAAAATAAATCTTGCACCGCTTTATTTTTTTTTTAATGCCATATAGGGAGAAAAATATATTATTCATATGGAGACAAGGAGCAGCTGAAGGATTTGCAGCTGAGGTTGTGCCTGGCAGGTTCACAGTGAGGTGCTGGCTGGGGATGCTGCAAGAAAAAATCAGCATCCGCACAAGAAAAGAGGCAAAACCCATCGTGGTTTCACCCAAACTCTCAATTTCCTCTCACCATGGGTGAAACCGAGTGGTTTGGGTTGGTTTTGTCAATTAATTAAACTTCTGGTTCTCCTTTTAAAGAAAAAAGGGGGTAAAAAGCCTTCTTAGGAGCTTTCGAAAATCTCGCAGCAAAATGTTTTGGCACTTCTGAAACAAAGCCTTTCACTTCAGAGGTACCAGGATGAAACATCTCAGTGTTTTTCAAAGGCTTCCTGCTCTTTAATTCTTTTTTAACCTGAAATTATGCATCTCATTAACATAATCCTGAATTCACACTGCTCTGGTCCTCCTTGAACATCATTTCCAGCAGATGCACAAACTGATTTAAAAAAAACCAACAAAACCCTTTACAGTCTATTGACTTAAGGCCATAATTTTGCCCATATTCACACCTTATTTCTAACTCCTGATTCCGTGATAAATCAATTATATATATATCAAGTGATGATGGGTGACACAAGACCATGAGAAACCCATCCTGGGTTCCCAAGATGACCAGACAGGAGCATATTCCAGTCCTGTGAACGATGGGGCTGAGGTGGGAAAACACGCTCCTCAACAATGCTATAAATATAAATATAGGTGCCTGGCACTTGCTTTATTGAGATAAATTCCAGGCCGGTTCTGCTGGCTTCATATAACATGATGGTGATATGTGTTTACTTCTATCTGCTGCTGATATATATAGATAAGCATCTCGGTTTGGGTGCATCCTCATCACTATGTGTGCGTTACGATGAACTGTGCATCCCTCAAATGTCTTTATGCCCCAGATGAACGTCTATATCCACAGCTGGGTGCATTCCTTCGAACTTTGTGTTCACATCCCTTTGCTTTTGGATGTGGATTCTCCGGCTCGAGAAACTTGTGGGTCTCCATGAATCTCCATTTCTAGGTGTGTGGAAAGGCAGGTTTGTGTGAAAATCCACAAGCTGAATGTAATACTGCAGGCAGGGAAGGTCCTCCTCAGTTGGTCAGAAACACTTGGGGCTGGGTATAATTCCCTGGATTTAATAAGAAATGTGTTGAAGAAGCTCTCCCAGCGTGAGCAAGAGTCTTGCCGTGCAAAAGGACTGATGCAAACTGGATGTCACTGGTATGGTGGCGGAACATTTGGAGATGGCACAGGGTGATGCTCATCCCTGCAAGTGTAGGAGTTTGCAGGAGGGGAGGCAGGTCACCAGGGGGTGGTATTTGGGGGTGGGAGTTCACGCACACCCCTCTTATTTCTTTATTGTCACGGTGTTAAATAGTGTAATGGTCTCACCTTGCTCCTTTGGGACCACCTGAGGCATTTGGGGAGAAGTGATGTGCCCACTTGATGCTGGTTATGAAATAAGCTGACGGCATCTCGTTAGCTGGAGAGCTGGATTCTCATTTACACTCCAGGCTCTCCAGGCTGTACATGCAGCTCCCAGAGCCGTTTGCCATTCTGGGCAGCTCAAGTGTAAATGAGAATCAGGCCCTCCAGTGCCATTTCTTTTCTTCCAAAGAGGAAAAAAAAATCTCCTTGACTACAGGGAGTGAAGTGGATCAAGATGGTTTGGGGTCGACTTGAACCTCCTTGACGCTGTGGTGGGTGATGGATCTCCTTCACTCGAGAGTGGAAATGTTGAAGCTCCTTTCCAAGGCAGAGGTAGTTTGCAAACTGAGCCACAGCATCTGCGGAAGAGGGAAGATGCTTCCCCATCACACCAGTATTAGAGTAAAGAGACTTTCCCAGTTTCTCTCTAAGAAAAGATCTCCAAGAAGGTGATGGTCAAGGTCAAGAGACTCATCTGGACTTCACTCAGAGAAAAATGACATTGCAAAGACGTGCCCAGCAGACAGCAGATTCTGCTGCAATAATCTCCCTGAATTTTGTGCTCCATTGCTCTGAAAGAGGACACAGTGTTTTGAGCGGAGAGAAATAAATCTGGGTGCACTGCTAGCTGCGTGTCCTAGTGTTGGATGAAAAGGTTCCCTGGAACCGCAGTGGTGAAAAGGAGATGAATCCATCCATAGCGTAAATACCTGGGGGTGGTATTAATTAGCGCAAAAAAGAGCGGGAGGAAAGAGTGATTTGGCTGTGATACACACAAAGATGTTCATCTTCTATTGAGTGGTTAATGAAGCTGTAACAAATTAATATCTGGGGCTGGAATGTGTTTGGATGAGGTGATGAGGACACGCCAATGCAGATTTTGGAGATGGGGCTTTCTACCCCCGGCTAGGATCTTCAGAAACTCTTGGTAAGGTCACTCTGACCCTGCTAATGACAATAATGAGGACACCCCTTTCCACAGAGGGTGCCCGTTCCCCTCGCAGAGATGTCCCAGCACCCGGTGACACCTGCTCAGGGGCTGGGGACACCAAACCTGTCCCTGCCATCCCCACTCCTGTCACTATGTTGACGGAGCGATGGGATGAGACACTTGCTGATTCATCGCCTCTCCTGGCGACGCCGAACGAGCCTCTCAGGAGCTTCCCTGAGCACTTAATCAGTGAAGAGCTTGTCTGTGGCATCTTAAGGACTTCCCAGGTGAGACACATCCTTCGCTGAATAAAAAAGCGAGATAGTGTACAGGTGGAGAAAGGACAAGAGGGTTTTTTTTACATTGCAACTCTCAATACCTGATTGCAGCCTATTCTGGTGATGTATGCATGGAGAGGTGATGCCAGACTTAGCGCATAACCTATTTACTGACTTTTCATCCATGCGAGGTAAGACAGGGTCCTCTTCACTACACAGACCATGTAGGAAGAAGTTAAGTGACTTGGCAGGGGTTGTAATGAATCTAACTCTGATTTCCCAATAGAAGCCACCCCAGTTATTAGGCTAAATCATCACCAAACGGCTCTGACCTCTATATTCTTCCTTTACACCAAGGAGAAGGTGCTGGAGGAATCTGAAATTCAGATTTTTCTGCTATTGCTTGTGTTCCAGCAGCCTGCAGAGCCTGGTGGAATCAGCATCCCCTGTTCTGGATGCCACATCCAACCCTTCAGTTATTATCATTGCTATTGTTACGGAATAAATCATTCCTTAAGCTTCCCTCTTTCACAGCAAATTGTCCATGAAACACTCGCAATCTCTACAGAGAGACACCTGTGTTGACAGACTAAATCAGATCAGTAATCAAATCCAGATCCCATCTCCTGCTACCTGGGATGAGTTATTAGGAGCAGAAGGTGTTGAAGGAAAAGGCAAGAATCTCTGCAGGAGAAAAAAAGAAATGTGCAGGAAAGGCTTCTTCTGCTTAGATCTCAACTAGAAAGACCTGGATATGTTATTTAGCCAATTATATTTACTTTTATTTCTAGATATTTGTGGTCTGGTTCTTAAAAATTATGTCTGATGTCTGCAGCAACCAGACCTTGAGTTGATGAGTTCCACTGGTTAACGACACGAAAACAGAGAAGGAGCAGGGACAGGTAGGGCCAGCAAGGATGGAGCAGGAAGGCAGCTCCTTAGGTTACTCCTAAAACTGCACAAAAAACTATTCGAAGTCACAATTTGTGCAAAAAAACCCATGATCTATGGCTTGCAAAACTTATCCTGAATAGCCTGTGTGCTCCATTTGGCACGTTGGTTGGGGTATCAAGGTGAAATTTGCCCTCAAACAACAAGAGCTCCACGTCTCTTCACTGATGTTTGTTTCCCTGGAGATTTAAGTCCCTTTGCCCATATTTTCTAACAAAAGCCTCATTTTCTTCCCTGCTGGTGACCCCCCCATCCAGTGCAGCTGTGTCACCGGCTCCTGCCCTGCTCCACACTGGGGTCCTTAACCGGTTGCTGTCTCTGGTAATTGGGCTCCTGATAGAGACAGGAGGAACCCGGGGGCTTGAAACTTCACTTGCACCTTCTTCTGGGAATTTTGGCCTCAAAAATCTGGACAGATTGGTTTTGCAGAGGCTGAGGATGGAGAGAGGGCAGCATGTGCTGCCCCCTTGCAACCCCCTTTTAATTATTCAGCTGGGCCACAAAACAGCATTTTCTTCTTTATCACTGAAGAGTCAAGGCTTTATTTTGTACAATATATATATATATTAGTGTATTTTGTCCCATTCCCCTGGTGCTTTGCTTGGCAAAGCTGCCTGGGCTGGCAGCCCCCACCTTCTTGCTGCTCCAAAAGGCAGAGAAAGCAAAGGGGAGGAGGGATTTTATTTTATCCCATTTTAATAAAGCGACAGGGAAGGAGTTGGATGCCTCACGACATGCAGCAAAATCCAAAGGAGCTTGAAGCTGTCCCTGCGCTCTGGCCTCCTTTTCACATTTGTTTCAATACACGCCTGAGCGTCAAAGCATCAGGAAAAGCTTCGAAAAGCCCTTTTGCTGCAAAAAACGTGGTTCGAAAGTGGGGGAGATCGAGCACCCTGTTTCTTCTCACACTCCCGCATGGGTTTGATCCCTGCTCCCATGGAAATATTTCCACCAGCTGGATCTCTGCTGCCTCCCACCACCTTCCCCACTCTGGCACTTATGTCAAAATGGGATTTAAACTCCCCCATCCTTATCGCAGAGTGGTGACAGCTGACCGAAGCCTAAGGCTTATTCTTTCTCACTCTTGAAAAAGAAAAGCATGTCTACATATATATATCTCCTTTTTTCCAGCCACTTTATCCTCTCCCATTCACACTTGCTCATTCTTGGAGGGTTTTCTGCATTTCTTGGTGAGGGGCATGCATGTTTTTAACCACTGCAGCGGTGTCGCAGCTTGGTTTAGCGGGACTAAACCTCACAGGTATCGTCTCTGGATTTAGCCCAGGCTTTGCAGGCTCATTCCTGCACCCAGGCAAAAGCCCTGGCAGCTTCAGCCTTTCTCCAGCCTCTTCCCTATGCAATGCTCCCACCCACAGACTGGGTTTAAATCACCTTCATGTGCTGAAACTTGGGTGCAGGACCTGAATTAGGGTTCTCAGCATCATTCAGGAGGTGCTTTGGGGTTGTTTCCAGGACAAACCTGCTCAGTCTCCACAGAGAAAAAAAGAAAATCCTTTTCTGGTATAAGTACAGATTGTACAGAGGATATAGAGATGATATGGATATGGATATGGATATAGATTATATGGATATGGATGTGAATGATGCAGATGTAGCTACAAATGCAGATGCAGATATAGATGATATGGCTATGGATGATATGGTTATAGATGATAAGAATATATATATTGATATAAATAGAGATGAAATGGATATGAATATGGCCCTTGATATAGATGTTATAGATATGAATATGGATGTGGATATTGCTATGGAAGTAGATATAGACAGACATAGGTATAGGTAAAAATAAAGATAGAAAGAGAAAAAGATAAAGATATAAAGATAAACATATAGGTATAGACAAAGATATAAAGATAAGGATAAAGATGATAAAGATAAAGATAGATAAAGATACAGACCTAAACCGAGATAGATGTAGATATAGATATATAGGTATAGATATAGATATAGATGATATAGATATAGATCCAGACATGACACTATGAGAAACGCAAGTTATTTTGGGGCATTAGCACAAAGTTTGAGCAACTCAGACCCTGCTCAGTGCTATACGGGGAGAAAAACATCATCCCCAAGCTGAGAGGTAAAGAGAAGGGGAGAAAAAGGGAGAAAAGTTGAGCCGTCCTGCTTGAAACTCCTGCAGAAGCCCCTGCTGGGACAAAAAGCATTTGTTACATTAATCGGCGCTGGAGATAGTGCCAAACAAATGAAAGTTATTAAAGGGAGGGAGATGGATGGGGCTCAAGTCATCCGTTTGTTTTGCCAGCACCAAATTCGTTTCCAGAAAAAGCCCTTATCAATTCCCAGGGAATGGTTTGCCCTGTCAGCGCCGAGCGAGTGTTAATGTTCTTTACGGCTCTGTTCGGGCTGTGCAGTGACACCAATCTAAATAAGAGAAGAAGGAAGGCTTAATCAGCCTGTCACTGACCAGTTATTAACATTTTAGAACAAGGGCATTAAAGGAGAAAATTCGGAGAGGTCAATTTGTACTTCAGGAGAGAAGCCAAAGAGATAAGGAGGAAAAACCAGGAGGAGAAAAGCAGCATCTGCCAGACAGGGGTGGATGCGCCTGCTATTGGGGTACCCGAAAAATGACTTACGGTCTCTGCAATTCAGCGGGGCCACGTGCGATTGCTCTGCAAAGCCCTGTGGGATGAAAGCTGTGCGCTTCGATATGCTTTATCCCTTCCAACCCCTGATGATAAGCCGGGATTAGTCCTTCCACTCTATGATTACGTTTTGCCCACTCGCTTTGAAACGACACCACTCCGGCCCTTTTTTTTCCCCCGCAGCTTGTCCCACCAACCCGTAGGAAAACTGGTTGCCAGGCTCTGATTAAACTCTGCTCGCAGCAAAATCCCACCAGGATCCTAAATGACTTTATAGACGTGTCTCTCAGACTGCACCAAACCTCCTCCCTGCATCCCCCATCACCTCTAACATCCCCATAGGGAAAAAGTGCATATATGCATCTCCCATAAGAAATAAGCAGCTTTGTTATTGGCTTCTGGCCATCGCTCCCCCAGGCAGCTGGATCTATAGAGAGACATCAGTTCGGGGCAGGGGATCAGCCAGGAAGGCAGCATCGCTCCTCCTCATTAGGTTTATTCGCTTAGATGTGTTGCCGGGCCATTAAAGGAGCTGTGTGATCGCTGTTGGGCTGTTTGCAGGAGCAGCGAAGCAGCGGGAAAGGCAGCAGCCGTCCCTCAAATCATTTCTCCAGGGGGAATGGAAAGACAGAGAAATAAAAAATTTAAAAAAAAATATATATATATATAAAATCCACAGCGGATGAGTCAGAAGGGCCAACTTTTCTAGTGTATTTTTTTTTTAAGACTGATTTGTTTTGTTTTGTTTTCAAGCTTGTTATTCACAAGGAATCTGGCTCTCCGGTGTCTGGACTCTGGAAGGGCTGGGGATGCTCTTTAGGGTGTCAGTTTAGGCTGATGGTTAATGCAGGTCCTACCCAAATAAACACGGGAAGGGACACTCTGCTGGGGTTCAGTGCTTCTAGATGTAGTGTTTGCATCATGGAGTTGCCTTCAGTTCTGTTGTACCACTAATAAATTAAAAAAGACCCCTACATCTGCGGTGTGCGAAGGAGGGGAGTTAATTGTGATAGATTTTTCTGGCTATAAAGGTGGCTGCAGCATCGAATCCCTCTGGTCCAGGCTTTAGCATCGCCCTGATATACCCAGAAGAGGTTTTGAGGATGCTAAATCCAAAGAAATTCATTGGAAGGGGGGAAAAAGTAACACTGAGCCTCCAGTCCTGGTCCTCGCTTCTCTGATGGCCCCTCTTGCAAGATTTGAAGCTGTGAAAGATGGTTTTAATACCCACTGTGCCACAGGGATATTTATTTGGTGACAGCTCGCGTTAAAGTCAACTGGCTCAAATCCACCTGATAAACAAACCAATGCTGAAAGTTGGGCTTGCTACGGTGCGCATGGGAGGGGAGCGGAGGAGATGGAGGATTTTATTATTGCTATTATTATTATTAATTGGGCAAATGGAAGGAAAAGCAATCCTTTCTCCTGGCCCAAAGGCCCAATTGCCAGGGCTGGATGGAAATTACAGAACTGGTTAATCGTTGTAAAGGGATGCTGGAAGCTGGGGAAATTTGGGATAACGGTACCCGGAGTATCCCTTGGATACAGGTTCCCCTGGGATGCAGCATCAGCTACCAAGTTGCTTGGGTTTTCTGCTGCTGCACACATGCTTTAGTCCCTTAAAACGAAAATAAATGATCCCCTCGGATTAAACAGGGCCGTGACGGTGAAGTTCATTTGAAAGCCATCACCGTTGGGAGCGTCCAAGTGCCCTGGGCCTGCTGGGGCATGTCGGGGAGAGCCACGTTACATCCTCAATCAGCATTAAACTCCCGCTCAGCCTGGCTGGTTTTGAAGATCTCCCGTCGAAAGGTCGAGCAAATCGTCTGCTGGGGAGGCAGAGAGAGGGGACAGTGAGGGACGGCACTGCTGGATGTGAACCATCCCGCGCTCTTCGTTTTGGGAGGGATTTTCCTGACGCCCAAAAAGGGACAAACAAACCTCTGAGCATTGCCAAATCCAGCAAATCTGGAGTTTTCTCCAGAAAACAAAGTCTCTCTGAAAATAAAGTGATGCTGAGCAACAGGAACATTGCACTGTCCAGAGCAGAAGCCTTTGTTTGAAGGAATTTCCTTTCTATATATCTTACATACGATATTTTAGAGGAAATAGGACTTATTTGGATCCAAAAGCTGAAACCATCCAGCAGAAAAGAAGCAGGAAAACAGCAACCAGACCCCCAATAGCCTTCCACAGCAAACCAGCCACCCACCTGCCACTCTCTTCCCTCCATCACCATTAGAAAAGTCACAGCAATTCACTTCAGCATCCCCGTTTTTACCAGGCAGCTGCATGATAACGTGCTCGGCCCGTTAGCAGATTAGTTATATTGCACCCGGTGAGTCCATCAACAAGGCACTTACAGAATTAGGAACTGGCGTTTAATCGCTTTGCTGGTGGCTGGGTGTTATTAAATTCCCCTGAGTTCAGCAACTTTGTGGCCTGGCTTGTTTTTCTTTTTTTTTTTTTCCACAAGGCTCAGAGTTTTATGGGTGTTCAAATCCAGAATTTGTTCCCACACCTCCATCTCTGTGCTCCAAAGGAAAGCCAAAACTGAGCAGATTCGTTTAGAATACGGAGAAAAAAGCAGCAAGAGCACAGACTAGAAGAATATTAATATTTAATCACAGCAGGCCAGAGGTTGCCGAGGCAATCACTGTTAAATGTTATTGAAACAAAGCATTCGTATTCCCACTGTAGGGGTAGTTTTGAGCTGCCTTTCTACAGTCTGAGCTCAGGATTCATGCCACGACTAAATCCTCCCACTAGGATTTTTCCTAATGGAAGGGATTCCCAAAAAAAAAAAAAAAAAAGAGGGATTCGAAGCTGCTTTTTGGCTTTGAGGAGATCTGGATTTCCAGCAAAAAGCAACAAATATGCTGGGGAAAAAGTAACAGCCCCATATTTGGGGGTCTGAGTGAACCAAGAAAGGTTTTCTCCATCCAGCTCTCCTACCAAATGCTCCTTCCACCTCCTCTCTTCAGTGTTGCCCTACCCAACATAATCCTAAAAGAAAATATCATTAATTAAGTCGTCTGTGGCTCTGCTGAAGTTTCACTCCTCCACTTATTTTGAGTGGAAACCTGCCCACAATTCCTGAGCCTCAGGCCTTCGGAAGCCCCAAGGAGATGTTTTTGGAAGGAGCTTCAAGGGTTGGTATCACATCCCAACACCTTGAAATCCTGCAAGGGGTTAAGCAGCTCCTCACCACCCGGTTTGACAGGTCATTAGCAGATTTGATATCTCACTTTTCGGCAAAGCGGGATTTCTTCCCCGAGAATTAATTCTATTTTTCTTTTTCTTTTTGCCTGCACACAAGTCATTAGCCTGGCTCTCCAAATGAAGTGCTAACATTTCCAGTCACCTCCTGCTCCTCACTTCCTGCGATTCCTTAAAGCCACTGCAATCAAGACCATGAAAAGCTAATTAGTTAAGCTCCAATGTATCAAGAGCTCATGAGCCACTGTGAAGAACCCAACACATCATTACCTGGCTTGTGAAATTTCTGCCTGAAGAGCAGATGGGAGGAAAGCAAAAGCATTTTGTGGCCCAAGGTCTTTTTTTCTTCAGTGCAACCTTCACCTCAGTGCTCCTGGCTGTGTCATCTCTAAATTCTCAAGGGCTTTATGACCAGGAGATGACACTTGTCTTTTTCCTGTTAGCAAAGGGAAATATTAGGTGTAGGCTGGATCTTCCATTATAGACACATTGAGATGCTGGTTATGCCCCGGGTGATTTCATCATTCCTACGTTGTTTTTTTTTCCCTTTGGAAAATCTCTTTGTAGATGAATGAGGAGGTGTTTTTTTCTCCTTTTTGACTGAAAACCCCTAGAACCCTACAAAACACCACCCCCCCTCCCAAAATCTCCCCCAAGCAGCTCTGCTCCAAGCCACCAGACTCAGCCAACCCTTCCCCTAAAGTTAAATCCAAGCATCTGCTTCCAAATACAAAACACAGAGCTCGCCGGCCCTCAGATTTTAGAACAGAACACTTGTCTCCATGGAAACCCACACTTTTGAATTTTTTCCCTTTTTTTCCTTTTTTTTTTTTTTTCAGTTCAGAAACCATAGCATCAAGGCACGGAGGAACCCAAGGGGTGAGGTAAGAGTGTCTGTTTTAGGTACCTCTTTGGGTGAAAATTGGAGTTCTCTCTTCCGTACACCCTCCAGGTCATTATTAAGGATGCCCCAGTGCCTGTCATCCTTTGAGGCTTCACCTGATGGTCTCAGTCAGGATTTTTTTTCCATAGATGCTTCCTCCTGCCCTCAGGAACCTGTGTTTCAGGGCTGCCATCTCAGTCATATACGGCTTTAATATATACACACACACGTCTGGTTTCTAAAGCCTGTGTTTTGTAGGATAAAAGCTGCTGTATATTAATGCCATTATCGATAGGTCATGAATATAGCTGGACTTTCTAATTATGCCTGATGACAGGCTAAATGACAGAAGCGAAGCTGAAGGTCAACCACGGAAAAAAAATCAGTGATGGCTTTTGCATCTTAAGGGGACAGATGGAAACCACAAAAATGGATTTAAAATTTTTGCGAGGCAGCCCTGACCTCTCTGCGCTGCGGTCGGACCTGGGTTTCACAGCTCTGCTCCGCCTCGCACAAAATGTTCTGGAGTGAGACTAATTTCTCTGATTTACGAAGTTTGCCACGGCCCTTTCCTGGCAAGGAATATTTACAGGTGAAAACGCAGGGCGAGATGTAGAGGTAAGTGGTATTTATATGTACATATGCAGGGAGATGTTTACAGGCGAGATACTCATGGGTAATTATAGATCGATACTTCAAAGCAGAGTAAATAGAGAGGTAAAGGCCCTTTGCTGGTATGTTACAAATAAATATTTAGATACGACTGAAGCACATAAGTATGTGTAAGCTATACGGAAGAGGTAAAGATTATAATTTAGATGGAGCCCTTTTACAGGGAGGCGAGGCTGCACCATTAGCAGCACGTCCATAACTCAGCAACACAAGAGCAACACTATCAGATCAGCCCACCCGTCCATCAAACCTGGTGTCGGGTTTCCAAAAGCAGCTCCTGGCAGAGATGTAAGCAAAGAAGTGAAGGTCAGAGAAGTCTTTTTCTTTCTGATAAGGAGCCCTGATGCTTTCCCATCCCACCTGCCCTGCACAAAACTCGGAACCGGAGCCATGTGATGCTCTTCCCCGCTCCCTCCGACTCACCGCATCCCGAATCTCCCTTGCCAATTGCAGGCCAGCTCATGTTTGACAAAGTTCAGCCAAGCAACGAGCAGCCTGGAAGACCCTGAGATCCTGTAGAAATCCCCATCCAATTTATCAAGTCAAAAATTCAGCCAGGTGGGAACTGGCTGGGATGAAGCTCTGATCAAGGGAAGAGATTACGGCGGAGCCAGTTGCACAAATCACAGCGCTGACTCGGGGCAGGGGGGGCGAAGAGAAGTTTTTCCAGAGCTGGGCATAGAGATAAGAACCTTCTGTTGGTAAATAAAAATGCTGGGGAATCGCGTGTCTGATCTGTGTCCGCTCCCATCAGGCTCACAGAAGCTGGGAGCGTTATTTCTAGGCTTTTCACCGAGAATACTAAAGGGCATTTGGAGAGGCAAGAACAAAGCTACAGCTTTATTTGAGAGCAAAACAAAAGCAAACAAATGCATACCCAGAAGACCGAGCCTTGAAAAGAGAGAGATAGACTATTCAGCCACCAGCTGAAGCGGGTCTCGGACAGCTTGTGACTGTTAAAAAGTTTCCCGAAAGAGCAAAATGCTTTTCTTGGCTGTTTGTTTGTTTGTTTGCAGGGAGAAAACAAAGCGAGAAGGTTGCTGATGCCTTGAGTAATAAATGAAGACAAATATCCCCCAGCCACAAAGATTGCCAGAGTGGGAAAAAAAAACCAACACTGTCTGAGCAATGCTTTTGGAGTCCTCGGGCTTATTTTCCAAAGATGAGCTCTCTCACCCCAAATCCTAAGGGGACCCTACACAAACTGAAGGTCTTGGCATCACGGGTTGGGCACCCAGATCCTGCTCTGAAGATGTCAGGAGCCTCAGATCCCCCATTTTGGAGAAAAAAAAATGCAGTTTCTCACTTAACTTTGCTCTGTGTCCACCTTCAATCTATTTGTTCCCATCCTGTTTTACCTTGAGGGCTTAAAGAGCCCTTTAGTATCTGATATTTTCTCCCTCTGAAGCTACTTAGACATGGTAATCAAGTCACCTCTCTGTCTCCTTTTTAATAAATTAAGCAGATGGTGCAATCTAAATCTTTTGTTTGTTTGTTTTGCCAAGCCTGGAATTATTTTTTTGTGGCTCTTTCCCATCCCTGGCTTTCCATCCATGGCAGAGCTCAATGAGGGCAGAGCCACCACCTCTCCATCCCCATCCCGATGCTGTTCGCTCCCGGGTATCAGGGTCAGAAAGCCGAGATCAGCCTCAATGAGGTTTTATAGTTTCAAACCTCTTGCCAGTCAGATACTTCAGACAATGCAGCTCATTAAATGAGAAGAAAAACTTTAAATTTACTGCCGCCATCAATGTATAAAGCCCTCAGGTTCCCGACAGTTGACATTATAATGTAATAGTCTTCTTAAAAAAAAAAAAAAGGCAAGAGATAATAATTAAAGATTGCATTATGAGCCTGCCCGGCATCACAAAAAAGACACAACTCCACCGTATTATACAGCATCAAAAATTAATTAGAAACGCATTAATCTCTAATCTAGGAAAATATTGCCAGATCTCTGGCCTGAAAATCACATTCCCCCATCCGCTGACTGACAGCCCGGCCCTTTGAAAGTCTCCCTGCATCATCCCTGCAAAGAAACCTCTGCACAACTCTGTGCAATCAATGTGGCTTTGATTACTAAGAGCTTCCAGACGCTGTGGCAGACGAGCTCCCACGCCGCCCGCTGCCCATCGCCTTTGTGTGTGTGCCGAGAGTTGTTTTAACAGCAGGTCCCGCTCCCGCTCCGCTGGCAAATCATCACTGAAAAAGCTTTGGAGTGCGTATGAAAGTGTCGAAACTCGCACTGATCACTCAATGGGGTTGGGGACCGGGAGAGGAACGCGGGTGGGAGAGGCCGGGCTGGACACTGGGGGGATGCGGGTGAGATTTTTCCAGTAATTTGCTGCTTTCTGCTTTGTTTAATTGAGCCACAGCAGGAGCGAAGCGGCTTTGGCACGGCACCGATGATGCTTCCCACTTCACCCCATGCTTGCTGGGATTCGGGAACTCTGCTGAAGCTCCAGCTCTTGGGTTTATTTGATTTTCCAGACTCATCTCTTGGTTGCCACCATTGAGATGCTGAGCAGGGATCTGGTCCATGAGTGAGATGTGGATCCATGTGCCTCCCCTCCAGGAGACCTGAGGATGGGTTTGTTGACTGGGAGATGCTCAAGGACTGCTGTGCTACGTGTATTTAATCTCAACAGTGTTATTGGAGCTTCATAGACATCTGAAACAGTGCTTGGAGCATCATGCTGAGCAGCAAATCAAGGACATCATCATAATCATAATTTTAGCAATATTCTCTCTCATTTTTAAAGGAACTACTAGATTTGAGAAGCCTGGAAAAATTTGCATTAGGGACAGGAGGGCTTGAGGTTGGAAGGATTTTGAACCCCTAAGGAAGAGTCTGGACCTCAGGCAACATCACCTCTCCCTATTTCAGCCTTCCAGCTTAATTTAAAAAGCTGAATTCCCTTTAGGATCACAATCTATAGGGTCATCTGCTGCTATCCTGAATTCACGACCCACTGACAGGTACTTAGATTTCTCACAACAACCTGGAAGAAGCAAGGAAATGGTGGTTGCTCAGCATTTTTCATGCAAGAAAGACAGGGAGCTTTGGCGTAATTGGCTTTGCAGAAATATTTACGTTATTCAAGTGAAAAGGGGGTCAAGGGAAAAGCAAAGAAACTAGCCCAGGAGGGTAGGACCCCTGAGTGATGAGCCAGGAGATGTTATTCAGCAAAGAGAAATGCAAGGTAATGCGATGTGGGAAGATCGCTTAAACTATTGATGTACTACAGTGGTTTCAGAATTAATTGTAGCCTGGCAGGAAAACACCCCCGCATCCTGCTGGAGAACCTGACGGAAGGATCTGCTGTTAACCAAGCAGCAATTAGGAGGGGAAACAAATCATTAAGCTGCACTGAAATGGGGATGTAAAGTTTTAGTGCTACGATGTTGGTCAGTTGGGCAAATTTGGTGGGGGGGTTGACTCTTTCCCTGTTCATCTTTGGAACTACCCACCCCAGGATACCCGGAGGACTTTGGTCCTTGTCGTGCTGAGGTGGGGTTGCCCATGGTTTGATGCAGACATGCTCAGTGCCTGCCAAAAAACAAGATAAATCTGAAGACCCGCAGGCTCGTTGCTGCCACCGAGACAGATGAGGTTGCTCAGATTCAGGCTCCGATGTGGCACGTCAGCTCTGGGAGCTTTATGGAGTCAGCGAGACTCCTTCTACCTCCCTGAGCTCAGGACAGGTATGGTAGATTGAAAAGGCTTAAATTTGTGTCTGCAATTTGAGTATCGCGTTTCTTAAACCACAGGGATCAATTTGTTATATCTCGGGGAGATCAGCATGAATGTACACACATAAATACATATGAGAACTTCTGCATGTATATGGTTCCCTGTCCCTGCTTTAAAATATCCTGTCAGCCTCCCCTTGATCCTAATTGCTGCTACACATTGAGTTTATATCACAGACATAAATATGTATTTATAATCTCCGGGACGTCCTCCTTGCCAGCTGATAAATTCAAAGACGCGTAGATCACCCTTTGGGTGTCACCTGCTGTCACTTGACCTTTATGGAAGAATAAACTGCAGCTATTTCTCCGCTTCATTTTGCACACGCTGATGTTACTCCTCTGTAGTATTTGAGCACATGGTGGGGTTTGCCCACAGTTTATATCCTTCAGGATGCCGGGGAGTGGCTGGGAAGCCAGAGAGCGGGGCTTAACAATGAGGTACTGCTGGAAAAACATTTCGAAGTGTCAGAGAAACACATGGAGAATGATGCTGCTTCTGGGCAGCATCTCTGACAGGTCTTACAAAGGTCGTTTGCAGGACTTGATTGAGAAAATCCCTCTTGATTCCGTCCAGCATCCTTCAGGGCATTTATCCATCCCATTTCATCCCATTTCATCACATCCCATTCCATTGCATCCCATCCTGTTGCATCTTATCCCATCCCCATCCACAAATTCCTTCCTTACTGTCCTGCTTTCTAGATCCCTGATGACCCTTTTATCATGAAAATGCTTCCCTGGGTGGAGGGGACTCTGATTTTGGGGAGGAAAAGGGCAGCAGTAGCCCATCCATCCATCCCTCCATCCCTCCATCCCTCCTTGTTTCCTTGGATCAAAGCAGACGAGGACAGAAAACCCGGTGAACGAACCATCGTGGTGTTTGCCACGGCAGAATTTGCAGCTCGAGGTCTCATCCAGCACAAACAAGGCCAGTTTGTAGGGGGATCCATCTTCAATCAATAGCAGAGAGGCAAGAGGCCGGTTTACCGATACAGTCTGGATGCAAAAGCCAAAGACGACCGAAATATTGACTGCGATGCTCCCAAAGCTCTGAGAAACTGCAGCTTTACAGACTGCAGCAGCTGCCAGGTCCCAGGCCTCTCTGGCTGGAAAATGCAATAGTTAGGGAGCCGCTGCACTCCAGTCCGAATTTTTTCTTGTTTAACAAGCCTGCATGTCCGTGTGTGAATGTATTCAAACGCCTCTCACTGTAATTACTCCTCAATTGTCCTAAATGTGGCATTAATATAACATTTAAAGCACGTGGCTGGTCTAGGATGGGCTGATGGGCAGCGGTGGAGCCGCAGCAACTGGATCCAGGTTGAATGAAGAAGCATTTTTGAGTTGCAAGCAGCTTTTGAAGGAATATACCTGATTTAAGGCCATTTTTAACTCATCATGTCCACCCAGCAAAAGGAGAGCTATATCCTTTGTCATGCTGCATCTTTGCTGTATTTTCTTTCTGACTATGATGGCAAAGCAGATCTGGTGTGAATTTGGGGTTAGATCCCTGCAGAGCTTTGCCAACTTCTGCCAGCTGGTGGTTTGGCCCGCTTTGGGTTTAATAATCTCTTTTGTATATCAGATTTTGTGACTAATTATTATCACAAAAAAATAATACACGAGTCATAAAATGCAGCTGAATGAGAGTGATTTGATTTACAAGTCTTTTCAAAATCTCTTGCTCGTTTCTGGTGACTTCTTCAGAAAAAAAAAAAAAAGCAAGCAATGAAAAAAAATTTGCAGTTTGCATCTACTCGGCTTTGTCTTTATTGGCTGCGCTTGTTAAAGATCCTGGTGAGGGGAGAAATCCTGACATGAGTTATTGGGAAACTCAGGTGATGGAAGAGGGAGAGCAAAAGGAAAAGGTGTTGTGGTTTTTTTTATTTCTCCCCTGCTGAAGACAGCAGGAATTGGGGAAGGATCGACTTCACGCTATCCATCAGGAAAAGACTTTCCATCAAAAAGTGAGCAAGAAAAATAGCACCTGGGAAAAAAACCTGCGAGGAGCTCAGCCCTGAACTCTCCTCAGAGGTCAATAAAGTCTTTTTGGGGATGTAGGCGAGCCGGTGGGGGGAAGGCAATAAGAAATCAAATGATATAAAAAGAGATGGGGGTGGAAGAAAAGAGGAACCCCCGGAGCGTTTGGGGAAGAGCGATGTTCTTCATGTGGGATGAAAGGCTATGGGGGCAGGTTGGGAACGGGGGGGAAACATCGGGTTTGGTGGCTCTTTGAAGATTCATCTGGTTGCTCAGAGCTTGGAAAATGATGCTGTGGGTCTGATTCAGCCCTGGGAACAAGCAGCTTGGGGGATTGCAATGGAAATATCCGTATTTTAGCTCAAGGCTGGGCTCCGGTGGCACAGTGATGCAGAGAAAGCCATTAAAAGGGGGCGTCCAACCACCTATTTTTGCAAAAATCCCATCTCAGGTGCCCTACAAAGGATAGAGCTGGGATGGTTTGAGGCAAGAAAAGCCATGGAACAGCAGAAACTGCTGCAAAGAGCCGACACGGCCCAGTGGGGACGGAAAAGCAGATTTTTTCCCCCAGGATCCCAGAGGAGAACTTGCGGAATTTGTTGCAAGCCAGGAAACCATAGAAAAGTTGATGGAGTGAGGCTGAATTTGAAGGCGAGGATATGCCCTGCAAGGACAATGAGGTTTGTTACCAACTTTTTCCATCGCTCTGTTTTGTTCTGTGCTTTCTCTGGTTTAATCAGTGCCTGGGACTAATTGGCTTTGCTATCACCCCACGGCACAGCGGGGAAGATGCTCTGTCCTGGAAGGACAGAGCTCAACCGCATCCAGACCCAACATTTCACTCCTTTCGGGTCCCGTCACCATCCACACAAAACCAGCCACGGCATTTGCATTATGCAAATTTGGCATATGCAGATCAGTCCTTCCGAAAATAATATGCAATCAGACAGTTAACCATCGCCTTGTCTTTAACTCGCAGGTAGTCGCGACTCCTACAACTCTTAATTTTGGATTGCTCAGCTCTGCAACCTTAACAATGTCATTTTAACTCCCTAGTAGCTATTTTAAGATGGACTTTTCTCTTTATTTTCCTGCCCCACGCCCCCCACCAGTTGCTTTTTCCTCCAGAGATGATGGAGGGCATGATGACAGAAAGATGTTTTTCTCACAGCAGATAGCACAGCCATAAATTTCACTTATATCCAGTAAAACACAGGCATCCAATTAAACCCATAGTCCTATAAACCTGCCAGCAATCAACCACACTTTTAAAAATCAAGACCAGCAGGTGCTTTAAATCAATACATCCAGGTAACAACTCGCAGTTTGTAGGATCTTCTGACACTGCATTTTTTGCAGCTCCACAACCAAAGAACAGGTATTCCAGGTTGCTTTTATGTTTTTTTTTCCCCCATTTTTCACTTCACCAAAGCAAATTCTTGAGTGGTGAGTGATGATGGGGGATTGGGTGGAATCAGGAGGAGTTTGGGTCTGGTGCAAAAAATCACAGCCAAAAGCTGAAACAACATCTCATCCCATATCATAAGATACCACCACTTCGTGACTTCTCTCCATAGGAGATGTCAGGGGGATGGATGGTTTGGGATAGGTTGTTATCAGTGGGATTTTTTTCTTTCCAGAAGGGGGAAAAAAAAAAGTTTTAATTTATGACCCACTTTCCAATAACAAGCTAAAGGCTCTGCCAAATTCAGAGAACTTTTCAATCGAGCACGATAAGAAGCGTTTGGCAACATGAAGGGGCAGGGTGGGTGATGGATGCTGAGGAGCATCGCAACGCACCGGGAGAAGAGGAGTCATGGATTTTTGTGGCCATTCATCGGGTTATCATAGATAAATTGCTGGCTTTCTTCCGTTTTTGGGGAGATTTCACCCCAAATTGGTCCAACTTGCTGCCTTCCGATGGCGGAGCCTCCTTGGGGCTCTGCGGACCCACGGCTGCTTATGAGGAGTGCAGGAAAAAGCAAAAATAAAAGGTTTTAGTGGAATATTCAGGCACTACATTAAATTCCAAATTAAGACGGTTCAGCGAACTCAAAGGGTTGAGAATCACAGTACCAGTGTTCATCTCCCACCCCAGCCACAGGTGCCAGCTTTTAGGAGAAAAAACAAATGTATTATAGGTGATGCATCAAGTGCCTTTTTGGCTGTCTCTATATGATGCACCTTGAACTTGCTCAGAATAGCTTGGAAATTATGTTTTCATCTTCATTTCTGAGGTTGCCTTTGCAAGGCTGGCAGGCAGGTAATTCCCATATTCTCCCTGCCCGTGTCTATGTTATATTTTGTGCTGTTTAGTGTTAAAAATGGTTGATTTTGCCAGATGGGAATCATGGAGGGCAGGAAAATGAGAGTCAGATGGACTTCTCCACCCCTAATGCTCCCAGGAGCAATACCTGAGCCAGCTGAAACCGTGAACAACTTTCCAGCCACACCAGTAGCTTTGCTGGAAGTTTAAAAGCCACGCAGGGAAGTAGTTTAAGCATATTTAAGAGCGCTTTAAACAGTTTTATTGGGGCTATTTCTTTTGTATCCCTTCACCTCTAAAATCAGGTACTTCCATCACCAGAGTCCAAATGCAATAAGTGTGGCGGTAGTCATAAAAAAATCTTTTAGGCTGACCTGGAATAGCTTTCCTAGACCCCAGAAAGTCCCAGCTTTAAAAAGTGGATATTTAGACTTTCAGCTTGCCAGGAACAAGCTGCTTAACCACATGAGGAAACAGCACGTGCCCCAGCCCAATAGATGGCACATTCTCTTTTAATTTTTTTTTTTTTTAAAGTCTTTTCCAGCAATAAACCATAAACTTGAAATTAATGACCACTTTGTGGAGAGAAAATGTAGCCATTGACCTGGGACTGAACTTCAGCCATTCGAGACAAAGCATTTGCTACCATTCAAAAGGTTCGTTTGCAGGAGCTGCGGAACAAACCCTTTATCTTCTGAATCCCAAATGTTGCTAATGCCATCAAGCTGTTTCATCTCTCACCCTTGAAAGTTCATTTTGTGGGGAATGCTCAATATGTTTTCACTAATTTAATACCAAAAGGTGGCCAAAGAAACCTCTGGTACAAATTTTCCACGTGGCTACAGCTCTAAAATATTATTAAGTCGGTGGAATAATGATCCAAGTGACACCCAAGTCAAGGATCCCAGGATCTGTATCCCAAAATCCACAATCTCAGCATCTCTCTGGTTATAGCAAGAAGCCATTTTCTCTTTTTACAGGTTACTGGTATCTGGTCAAAGCATCAGCCCGGTGCAAAGTACATGGGAAGTGACTCTCATATCCGTCCTTATAAAATACCATATTCACAACAGATATCAAGAAGAGGATCCACCTCATCTGGTGCGTTTAATCTGCTGCAGACCTGGAGTCAAGAGGGGAAAAAATACAAATCTGTCATGTAAGGAGTCCTGTTTCCTCTCCTGGCTAATAGGATTATTCAAAAATGCTTTAAATCAAAACCCCAAGGCCTGTTATTGGTTTTTAAATCAGGCTGGGCCTTTCTGGTGTGGCTTTTTTTGATCGTTCCACTGGGTGTTGACTCCAAATCAGAGTCACAAACCTCTTTGGGGGTCATAGGCATCTCTGAGACAGATTGCTTGGAAAAAGTGGGGGGTTGGGGTCAGAAAAATCACTGATTATTCAATCTCAGAACGCAGGGCTGCAGGGAAAGCATCTCAAGTTCTGGAGAGGCAGTTTTATCACAACAGATTTTGGTGAAAATACTGAGCTGCTCCCATCAGTCCCAGGGGGTGCACCTGGTAAAAAGAAAAGATGCTGAAAAACTGGCAGGAGTGCAAAGAAAGGCCCAGAAATAACCCGCGGGCCAGGGAAAAAGCCTTACAGTGGGAGACTTAAAGAGCTTCGCCTCTTTATCTTAACAAGAAGAAGAATGAGAGCAACTTGATTACAGCACACAAGCACCTTCTTGGGGAGAAAACACCAGGCACAGCACAACCCCTTTAATCCGGTAGCCAAAGGCACGACGAGAAGCAAAAGCTGAGAGCAGAAGCCAAATCCATTCAAATTAAAAATTAGGCACTGGCTTTTTGAAAAAATTATCTTTTTCTTTTATTTTTTTTTCCCCGTCAGCATGAACGATTAACCATTAAAACAAATCATCGGTGAAATGGTGCATCCTCCTCCAGCGCTGCGGCGCTTTGTCGAGGCTCGATGGGGATCAGCAAAGGCAAAATATTGGGGTTGATTTCATTAGATCTGGGGGTGCTGTGCCTTGGCAGCTGGGATTTATATCGATTTGCAAGGCAGGGGACGGCTGCAGATATTTCCAAGCCCTACCCAACTCCACGAGACAGCAAAGTTTGCCACATCGCAGCCTGCAGATGCATCTGATCCACCCTGCAGATAATGACAGAAAATTACAGTGTAATAAGATAATGGGATTTATTTATAGAATTTGCTTTCCAATCACGCCCACATGATATATGTATCCACACATACGCACACACATACACACAGCACTTTCTATGTATGTATATTAGCATAAGTGGTTGGCTTTGTGGAAGCAAAATGCCACCTGGGGGTTGTCAAAATGTTCCCAAGTGGTTCAATACCAAGCAGAGAAGGGTGCTGGCACATCACAAATAGTCCCCTCATCATCATAACAATGACACCATATTTCCATGACACTTTTATCTCAAAGCACTCGAAAAAAAAAAATGAAAGAGAGGAAAAAAAAAATCTGAAATAAATGTAAACCGCCACACAAACCCCAGTGTGCGCAGAGATGAGAATTGAAATGCAATGACAGACTTAAGCGGAGACAAATCCCGTCTCCAATAGAAACAAGCCAAGGGAAATTTAAGGAGGCGGCATGTAATTAGCTGGGAATGGTCAGCACAGCACGACTCTTAACGAACTTTCTCCCCACAGGGCCATGTTTGGTTTAAGAAAATTAAGGTACAGCAGGTCGGTGGGTCTCCAAAACCCAAACCGGCGTGAAGAAGCCCAGCAAGTGGAAATAGAGGATGATGAAGCACCAGAACAACTGAACTGAGGGTGCAGGTGTTGGTTTTAGGTTTCCCATGAGAATCACGAGGCTCTTAAAGCTTCAGGATTCGCAGTCTTGGAGGTTTCATCCTCCTGCCATGAGGCCACTGGATTTTATTCTTCCTTTCCCAGTTCCTACAGCAACCTGCACCCTGAAATCCAGCTACGGGGTGAGGACAGAAGCTGTTAACTGAAAGGCACTGACTTTTTGGGCGAAACATTCAATTTTAGGGGCAAGAAGCCATTTTCAGCACCTGAGGATTTCTCAGTAAATGCATTTTCCCCATGTACTTCACTGAGGTATCTATGTACAGCACCACGACAGGATTATACCTGCCCGTCCACGGTGTCTCATTAATTGGGGGTAAGCATCCCTGTTCAGCATCCCAGACCAGGGATGAAGGAGATGCTAAAGCATCATCTGCAGAGAAGTGCAATTATTTTCCGAGGGCTGCTGAGCATCTCCACCGAGCTGGCTTCTCTGGGGAAGATCAAAGCCAACCTCTGATCAGGAGAGCCGAGAGAGATCTCTTCAGCGGTGTGGGAGAACAGGGGAGGAATGAAAAAAATATAAAGAAAAAGGGGGATGGCTGGGAGCAAGGTGAAGTTTTTTATTATTGGGGTTGGATAAACCCTAAACAAACCCTGCTGTGGTTGATGTCTCACCTCTCACGACTCCATCGCGGCATGACTGGGTTTTCAGAGCCCACCAAGGAGCTTCTTGGTGCCAATGGGCGATGCAGGGCTGGCCGGACCACGCTGAGCTCAGCTATCCCCTCATCCTCCAGCATCCCCAGCCCATCTCATCTCAGCTTTGCCTCTGGGGCAACACAAGCTCCGAGGGCTTTTTTTGGAAAAAAGGACCGAGAGGACCCAGTGCATCTTTTATAGATGTTGTTGCCTCCGGCGGAAAAGCCAAAGCAAACTCCGGTGCTTTGATTTTTGCACTTTTAAGCAGAAAGGAGAGAAAGATTCCCAAACCAGACTAAACCCTGCAGACAACTGAGCTGAAGTGGATGCTCAAGGATGTCCCACCATCGCATTCCCTCCTGCCAATCATCCAGCAGCGATAAACTCATCAATGACAGCAATTTTGGGGCTTTTTCCAGGCCCCGGTGAAGGGAGGGGAGGAGGTGCGTGACTGGCAGAGGTTCCCTCTCCCTTCAAATGTCGTTTGTGCTCTGTATTCAAATGGCAATTTAATGAGCTTTTCCCTATTTCCAGCAACTTTATCACATCATTAAAGCGTAGAGATGAATAATACATCTAGCGCTTGGATTAAGCTGAACTCCAGACCCGACGCAGCTTCAAACGGAGGAGGGAAGAGAAGCGGCTGGAGGACGAGGTCATTTCCTTAAAAATGAGGCTAATTGGGTAAAAAAACCTGATCCGGATCACATCACACTGCACCGAGTGCTGGGTCAGGCCTTGGCCAAATCATCCCATTGCCAAAGAGGAGCATTGGTTGCATCTACATGGATGGATGGACAGATGGAGGTTTCTGAGGTAGGGTCTGTGCCAACAGCACCCAGGGGTGTCCTGCACCCCAAAGTGGCCTCAACACGGGCTCAGCACCCCAAAGAAAAAAAAAATCTCATTTATTAAAGTGAAAGATAATCTAAACCAGGAAGGCAAAAAAAAAAAATCCAATTAATTAAAGTGAAAAATAAACAAAAACAGGAAGGCAAAAAAAAAAAAAAAGAAAGCCCAAACAAATCATCTTCAGTTCAAGATGCAAAGCGTATTCTCCCGAAGGGAAAAATAAGCAATTAATGCTGGAAAGACTCACAGATTTTGTTGTTTGGGGCTTTTTAATGAAAAAATTATACTCATCAAAACTGGTCTTTTGATATATATTTTTTTTCCCCATTGTTTGTGGGCATTGGTATATTTTTCTCTTATTCTTTTTGATTGTTATGTTTTGGATGGTGCTTACTGATGTGAAAAAAGCCATCTTGTGCTGCTGATAAGTCTGGAGATAACTGCAGAGGTCAAGAAATGGATGGGGAAAGAGAAGAGAGGAAGGAAAAAAAAGTTTCAGCATCCCCAGCTCCATCCTCACTCCCTCCGAAACCTGCCGAAAAATTGCATTGAGTGGCCCAGAATGGTTAATTAGATGGACTTTCCCCAGGGCCAGGCTGGAGGGAGAAACAAAGGAAACAATTTAACTGTATTTCCTTGTTATCTGATCTCAGCCATTTTAATTTGTGCTCTCTTTGAGGTTTTGGGTTTTTTTCTTTTTTGTGTGTGCGTGTGTGTTCATCTTCTCCTGTTGTGTGTGTGTTCAGCTGAGTAATGTATGACATTGCAAGAAAGTGGGAGGTTTTTCTTGTCCGGCCCAATAACCACTTCCAAGGTCACATGTGATGGAGAGAGATGGCGCTTTCAAGGTGAGGCAGAAAGGAGGAGAGAAACTCTTATCAGATCTTAATAAAACAAATTTGCTGCCTTATTCCCATCATGAGCCAAGAGTAGCCTCATCCTTTCCTGTTTTTTCCCCCTTCAATGATGGTAAAGCCACTCCTAAGGAACCGAAAATGTAATTTCTCGGTAAGAGGGATCAGTCTTTAAGCAGAGGTTGAAGAAAATTGTGTTGGACACCCAGGGCAAAAAAATAGCCAAAACCAACAACAGTGACACCCTAAAGCTGGAGGAAAGCCCTGTACTCAGTTTGAGGGTTGTTTTTCAATAGAATTTTGAAGGAGCAATTTGGTAAAATGGCTATTAATTATGCCTGCCTTTGTTTGAGCAATTAAGGGGCGGTTGCACTTATGGGAGAGCCCAGACGGAGCCTGAACGAGGTCAAAGCAAGAAGCCACCTTAAGGTTTGCTTAATTGTCAAAGCAGTTGGCTGCTCATTTGGCCTCTGGAACTGCATTTATTTGCAAGCCCAAAGGGAGAGGTCTCCGCATCCTAAACCGTTTGGGGCAGCAAAAATAAGGATGCGAACAAGCCTTTCAGAACCAAAGCGACGGCAGCAGCAGCTGCCCAGGAGGAATCGCAGTCCACAGAAGACTCGCCGGCATCGGGACAACATCACAGTGTCAATCGGAGCGAACCTGAGCCCTTCAGCTCTAATTAAAAGGCCCGCTGTAGCTAATGATCTGCCCAGCGCTAATTAACTTCAAAACATGGCAGCTCAATACGCTTTCTGCTCCGCTGCTGGGTTCGCTGTTGTTCATGCATGCAAGGGTCAGCATTTTTCCCTAGACGTCCCTAGGATCATCTCCCAAGGATGTATAACTAAATCTTTGCAAACCTTCAAGACGTCTCCTCCTCCTTTTCCTCTCCCCTTTAATAATTTTTTTTTCTTTTCTTTATTTAATTTGCCCAATTCTGGTTCCAAGGCTCAGGAATTGGTGACTTATAATAGAAGCATCTTCTCAGCTGTATTTATAGCATCGCGCCAGCATGACGCTCACAAAAAGTTCAGGTAGGGATGATAATGTAAATTTAGCACAGGGAGGCAGCAAGGATGCTGCTGTGTCCTTCAGGAGCAGATTTTCCCTGTTTTTCCCCCAAGATGCACTGAACCTCCCCCACACTGCTTTGATAAGGATGATTTTGGATGTGGGATGGGACACGGTCTTTGCATCCCAGCTTTGTGTTGAAAATCAGGTCTCCACGTTGGTGTCAAGTGGAGAAACTGTCAGCTTTAAGAATCAGATTTGGGGGTTTTTTTAAAATGTGATTGCCTGTCATAGGTGAGAGGCTATTGCACAAGGGAGAAAAAGGTTTTCCAGCCCAAAATACTGATCTGTGGGGTCTTCGTCCTTTGCTTTACTGGTCCAATCCCATCCTATCACCTCCTCCTTAGACAAACACAGGATTATGGAAGCGTGACTGGCAACCAGCCTTTGCCATCTGCTCTGGCCCCTCATTATGGATTCCCAACAAACATATGTGACAATTAGATCCGTAAAAACATCTCATGGATCATATGTGATTGGAGCGAGGGCATATGCTCTCTGCCCAATAAATCCCACGTCTGAGCTGGGTTAGCTCCTGAAGAAGACATTGAGGCAGAGGGATGAGATGTTCTCCTCACTTGTAGAAGAGAAATCCTGCTCTCCTAGAAGAGGAGGGAAATAAATGATGGTGAGTGAGGATGCTTGGAGATATCTTGGCCTTCACAAGGGGCTGAATCCTTTTAGTGATTAATTCCCTAAGGCAAAAAAAGTCACTCTCCTTGACATCTCATGATGCTCAACAAATTCCTCCCACCACGCACCTGCAAATATCCACCTTTTTCCCATATTTCCTCTGCCAGCCCTAGTCCTGCTCTCTGCAAAATTAAAAGCTCTCCTTACCTCCTCCTTTGCCTTCCCTCTAATAATGACGATGGGGAGAGAACCCTGTAAACAGCCCCTTATGTTTACCCAAATTGCCGTTTCATTCCTATCACCTGGCTTTGTTGTAGCAATAAATTGGGTGTGCGGCGTCTGCACATCAGCTCCTTTCACGTGCTTTGATAAAGTAGGCCTCTGATACCGTTTTTTGAAGTTCTTTTCTGCCCAGAAAAGGGATGTGCCATGCCGGGGGAAAGCGATGCTGCAGTGCTGAAAGGCTTCACTTAGTTCTGGTTTAAAAGTTTGAATCACTGCATCCCTGGAAGATGTTCCTGGGGTGAATCCAAAACAAAGACTTTGCCAGGGATTTCTGCTTTTTAGCGGCTCACTGGAAGGAGAAACACTGGCAATCCCAAGCTGATGGGTAAATACAGAGATTTCAGAAGAAGATTTCCCTCTTTCCTGAAGATGAAAACATGGAAGAATGAATAGAATTGGTTATCTGTGATTTCAGTTTTTATGGAAATAGAGACAAGCTCTATGAAGGGGGAAACTGAGGCAAGGGGGTGTTTCTCCCCTGACTTTTGCAGAGGGTGAAGAGCTCTGCAAAGAGCTGCATCTTCCCATCCTGTTTGATGCTAAAGAAGTTTCAAAGCAACCCCAAAATGCTTCTTTTCAGGGTATAATATCTGCATAGCACGAAGAGAAGCCATGGATATATGAATTAAACACTGGGCAATATTGTGCTCAACCAACTGCTGCTACCTGGGCATCACATGCTGAAATAGGGGCAGGAATCCAAAAATTCTGTCTCTTCACCCTCATTCCACTCCTTTTTTCCTCTCCCCATCCCTCAGCAAACGCCACTGTTAAATATCGTGCAAGGAAAAAGGCTGAAGGAAGAAAAACAAAGTCACTGGACAGATGATGGCAAGAGAGGAGATAAATCCTGAGAATACAGCCCACATGAGGAGAAAAAGACAAATACTGAAATAAATATGAAAAGAAGACAAATTTGGGCTACAGGGAGCGTGTGAGCCAGAGGAAATTGCACTAAAATAGACGAGGTTTCCTGGAGACAAAAGTAAAATTGGGAAAAATGAGATCTAAACTGAAGGGGGATAAATCACTAGAGCAGCAACGACTGAAAATTATTGGGAATGAAGCTTTCCTGGTAAGTGAGACGTTCCCTGCAAAAGCGATCTGCTGTGGGCGACAAATCCAGCTGTAGTGACAAGGACAGAGCTGGAGGGGCAGAGACAAATTTGTTGGGTGACCCTGACTCGGCTGCTTCTCCTAAAGGGACTTCTGCAGCTGCATCCCCAGGTGGTTTGGGCTTTAGTAATGTTTCCCCACAAAAAAGCAAGTTTTTAGGGAGGAAAAGGATATGGAGCAGGTATTTTTGCAGAGGCAGATGTGTCTCTAAAATATCAGAAACTCCTCATTTCCCCAAAAAACATTTTATTTGGGAAAAGCCTGCTCAGGTCACAGCTGCGTTCTCTGAAGTTTGACCATGCAAATGGAGACAACGCTTTTTGGCAGAAATTTTTCCTTCTACAGCCTCTTCCCAAGGAAAAAATAAATTAAAAAAAAAAGCTAAATTCACCCTAAAGCCACCAAATCCGCCACAAAGGGCCCAGCGCTGGACCACGAGCGACTCCTGAAGTCCAGAGTGATTTTAACCCTCGGGCTCAAATCTTGCTCCTTATCTAGATGACACCACCCAGATAAATAATCCCCATAATCCTAAATTGATATCACAACACGCTTCACGTTTCCGTGTCGCGCTGCGAGCAAGGAAAGCTCTCCCCAGGCTGTAGGAAGGCAGCAGGGGATTATTTTATATTTCATTTGTGCCAGGCAAAGCTGTGGCATGAAGCCTACGGCTTGTTGAAGGCTTTTTTGTTTTTTTCCCCACATCTCCCCCACTTTGCTTTGGCAAGAAACGGAGTTTTCAGCTGGGAAGAGCCTGTGCCGTGCCAAACACACCCCCAAATTTCCACTGGGAAAGCAGAAATCTGCACACCGACGTGCAGAAACTTGGCAGCTCTGTTTTATGGGGGCTGGGTATTAAAAAGCCAATGGTTTCTACAGAGAAAACACTCTGTTTCCCACCAAAAATCAGCTTGTTTCTTGCTCATAAACCCATTGCTCATTTGCAGCTCTTTGTGGCTGGCACAAGGCTCTCAGTGCAGTTGGTGATGGAAATTCAAGGGGTTTTTGAAGGTGGGTTTGAAGCTGATCTAGATGGGGCCAACAGGTTCCCCTTGCTGTCCCCAAAGGCTTGGGGACAAGCTCATGGTCGGTGTGTCCCCTGCCCAGGCAGCACCGGCTTTGCATTTTCCCAAATCCCCCAAGATTTCCCCAGGGAATTTGCTCCGGACCTGAGCATGGAGGGGAAAACGCATGAACTAAAAGAAAAAAAAACATAAAGAGACACAAAAACTGGTTTCAAGGCTGAGCTCGGCTCATCCAGCAGGTCCCACCGATGCGCCCTCGTGTTTGCACATCCTACATCTGCTTCCTCGCATCCAGCTTTTTATTTGCCCATATTCCCCCTGTGCTCGTCGCTCTCCTGGCCTTTCCCCTCTCTCCCTCCCTCTGATTCATATAATTTGAAGTCCTGGCTGGGAGCTGATATTATGACACGTCCAGACTTCAAAATAAACCTCCCTCTTGATACCGGGTTATTTTATTGGGTGCATCAAGGCTGAAAACAACCTCATTCATCTTAAGAAATGTATTTTCCCATTTGCTGTATAAATACATACATGTTTCCTTGCATTATTCACCTAGGCACAGCAGATGGATGAGTAGCAACAACAGCACCACATTTTTATTTCTCATTCTGTAACAGAAAAGGCACCAGGGAGGTTTGTGGCAGGAGCTTGGCAGCGCAGAAAAATCATCTGGGGTAAAGGGTGGGGAGAAAATTGAATGGAGAGGAGGTACCCCGCTCCCAGCCGAAGTCCTCTGGGTATGGGGGCAAGTTCTGGTCTTCAGGGTCCTTATCCAGGTCAGAGAAATGGCCTGGAAACCCAGGAAATATAGGTGGAGAAAAAGCCAAGGGACAGATGAAAAATAAGACAAGGAGGAAAAAAAAATATAGGTAGAGAAAGAGGGAGGGATGACAAGAGAGGGAAAAGAAATGAATAATTGAACATCTGTTATAAACACTGTACAGACACACAGAAAAAATGCCGATGTGAAAATGTAATTACCGGCTGTATCAATAACCTCAGCGCACAAAACCGTCTGCACTGGGGTTATGTCCGAAACAATCCGTAAGTCTTGTGAATGCTCAATTCAGAAGCACCTTAGAAATCGTCTGAGTTAAGGTCCAAGCATCTTAATTCCCCTAAACCTCCGTGATGATTTCATGAAATAATAAAGGGGAAATCCAGCCTTTTTTTTGCATCAGTTATGGGGCTCATACAGGACTCAGAGCTCTAACGGAGTTTAGTCATCATGCTACTGGTCTTGCAAAGACCAGGTTTAGGGAAGGTGTCTATGGCCAACAGTGAACGCCAAAATCCCCCATGGCCAATGTCCCCAGTGATCAACAACTCCAATATTCAAAAGTACCACTGGCCAACAGCCTCCATGGCCAACAGGCCAGGGTTTGCCAACGTGGCTTGGGGATGCACTTCATCATTACTCGTGGAAGATGATTTCAAGTCACACCGTGCCCTGATGAAGCAGAAAGTGCACTAAAAAAATTAAAACCCCACTTCCCTTCCTTTTGAGCCCAGGAAGACTTGAAGGCTACATCTGCTATTTTTAAATCACTGCAGGGGATACGCAGAGGATTTCTCTTAATTGGACATCATTGCCAACTGTAATGAGTCCAAAATAAGATTCTCTTTCTCTTCATTACCTCCCTGCATGCATTTGGAGTTTCATCTCACTGCATCAACAATCCTTGCTTACCATGGGGTATGATGGGATACAGGTTTCTTAATAACACCCTGAGTACCAGGGTAGGAAAATCCACGTTTTAGCCCTAGAAATGTTGACCTGCCCATCGTGCAGCCTGGGGTCCTCGCTGGCCTCGCAAATTCATCATCTTCTGAATAACCCAACCCGGTGTGCAGGCACCCTGTGGTGGTCCTGCTTCCTTTAATCTCACCCGTACCAGGACCCAACTGGGAGTAAATCAGCCCCAGGAGGGTGTCTGTGCTCCTCCAACCTGTTGCGATGCTGCTCCTTCCTCGCACCAGCCTCGCTTGTACCCAGGAGCCCCGATAAACCCACCGGAGATGCAGATTTAACGTTATCAGAAGACGCAGGGCGTGTTTAGCAGGAACTTGAAGGATCATAGCAAGAGGTCCGAATGTAATCCAGGCTGCAGCGGATAAGGAACTGAAAAGCCGCTGCTGCTGCTGCTGCTTCTTATTTTCCTTTTAATTTTTTTTTTCTTCTTTTTTTCGCTGGTTCAAGATTGCGAAGAGGCTGAGAGAGAAGAAAGGGAAACACGGGGACCCAGTGATAACGGGTGATGGACGCGATGCCGTATCCTCGCCGAGAACACCAGAGATTGCAAAGCATTGAGAAATCAAACTGACAAGTGGGAACGCAGGCTCAGCATAAGAAACGGCAGCTTGTTCAGAGCTCCTGCAGGCCTGGAGAGCTTTTTGCTTCTCCTTGCAATGGATTAAGTGGATGTTGGTGATAGATAATTTTGAACTCCTTCTGCAATGTGTTCTGGCTCGTCATATCCTCGGGGAGGACTGGAGCTGGAGAGACAAGCGCCCAGCGTGATGCTCACCCCAGCCCTCATCAGTCCTGGAGAGACGCAGGAATTTGTGGCAGGTTTTGGAAGAGAAATAACCCCAAAGTCCAAGTTGCTCAGCCCCAGAAGCAGGAGGTTGCAATATGGCGAAAAAGTGCTCCCTCTCTGCTGCACTCACCCTCCGTGCCTCAGTTTCCCTCCCACCCCGAGGAAAAATCGTTCCTGCATCCTGGGGTAAGGGAGTGGGGGAAGATGAATGTCAGGAGGAGAAAAGAGAGGTAAATCCCAACATTAAAAAAAGTAGGAAAAAACCTCCGAGGATTGGGCAGGTGCAATGGTACCTTGGGGGGAAAGCCGTCCTGATAACAAAAAATATAAACATACAGCCCTCCTTCCTAATTATTTTGCAGTCCCATCAGCTCAGATCCAACCCTTGCTCCCCAGGGATTTTTTTTTGAGCCTTTCATACCTTCTCCTTTCCCTGTATCACTTTCCCCCGGATGGATTGAGCCACTTTCTGTGGTCCAGGGGGTGCTCTGAGTGTAGATCAGAGTCAGAGGCTGCTTTGAAAATCCCCAAAGCAAAGGATGGGGACAAAACAGGATGAGCCACCATCCACTTAAAATTGGCCAAGAAATTCTGCAGCTTTGATGAAAAATGCCTTCCTTTGCCTTTGACACTGCTGTCCAAGCAGCATTTGGTGCCGAGCTGATAGCACGGCTTTCACCTGAGGTAGCGGCAAGAAAAAAACATGCTCGGATAGATATTGTGTCCTACAGTGAACTGGGAGCGATTATAGAGTACGAGGAATTTTAAATTTACAGGTTCAAAGACAGCAGATGCTGGAAAGTGTCTGTAACCCAAACGAGAAATAAAGATTGCAAAGTGAAAGTTCTATCCGCATAAGGCCGAGCTAAATATTCCTGGGCCAAAAAGACAGGGTTGCAGTGAAAATAAAAACATTTATAGAAATTCCATAAACACATACACAACTTTACATCAAAACCCTTGAGATCTCAGAGCACCAACATATTTTGGGGTGTTTGTACACATGATAAACATATTAGTTGGTTTTAGCTGTTTTCTGCCCATTTTCTCCACTGCTTGAAAGAAATTGCTTCAGACCCCATAAGAGCAGAGTTGAAATATCTTGGAAATTTGATTAATAATGCCCTCTCCATATGGGATGCATAATAATTCGATCCCCACCTGTGCCGCCCAGGCAGATATAGGTCAGGCTGTGATACTGATCTCCAATAAAACCTTGAGCACTGGGAGAAATCCAAAAACCTGAGAGAAAACGGACCTCATGCCGATACGTAGCAAGGATAAACGAGATGACCTGTGTAATTACAGCCTTGTCGGCTTGACATTGATTTTGGGCAAAATAATGGGATGTCTGGTACAGGACTTGTCTAATAAAGAATTAAAGGGAATAACATAAAGGATGCCAATCAGCGGGGATTTATGGGGAATAAGTCTCGCCCAACTAAGTTGATATATTTTTTTTATGAGGTTATAAATTTGGGCCGATAAAGGTGGTGCTGGCGGTGTAATGTACTCAGGCTCCTGCAAGGTTGGGTCCATCTTGATTAAGAAACTGTGAGGGCAGGAAATCACTGCAGCAGAAATTAGGTGGATTAAAAACTGAAGAGATTCAAAAGGTTCCTCTCGAAGTGGGAATCAGCAGGGTCTTCTGCTCCCCACTGCCTGCGAGGCTTGGATTCCTGCTATTTGACATTTTTATCGATGACCTGGAAGGAAACATCACATCGCCCTTGATAAAGTTTGCAGCTGACACAAAGATCAGGGGAACAGCACGGGAGGAAGAGGAAAGGGCATCGATACAAAATGCATCTTAATAAAATCATTTGGCCAGTGCCAGGGAAAAAAGGCTCTTCCCTTGGCAGTGGGGATGGGAGATGGGGCTGATAGACGGGCAAGATTTAGAGGATGAAATGCAATGCTTTTCAGGCTGAAAAGCATATTTTCAAGCTTTTTTGTGTGGTAACAAAAAGGTAGAAATTTTGGAGCAAAGCCTGTTTGGTTCTCCCCCAAGCAAGCCACACAACATTCATGCTCATTGTACACCGGCTCTGCGATGCTCACTTGACTTCAGCTCTTTTCTCCCCGACTTCGCAGGATTTCAAGGACTTGCAGCTCTCAGACCTCATTGCAAACCCCACAGGGCACCTGCCTGAGCCTTTGGGCTTCCAACTATATTAAAAATGTGGCCTGAAGTGGCTTGCCAGCCACTGAGATACTGATGCTGCTCAGCAGATCTCTGCGTTGTGCAGGCTTCGGGCAATGCGCAGGGAGGCTCAGTGCTCCCTCCCTGCTCTCGTTTGTCCCAGAATTGTGTCTTTTCCCCCCAAAAAGCCCTCTTGCAAGCCTCAAGTAGCCACAGCCACTGTGATTTCGAAGCTGCCTTCTGCGATTTCTCCCAACGCCAAACACACGCGACACTCCAGGGCACTTTATTGCTGGGCTTTTTCTTTTGGCGGCTCCTGCAAATCCAGTGCCCGAGAATAATGGACAAGCTTCAGCCAAGGGAATTTAATTCTGCTCCCACTCCTTGCAGATCAGAGCCCATGTCAACGGGGTGCTCTTTTAACAAGAGACTTTATTACAGCTTATCCAGCACTTGGCAAGTCCTCAATCTGGAGAACTGGTTTGTACAACAGAGATTGCTGCTCTGCATTGCATGCTAATAGAAATCTATAGCTGCGCCTCGTACATATAGGGAAAAAGATGCTTTTAAACCCTATGGTGGTGAAAAGGCACGGTGGAAAACTTTGTGGAGGTTTGAGATCGGTTTGCACGGGAAGATCCGCATCAGGTACTGCGGTCTAGCTGGAATTATCGAGCTGAATAATTCTTTTTCATCCAGCTGCTGCCATCCATGAGAAAAAGAGAGAGGCAACTGCACCAGAGATGTACAAAATTCCTCAGGAAAGGCTTCTGGTCCCAGGTCCATAGAGCATCGTCCAACACTGCACTGGACCCACATACAGACACAAACCTCCCTCTTGTGTTTTGGTGTGGGTTTTTTTTTTTGTTTTGTTTTGGTTTTTTTTTTTTTCTAGTATGGGCATTACATTCACCTGCAGAAAAGCCCTGGGAGCAAATTGACCTGCGAAAAAAAACCCGACTCACCTACCCAAACAGCTTGCAGCAGCTCTCAAATCTAGCCTCCCATTATTTTTTTCCTCTCATCTATAGTTTATATTTCCCTGCTGAGAATGAAATCCAGGAACCCTGCTTCCTGGGCTCCTGCCTTGCCAAAATAGAGCATCTTCTCTTTTCTCTGCCCTGAGCAAGCATCAAACTCCCTTGAACTTCAGCAAATTCTCCTCCGGCCTGGCCGGGGAGGTAACTTGAGGATGCTCGGCTTGTCACTGCAGATGCCACATGCCTCTCTCTCAGGATGTGGTATAATGAGCTTCTTCGTGGTCTCCCAAGGCAGAAATGTATTTATGGCTCAAGGGGAGATTTATATAGGGTTTTTTTTTTTCAAATCTGTCAGCTAATAATAGTTGTGGCTGGGCCTGGACTGGCGTGCAGGTATAAATCAGGGCTGCACTCTCCACACCATCATTTTTCCCCATTTGGGAACCGAGGAGATAACATCGCGTCCAAATATTTGCACCGAAGAGAGGAGAAGGATAAGAAAATACTCCAGCTGGGCTACCAAGGCTTAATATCTTATCTATATCCTGCACTTCCCTGCCAGGGCCTTCACCTGGATCACCTTCTTTCAGACCAAAAGTCGCTTTCCAAGGCAGGGATACTCCAGCAAGGGGAGGCTATTCGTACTTAAAATTATTCATTTTTACCCTGCCAAGCGACCTATATATCTTCGGCCTCAAGCAGCAAGCAAAGTTGATAAAACACCTCCCCTTGCCCCCTGGCATCATGCAGCCTTGAATAGTACAAATGCCCCAAAGAAAATTTTTTTTCAAATAAAATAGATGCATATTATTTTTTTTTTGTCCGTTGGGGTCTGAATAAAAGAGCTAACAGGTTCCAGAGGGATGTATCCTGTTAATTCCACTCATGATAAAGGTCTTTTAAAATGCCACTGATGCCTGAAGCGCTGATGAGTTTCCAGGTTTGCTAATTTGTGGACTGCGGGCTCCCACCGGAGCCCATTAGATGCCCTATAGATGGATGCACAGGCACAATATGCCAGTCAAAAATTGAAAAACATTACTAAGCAATCGTGTGCATTTCCCAGCTCCTGCAACAAGGCCAAGCGGGGGGACCGGTTTCTGAAAACCACAGCAGATCAGCTCCTCATTTTTTAGTCTTTGTGTCATGTTAATTATTTTAATGCGGAGCTCAAAGCGTGATGCTGAGGAAGAGGGAGATGAACTGGCTACTTCGTGCCGCGATGCATCTTGCACCTTCTTCACCCATTGCACCCAAAACCTCATGCAACCCACTTTAAACTTCAATTCCTTCAAGCCACAGATTTGTGCAAGTCCATCTCGAGAGGTTCTGACCGTAATGTCACCGTGTCCACTTCATTTCTGCTCCGAGCTGCTTCATTTCTTCCTGCAAGCCCAGCCCGAGCTTGGCGGTGGACAGTGTAATTCAATAGGCCTGCAGATCTGTCTCGGGTCAATTTTAATTCTATTTAAAGGACAGTCGATAGAGCCATCTCTGGGGTTTTCTGAGACGGAATTTCATCTTGCGTTTAATATGCGCTGAATGCACCAGCCAGGGAAAAAGTATTTCAGCGTCGATGAGACATAAAGGATGGGACAGGAAGTGCTTTGCAACCTTTCTCCTTTGCTATTTTAGGCTTTGTGAGACCCTTGTGAGCTGGTTCAGGGAGGAGATGGCTTATGAGAAGCACCCATGTGCTCTCCTGATGCTCGTGGAGACATGAATGAGCCCCTTCTTGAGCATCACCACCCCAAATCCCACCCTAATGCCAGATTTACACCACTATGGATACGTCCTTGGGGCCCAGAGCAGGTGACATACAGCAAAAAGGAGATAATCCAAATTGCACGAGATGTGAGTACTGCTGCATGGCCATTACAGCCCGCTTTACCTCTTTCTTCATCATAAAATAAGGGGTAATGTCTCTGAGAAGAGCTGGATATTGATAAAGAAAGAGGGCTTGCAATGTTGCTGCTCATCTAACAACATTCCCTGAAGTGCAGGATGAGACGTTCAAGTGCTAAGACACGGGTTTTATGCAACTTAATAAAAGGGGAAAATGATATCACTGCTGGAAAATAAAACAAAATACATGCAGGGAATTGGATTGCATCGCTTTACACACAGATCAATCCCAAAATTGCATTGCACAAGCAAAAGGGGGAGTTATCAGCACTCAAGGAAACCTTTGCTTGGGTATTTCTGGGGGAACAAACCCCATCACTCCAGATGGGAATATTTTCCCATCAGAAAAAGCAGGAAAAAGTGCCGGACTCACCCAATAAACTTGCTGCTGTAGGATAAATTATTAGCGATGCATTTAATGAGCATCCAAATGATAAACGTGGATACGTATCGAGGAATAAATCTGCTTGCCTCACGTCAAGGCAATGGCAAACCGCAGGTTAAAATATCCCTCTGGATTTCGCAATACGATGGGGGGGGAAACCTGCTCTCATGTTTTTTCAGCGTGTCACGGGGTTCGCTCCCATCGCGGGGAGCATCCAGCCGTCTGCTGTGGCTCCAAATGAAATCATCCGTTCCCTGTTGGAGATAATTAACGTATATCAGAGAGGAATTTAGCTGGAGTGGCTATTTCAGTAACACGCAGCGTTCTTCCCCAGTTTGGGTTTGTTTTCGAAATTGCACATAAAGTGCAACTGCGGCACATTTACTTTTCTATTATGCCTCCGAAATTAAGTTAGATGGCCCTAATAATAGCATTGCCTTTAAAATAACGTTGTGTTTAAAGAACAAACTCTCCAATGTCGCCGGCACAGCATATTTGTCTTGTGCTTAATTTCCACTTGCTGTTGTATTATTAGACATTAACATGATAGTTTTGTTTAATCTCTGGCTCCGTCGCCCATGGCTGACTCCAAACCAATCACTCGCCCCCATTGATGAAAGTCCTAATTCATCCTCGTTAGTGCAATTAGGAGGAAATTGGATAACAGTGCCACTTCTCACAAAAGGTCTGGGAGAGGGTGAGTCTCTCCCCTGAGAGGTGAAGCTGACAGCAAGTGCTTGGCTGTAGGAGGATTGGTTGGTGATGGGGGCAAAATGAACTGCGACTTTGCGAAGTTTTGAAATGCAATATGATGGGTTTCGTTGCTCTTTTTCCCAGCATAGTGGTGGTAGGAGCCCACTCCTGAAACCTACTGAAGGTCATTGTCATTTTGAGGTTGTTTGGAGCACACCTATACCAAGGATGAAAGAAATGTGAAAATAACGTGATTTTTTTCTTTTTCCCCCAAAAAAACCAAGTCCTCAAAAGCTTTCAGAAAAGTGGCTGTGGTTTGGGGGTTTTTTTAATTATTATTTTTGCAGCGTTTGCTCTTTGTGGGCATCTTTCTCCCAACCATGGATATGAGCACAGAAATAAGATTAAATTCTCTTCAACTGTGATGCCGAAAACAATGTGCACGTTTGTCAAGCGGTTCCTCCAACATCTGTACCTCCTGGTGCGATTTTTTAGAAACTCTTATCTCCTTTCCACTGAGCTTTTCCGGGTTCAGTTAACATCTCCATGCCTAAAACCACCTGTAGACCCAGGGCTTGATTTGGGTGTTGCTTCCCATCCTGGTCAATGTGGGAACCTGCAGCAAAATCCACCCAAAAAACATGTGGGATCAGGAAATCTTGAAAATTTGCTGCCCCTCTGCAAAAAGTAGGCAGACAGCCCCTAGTTCTTGGTATATCAACTTTATATTACAGGTTTTTTTTCATGAAATGAGGCAATTCAGGGCAACAAAGGAGGAATTATTGTGGCTCTCACCTCACCTGGGTTCTCACCTTCCTGCATCTCATGATGAGAATTAAGCTAAACCAGACAAACGAGCTTTTATTGCTTAATGAGGTCCATTCCTCATGGGTGTAACTAGAAAAGGTACAAAGGCTTTTATACCAGAGGCGATTAAATAACTCTGGTTTCTCACTTCGAAAAAGAGGTGGCCAGAGGAGGTTTTGATGCAGGTTTACAAACGGTGGATGGCATGGAGAGGGAAAAATGGAAATTCTCATTTCTGCAAGCGACTTCAGATTGAAGAGGCACTGGTTAAAGTTACCAAGAGGTGAGTTTAGAGAAAATAATCGGTTAAACTGCGGCACTCATTTCCAAATGAATTTGTGGCAATCCAAATTATAGATGGGGTGAAAGTGAAGGATTGGACGAATGTGTGGAAAATGATCCATTCCGTTATTAAATATACAGATGCAGTCATGGCAGGAGTACTTATTTCTGTACTCTATTCAGAATAGTTTTAAACATACATTCTTCTGTTTTTCTGCCATTGCCATGTCTGGTCCCTCCAGCAAACCCACAGGGGAATATGTATCAATACCCCAAGTTTTAAAAAAATATATAGAGATATATTTGGGTGATTAAACCCAGAGATGCCAAAGGCAGGAGGCAGATGATCTGAAATTGTTCAGGACTGTTAAAACTGTCATGGTCCAGACATCCCTCTCTCCAAAAAGTCGATATTTCCTGGTAGGGTTGGGATATCTCCCAGGTTCTGTGCTGGTTGTATTGATTATTTTCAGACTTTAGGATTCTGGCACCAGCCTGGGATATCAACCCAACCAGCCAAAGTAAACCCAACCAGTCCCCCATGGGATTTACAGATGTCCCCAGTCGGTACCATTGACTCTCAGTTCAATTCTCACCAAAAATCACAGTGAAAACAATAAAATTAGACTGGAATTTCTGTACAGAACCCCCCTCTGCTCCCTCTCTCGCTATTCTCAAGCTTTTGTATAAATCGGGGTTTATTCACACGTTCAGGTGGGCTCGTTATCCATGCAAACAGCCCCAACAATATTTTTTTATTTTTCAGCAAGGATTTCTTTGCACACTTGGCAAAACATTAACATCCAGCTCATTTTTGATGGGCTGGTGAAAAACAAGTTTGGACAGTGAAGGGTGGAAGGAAAAAGAAATTGTGGATAAACGTCTTGTTGTCACAGTCCTATTAACCTCCTCTGCACCTAATCCTGTCCTTAATTGACTTTATTCTGATTATATTCTCGATACACGATGAGTGATGAGAAGGATACAGAGTGAGCTGGAATATATAGGAGTGCACGAGTGTCTGCTTTTTGCAACAGTGAATGGAAGACAAAGTTAAGACTTCCAAATAAAAGGATGAAAAAAAGAGAAATCTCCCCCCCAGAACAAAAGCTATTGTTTTAATAATTAAGAAGCTTGAAACTGGCTGTTTAATACAGATGGAAATACCATCTGCAGGTAATGGGGAGATGATGCTTGGTGCCTAATCAACCGTCTTCTTGGTGAAGCAACATCAGGCCGTGTCTGCAATCAGCGGCGGAGCGGAGGCCACTACACCTTTGAGTGGCTCTTGGCGAGAGCTCCGTAATTGTGAGAGTTCCCCCTGGTGCAGAGCGATAAATCAGGGATAATCGTAACTCTTCCCCCAAATAATCCTCAGGCGGAGACGAGGGGAAGATGGTGCCGAGTCAAAATGTGGTACCTGGATCCAGAGGTCTGCAAATACAATGAGTCTTATCCATGCGTCCACTTCGCCATAATATATTTTTATTAGTAGTACTCATCTGGAAGGTCTTAGATTTTTTAAAATCGATTTATTTCCTGACTTCTTGTTTTGCAAAGAAGCAGCTTGACAAGGCCCAATTCAAGGGTTCCTTGAGCTCCAATGAAGGGTTGGGGATTGTTTTGCTGAAATTGGGATACGGAGTGAAAGGGGAAAAAAAAAGAAAGCATCTTGCTGCCCAAGAGACTTTTGTGACAGCGTCTTGGGGAAAAATAATCAAGTTTTAGTGTTTTATAGTTTTCCTTCGAGGCGGTGCGGGGGTATTTTCTCTTATATTTTTCTTTTTTATGCTTTAAGAAGCAACGGAGTACAGGAAGGAAATGTTAGAGAAGTGAGTTTTTATTTGAAAACAAATACGAACTGAAGGAAAACACAAACATTCAATTCAAAAGTTGATGCTTATTATGGTGAAAAGTTGCAAACAAACCTAAACTGCAATTTTTTGGGGGTAGTTTGCTTTCCAGGACACAGATAGGACATTTTCTGCGTATCTGATCTACTTGAGAAACTTTGGTTGGGGTCTCTAGATCTTAAACTTCCCATCCTCAGCTTTGAGGTTAAAAATCCCAGTATATAAACCAAAATTCCCAATATTACCATCTCTGCGATAGCAAATTTCACCCCAGTCCTACACGACATTCTCAAACTGCTCCAGTTCAGAAACTCCCCTGCAGCCTTAAACCTTGTTGTCGTGAAAATATATTATGATTTGCTGCTTTCTGACCTTTAGGAAAAGAAAGAAAAAGGCAAATAACTTTGCTGCGCCTCTTAGGGTGACATTATTTCCTACAGAAGTTTGTTTGCATCCCCAATACCTCAAAACTCTCAAAATTTTCCCCAATTTTTTAATCAACCATTACTCACTTCCATACTCCAAATGGAAACCCCAAACTTTATTCCTTATGCATTTTATTAGCGTATTTTTCACAAAACATTTTGGGAGACCACACACAGAACTGGGCACACCGGAGCAAATTTACAGTTTGCAGACACCTGGGAGGCTGAAATTTGATGGCTGCAAATGCAAAAAAACCCCCAAGTTGCAAAGGCGGGGTGATTCAGGAGGAATTCTGAATTACGTGAGTCATCTGGGGGGAATATTCACCGCTGGTTGGACATGAAGCTAATGGAGCTGGAGTAGCTTATAAGGGCAAAATAAGTTGATGGAAGTGCTTAATCTGGGATGGATGAATTCTCCCAGATTTACCTTTGAATAAATAGGTGCGCACACGTGTGTGTGCATGTCCCAGCCTCATCCCCCTGCTGAGCCTTTTTGTTTTTATGAGCTTTAGGTTTTGAAAGAGGCTCTTGGCAAAGGGCGGGATGAGACAAAGGGAGAAATGATCAAACCCAGCGGCTCCTGCCTCTTGTCTCCTCCGCTCAGCCCCTTTCGCAGCCCTGCGGAGGAACCCTGCTTTTATACAAAAGCTAAACACTGTCAGTGGGAGAGCAAAGCAGGATTGCTCTGAAATGCAAATGCCTTTTTTTTGAGAGCAGCCAGCTTTGAAAACAGGGATCCTGCTGACTCATGTGTCGGAATTGAGGGAGAGAGCCCGTTCCTGCGCCCTCTCCATCTTCCTCTCCTCTTTATCCATCTTCCTCTCCTCATCCCAGGGATGCAGATATAATATAATATAGCCCTCATATAGGTCAAGTGGACCATATGGATGAAAACAGGGGGCAGGATCTACAGCCCAGCCTTGCAAAACCATCAGTTGCCCTTCCAGCAAGGAATAACACGATGCCGGCGCGACGGAAGATTTAGCATGGATTTCAGGCTCAATAAATCACGTGGATTTGGAAGGGCAGCTCTTCAAACCTCTTTTCCTCCCCTTTCTCAGCCACAGCATCTTCATTTTCCCTTTTTTCCTGGTCATTCCCCAGATCTGCAGCCTTTCACCTTATTTTAGGTCCATTAAGATCAAGCCGGCACCCAGCTCCAAGATCCAAGGAGGTGGAGAGCTTGCAGAGGGCAGAAGCCAAATCGTTGGCTATTCCAGCATTTCTTTCTGCTTTTAAATCTCCCTTCTTATTGTTTTCAAGAGCAGACTGTCAACTTTGGCAGCTTAGACCTGGTTTCCCAAGCCATGCCCAACCTTTGAGGGGGAGGGAGCTGCATGACTGTGACCCGACATATTTGCAAACGTTTGCAAAAGATCTCTCTGTTTCTACATGTGCGCAGTCCATATTCTCCCCTCTAACTTTCGCAGCATCGCTTTATCCATTTCTCATTAATACAAACCAATAAACACATGCAGCATGTCTCCGATCCAATGCAAAAGTGTTTTTTCCTGAGTGATGAGTAGTTGACAGCAAAGTTGTATAAAGTCTCCGATAGCCACTCACAGACACCGCTCAGACTCACATGGGTGAAATGTCCCCAGAATCTGAGTTAATGTCACGGGGCGAGTGACCCACATCTCCACCCACGCCCCAGACGAGCACCCTGCGATCTGAGCTGCTCATAGGTGGGGTACCTAAAACCAAACCACGTCACAATAAGCAGAGCAATAATAGAAATACCGCGACTTGTAGTGCTATTGGGCTCCAGGGGCATAATGGACACCCAGACTTTCTTTTTTCCTAATGCACTTCTGCTCTAATAACCACTTTTTTCTCCCCTCATCACTTTTCATCTGCAAACACCCGTGTGCGGCACCAGCAGCAGTTGGTCGAGGCTTCACCCGTCCTGCTCGTTATCACCCATTGTGCACAAGGGGAAATGAGCAGGATTTACAGCGCCCAATTTTGCACGTGTTGCCCGAAAGTGAAATACCCACCTGTGTCTGCTCTCGGAAAAGCCGCAGCTGCGCTGGGTCTAAGGCTGCAAAAGGAGAGACTTTATAGGGCCAAATAAAATGTTTTATTAGACCAACTGATCTAGCTGGAAGGAGCAGAGAGGTTTTAGGTACACAGACTCATTTTTCGGTCTCAGGTTGTCTCCATAAACCCCAGAGATGCAGGAGATGAACTAAACCACCTGGGCCTTTTGCTGTTTTCCAACCCATTTTCCCTTGCTATGGAAACCCACCTTGCAGAAAATTATGCTGAAGGGCAGGTAAAAGAGGGAGAATTCTTTTTTTTTCTCCTCGTCTCATATGTTAATTCCACTGAGGAATTCCCTCCGCCTTATTTATAACTGCATCAGGCATATCAATAAGATTTATCTTTTTTTTTTTTAAAAAAAAAAAGGGTCGATCCTGCTCATAGTTTATAATAATTGTAGTAGCCTGATAATAATTTCTAGCAATTAAGCACAATACTAATTCGCTCGTTTACTGAGTAATATCTTTATTTATGGGGGCTGTGCCGGAGTATAAATATCTTCCTCACTTTGTTGACTAATGAAAATTTACGAAGTAGCTTTTTGGGTTTTTTGAAAAAAAAAGAAAAGAAGTTTATTCATTTTACACTATTCTTAGCAATCACATGCGAACAAGGAGTAATTGCTTGACTTGGGGATGGTAATTAGAAAGTACTAAGTCATTGTTTTCCTCTTGCAAACGGATGGTTTGTTTAAGTGCGCATCTGGTCTCCTGGCATTAATTTAACTTGCCAGCCCCTCATCTTCTGCCTGAGCACCCGGGGCCGCATCCTGATGGCTCCCAACAAGAGTTTTGCAGGGCTGGGGTTGCACAGAGTGTGATTCGACGTGTCTGAGCGGCTGCACAATCACTTGATTCATGTTGTTGAGAAACCCTCCATCGGGTCTTGGTGGAGCAGATCCATCCGCACGCAGAGCGGGATTCGCGTCTGCTAATCAGAGCCGGGAAAGCAACTTTCAATTAAAAAAAAAAAAATTAAAAATCCCATTACGAAGCAACCGGCTGTGAAATACTGTACCGGTGTTGCAGCCTTGCAAACCTTCAGCTGCTTCTTTCCCTGCCAAGGAGCTGGGAGCTTCTCCTAAGATGGGGAAGAGGCATAAATGAAATAAAAATGGGAAGCATTAGTAATATTCATGCGCAGCCTGCTCCACTTGGGCAGAAGGGTTGCTTGTGGAAAGCTTAAGGAAAAAAGACATTTTTTTCCCCAAAGCAGCCAGGAAATAGGTGGCTTTTTGCAGCATTAGCCACAGGACTGGTGTATTACAGCTTTGCCAAGCACGTATCTGGGAGGTGTCCCTCCGCATCTCCAACCGCAGCCCAATGAGGCGAATCGATGCGACTCAACGCACACCGTGCCTCTGTTTCCCCAAATGTAAACTGGCGCAAATGGTTCTGCTCCCCTTTGCGAAGAGAATCGGGATGTCCTGGGGGAGCACTGGGCTCCCACATTGGGTTAAGAGCCAGTCGCCTAGGGGGTATTGGGCGTACGCAGTGTCGTTTCGAGGCGGTCGCCACAATCTTTAAAAGCACCGAGCGATTTTTGAGTGCTTCTCCGAGAGCATTACAGGGCCTTGATTTACTGAGTGCTCAGAGCAGCCTGTTCTTGCTGGAAAACAGGGCTTGAGATGCAGCTGAGCATCTCCAAACACCAGCTTCGCACTGGCTTAATCTCTGCCTTTCTGGTTTCCCATCTTTAAAATGGGGATAACTCAGGTCCCCTGGCCGTGTTCCCAAACTTGGCAGCTGCAAAAATGGCAAAAGCCCATAAAAAAGGGGCCATCCTTCCCTGTTTCATCCTGATGTGATAGCAAAATAGGGGGAAAATCCCCATCGCATGTCCCAGGATAAGGAATAAGATGCTGCAAATGAACCTGCAGGTTCGTCCATCAGTTAAGGAGGGTTATGAGTGGTATTGGTATATATTCCATGCCTATAAAATACATATATCAGACATTCCTGGAAGCCAGGGAGGCAAAGGAAGGGTCAAAACACCACTTAGGGGTCTTAATAATCTCCTTCTCATACCAAGGTTCAGCAGCTTTGTGCAGCATCTCCCAGGGCAAATTTTCACGGGGACCATTTGCATTTTCACATCCCCGTCCCTTTCAAAACATCCCTTCCCTTCTGCATCACTTCGCTTTGAGATTACGCGGTTGGTGCTGTCTCCAAAACTGCAAAATTTCAATAGCATTGCTCTTTCAAAAACAAATAAAATGCCTTTTTCCACCTTCCTTCAGCACCGTTCCTGTTGGGTTTGGTATTCCATGGGTGTGTAGGAGCCGGCGCAAGAGGAGAAGGCAGATCCAGGGTGCCTCAATAAATCCCTGCAGGGCTCTGGTCCAGCACGCCTGCTTCTCGGAGATAAAAAGAAAGCGCGGCTGGTCCGTGGCAGGAGCACTGGGCTAATCTCTCCATGTACCGGGGCTGTCACCGTGTCACCAGGAGCAAAGCTGGGCCAGGGAGGGAGGTGGCTCCGAGCATCCTGAACCATTCAAGGGAGATCAGCCCCAACCATCTGCTTGGGGAAGGAGCGAGTACTTGCATTTATTCTACGCGTGGAATTGGAAAGATTTATTTTTACTTTTTTTTAAATTTCTGAGTGGAAAAATAATCCTGCAGGCAAGCCCTGGGGTTTGGGGATGTTATTGAGGTGGTTTGAGATATATCTTAAGGTGCGATGCAGCTCTGGCCGGTCCCATGATGGGGATCTGGGAGGACAAAGAGGAAAATTGTGGATGCTGGAGGAAAATCACTCGATGAGGCAGAAAAAAAGGCAGCTGTAATGATATATAAGCAGCTTCAGAGGGAGAAAATACTGGGCAGGGAAAGAGAAGCAAAGTGCTGCTGTAGGACCAGGCAAATTCACATCGGAATTTTAACAGGGAAGGTGATCAACCCTGGGAATAAATTATCAAGCAAAATGAGAACTGCTCCACCTCTTGATGTCTATGGATAAAAACGAGGTGATTTTGGGGAGGTTTTAGTTGAACCCGAAGCACTGAGGTCCTACAAAGAGAGTTGAGCTGATGTGGGAGATTTTCCCACCCTGCGAAAGGAACATCTGCCAAAACAACAAAAAAAGTTCATTTACACTTGAGCAAAACTTTGCATTTCCTTCAAACTTGGCCCTTCTCATAAATCATAAATGTGACAGCAAAGTCTTTTCAGGATGAAAACAAAGACGACAGCAAAGTCCAGCGATGTCCCTGGAGGTGAAGGTCTGATGTTGTCCCAAGTCTTATATCTCCTGGGACCATGTTTGGGGTAATTTGTCCAGCCCTGAGCACATGACATGACAGCGGGCCCCAAAATTCATCTTAATCTGTAAAAAGCCCAGCTCAGTCCCCAGCCCCATCAAAGCCAGAGCTAGGTCAGGCTTTCTTCAAGCAGCAAAGAGCTAAGGAAGGGGAAAGAAATGCTCAGAAAAAAAAAAAAAGGCAAAAAGCCATTTGTCCCTTCGGCTTTATTCCGGCTGCTGAGCCAGAGCAGCTTGTAGCTCCAGAGAACTTTTAATAGAAATCTTCGGAATGAAATGGGCTACAGCTGTTTGCCTTGATAAATATATTTTATGCTACATGCCTCAGCCGCCATCTGTTTGCTGATATGAGCATTTCTCCACTGCAGCAGCTGAAGAGAAGCCATCAAAGGGAATAGCGGGAGATGGGTTTTGTTGCAGGTAGAAGGGGAAGAGGTGAAGTGGCCCGTGCAATGGAGTTATTCCAGCGGCTTTAATGTGGCAAACCTGTCAGGAGAACAAGAGGGAGACAGTGGGTGGGCCGGGAGTTGGGGTTTTGCGGGAGGAACCCGTTTTTTCTGCTGGCAAATGGTCTATATAATACTACAGGTCAAGGGTTGGGCTCCTGGAAGATATTTAGAGATGCTTAGGAGGAGTTGCGGAAGTTTTGGTGCTTAATGATAATTAAAAATTACCGCGCTGCATGGGGAAATGCCACGAGGCGGTTTTAGGCACCTCACTAAAAGAAGTGGTGGGACTTGGGCTCCATCCCTCGTCTCTCTCCATCCCCACCCAGGAAAACTCCCCTTCTGCAAAAGAACCAGCCCATAAACCACCTGTGTTGTGTAAAAGCCCCGTAACCACCATTTTTCTCTTGCCCTAAAAGCATCATTTCTCTAGCAGAGGCATCCAGCCCTCCCTGCTTCAGAGGGACCAACTGAGATTTTGATAGTGCTCCCTGATTCGTGGATATTCAACCCTGGGGTGACCTCCAGACATGAGCGATGTTGTTGGAAATTTGGGGTTTGTTTTCCTATTTCCCCTCCTCTCCTATTAACACCCAGCCCTGGCACCACGACACTTAGGTACATAATAGCTGGTTGTCACCGTCACCCGCATGCCTAGGTGACAGTCACCCTAGCCAGAACACAGCTTATTATGGTGATTATCACTATCATCGCTGTGATTATCAGATTATTTTCTGTTTCCTGGATGGCTCAGCCAAGGTCAGGGGTATGGAAACATATAGAAAAAGGGAGACCCATGTCCAGAAGGGACTTGTCATTAGGCAGATGGGTGACAAGGTCTGGATCAGGGCTGGAAAAATTTGTGTCCACCCTTTGCTGTGTCTGCAAAATGCTCCTCTTTTTTTTGTCCTGCATCTCTTTCTCCCTCTCCCACTCCTATTTTTCCACCCAGAAAGCTTCAAGCTCACAGCACTTGAAAATTCAAGGGGATTCAATACAATGCAGGAGGTTTTGTACTTTCCTCCTCCTCCCTCATCTCTGGCATCTTTCATACAAAGTGTCTCCAAGCTGGGGGAGATAAAGGCTGAGAAAAACCTTTTTGCAGAGCTGGACATCCCAGCGATTCAGAAAAAACACCGCAAAGCAGCGAGCAAGCGAGGAAGGCGATGGTTTCAGAGCGTGGGCTCCCCGCAGATACCAAATCAGGGCTGGTAAAAACTTGGGGTACCCCAGGAAAGGAGCGACCCCTTCCCTTCAGCATCCCCCAGAGCCCTGGATCTCAAGTCACTCATTTGCCTGCATCTCCTTCACCCCCTCCCTGCCTCCACCCTTCAGGTCATGCTGAGAAGTCAAGCTAAAAGGGACTATTTGACCATTCAGCATCCCACATTTTGGTCCCCAGCCTTTGGACCACCCTAGCATCCCAGGTTTACTCATCCCTGTGCTGCTGCCACTGAATTTCGACCGATCCAGGAGATTCCATCCATCAACTCACACTAAGAATCAGGGCTAAAAGGGAAGACTTGACCATTCAGCATCCCACATTTTGGTCCATGACCTCTGGACCACCCCAGCATCCTAGGTTTACCCACCCACATGGTTCTGCCACTGAATTTCAACTGATCCAGGAGCTTTTGCTGGTGGGAGCTTGTGGATTTAGGAGCATTTCTGTCAGCGCACACTTATTCCCATGAGTGATTCCTTGCAGCAACACCAGGCACTGAATCACTGGTCTGTGATCCTGTAAAATTAACGTGCCCCGTTATAAATAACTGCTCTCTAATGGGCTGTCATGCGACGGCTTTTTGGCTCGTGCGAGGGAAAGTTTTAATGACTGTAATTGAAATGAGATGAAACCCATCAATGTTGGGCTTTCTGTGACCCGCGCTAGGACAAAATCTATCATGCATCAGGGAAAAATTACCCCCCTTGGGACACATCAGGCATGATGAAGCCCATGTAACTCTGAACACGCTCTAGAAGTGCAACCAGTATTTTCTCTTTTTTTGCATGGTGTACACTTCAGAATTTTCCCTTTTCCATTTAATTCCTTGTGGGGTGGGATGTGGGAGAGCAGCCGCTGGGCCTGGGAAGCACCGATGCCCAGAGGATGCTCAGAGCTGGACCACAGCCCAAGCTTTTCGCTTAATATTTAAGAAGAAACACAAATTATCATGGCTACAGGTAAAACAAGGTGCGTTTTGAGTTTTGCCCCAGCAAACCATCGTGGCTAGGTTGTGATTTATTTTGCACCCAGGTCGGTGTTTTGTTCTCTCGCTTCTTCTCCTCCCAAAACAAGATGCTTGGGCTCCTTGGGGCTGCAAACCCCCCGTGTCCACCCCCCAGATCACGCTGTACCCCTTGGGGATGGGATAACAAGTCCCTGTGTGCATCTCATGTGATTCTTGCACATAACAAAACATCTCCTCTCCCAGGACGAGGCGACAAATTAAAAGATGCCAAAGTGCCCCGAAAGCGCCGCTTCACCCTTGTCGGAGACGCTGCTAATGAGGTGGCTGGGAAGGGCGGCACCGCTATGGGGTTTGGGTTTGTTCCTGAGAGGAAAAGAGAAGAAAATGGACTTTTTTTGGTTGTTTTTTTTCAGTCCTAATAGGCAGTAGCGATTTTCCGGCACGCAGAGACATCCAGGGTGATGCTTCGCTCTCATTACCCGGAGAAGGCACGGCAGGGAGGCGAAGGGGGAGATCCTCGCACCACGGTTTAAGTGGTTTCTGCAGGATTTCTGCAGCACAAAAGACCTGGAAAACATTCACTCAATTGCCCAGTGAGGCACTCGTTGTGTTCTTGGGGAAACTGAGGCATGGGATCCTTCAACTTGTAGTCCTACAGCCCAAAAAGCAACTTTTGGGGTTGCAGAGCTTTGCAGCCTGGCCCCAAAATCTTGATTTTTTAAAAAGGAAATACAGTTTGTTGTGGCTTCAGGTCAAATAAAGGGTTATTTCCATCTTGTTGGAATGAAATTCAGGTTTTTGTTTGTCTACTAATTGAGATGGATGTTTTGGGGTGGTTTTTCCCTGTGAAACTTCTTCTGGCAAACAATATACCTTCTATGACAAAGATTTTGACTCCATTTGGGCAGCTTTAACTGTCTTTAAACTTGCAATTAATGTTTTTCACTTCAAAAACTAGACATTGAAGTAGGGGCAAATGTTTCCAAGACCCACAAGGAAAAAAAAATCAAACGAAAATAGAAAAAAATGAAGTAGCTCAGGGCTATCAGAGTGAACTGGTTGGTTGGTCTGCAAGAAAATATCATTTTAATTTAGCAGTCGCAGAGGAATTTTTAAAGGATTGGTTAACATCCCCTATCAGAGACAGTGTTTTTATTTCGAAATTGCCAGCAAACCCAAAAAATTTCATTTTCCTCTCTCTCTATTTGTAAGTGAATATTCAGTGGGGTATTTGATAGCTGTAATTTACTCTTCAAGCTGTGTAATTAGCCACCTCAATCAAATGGCATCATTTCTATCTTTGCTCGAAGAATAAACTATTCCACTGCAAAACAAACGCCTTTTTTTTTTCCTCGATTTGAGCAAATCTCAGGGATAGGCTGAAAATTTTGCGGCCAACTTTTCGCTTTCACGCTCGTCCTGGGCTTCAAAAGCTTTCTGGGAGGCAAAAATAAAATAAAAATAAAGAAAATATGAGGCTGAATATTGACTCACAGCTCTCACTCATCCCCCCATAGTAGCAACCAGCTTGGAGAGACAGGAGGAAGGATTTCACTATATATTTGGCAACTATTTTTTTGCCCAATATTGCAAATTTTGGGGTTTCACAGCATGGGAGAAGAAGGGGAAGGAGCTGGGTTCACCCAAGGGTTATTTTTTTTGCCAGCACAAAAGCAGCGCAATGATAATTTTTCAGTAATTTATTTTTTTCTCTCTCTTTTCCAGCAGATAAAATGACCCTTATTTCCAACAGAGAAATAATTTCCCCAGAAGGTCAGGAACCGCAAATCTCCAGTGTCCCATTTACAACCCCTTTATGCTCAGACTTGTCTTTTATATCTGGGTGTAAAACCCGGCTCAGCCCGATTTCTCTGCTCATCTCGGTTTAAATTTTAGGATGTAGCAAGGCTTAGGTACGGGCACTATAATCCAGGCCTATTCTTTACCAGTCGTGCTTATCTAAAACCAGTCTCAAGAGATTAGGAGTTGCGAGTCAGAGTTACAGCCTCGGTGCAGTAAAATTGAAGGAAAAGAGGGAGATTGCCTTATAAAAACCACAAGGACTTTCAGCTTTCTTCTTTTTTTCCCTTTCTTTCTCTTTTTTTCTTTTTATGCTGGAGTTTTTAAATTCAAGGCTGACTTTGGAGCTTCGTCTTGTTCCTGGCAGACTTGAGAGAAAAAGAACTTTTTCATTCCGTATTCTTCTTAGCATAACAATCCCTTGTTAACATAATAAGATTAATTTTTGTGCTGCAATCCACTTTCTCCAAGCCCTAACGAATATCGTTCCCTTGCCACATCTGTAAGGTAGTGGGGTTTTTTGCGTCGAAAGAAATAAATAAATGGAAATCTTGTAATTTTGAGATAAATATAACGGTGCGGAAGCTTCGCGTTCTCCTCCAATCTGATTGCAGTAGCAGCAAAAGGACGTGGGCCTAATTAAAGTGCCAATCAAGCAAAAATGGGATTCATTGTTTTTATACAAATGCCGCATTTAACCCTTTGCTGTTTGTTCATTTTTGCAGGACTTTTGTACACGCATGACTTTTTTTCTCTAGCAAAAGAAGTCCAAGCTGGGTTTCAGCAAGAACTTGTGGGATGAAAAATTCAAAAAATAATGATATTAAAAACCGTATAACTGGCAAAGGGGACAGGGTCTGCCTGTGTCCAGCAGCCTCATCACACACTTTAATTTGCATGTTTAATTTGCATTATTAATTTGCATTTTGCCACAGGCAGCTCCTCTCCTGAAGACCATGGGAGGAGCTGCAGAGTCCTGCCTGTGCTCCCAATTGCATGGGACCTGGAAGAAGTCAGGATCAGATGGTGATTCTTAGCAAACATTAATGCATCCAGTTTTTGTTATATTATTATTATTATTATCATCATCATCATGTTCACACATGTGAATAAAACCCTAATCCAGAGGTTTAATAGTTTTTGCAGTACGTTGAGACAATCTACCCACATCTGAACACCTGAGTCCATTGTGTTCTTGGGGAAACTGAGGCACGGGACATTCCAGCTTATGGTCCTACACCCCAAAAAGCAACTTTTTGGGGAAGCAGAGCTTTGCAGCCTGGCCCCAAAATATTGATTTTTAAAAGGAAATACAAGTTCTTGTGGCTCCAGGTAAAATAAAGGGTTCTTGCCAGCTTGTGGGAGTGAAATTCAGGTTTTTGTTTATTTACTGATTGCTATTAATTACTATTTGTGCCCACCCGCACACAAATATTGCAGCAGGTTCAACTCGGCTATTTTAATCTTGCAGCACAAGCAGTGGGGACGGAAAAACATAGAAGCAGCTGAATGCAAAGCACAACATTAAAATAACTTGGCGTTCAAAGATCTGCATGAAAAGCTGCAGCAAAGCATCCCAGGGATGGTTGCAAGGATGATCTTGATTAATTAGGAAGGCCTAATGAGGCCTAATGATGGTACTTGGCCACTTTTGGAACTTTAATTTGTCCCCATTGCAGTGTCCCCCAGTGCGACACAACCCGCTGCGTCTAAAACTATGGGGACAAAGCAGAGTGAAACCATGGGGACAATTTGGGAAAATTTCAGTATTTTATTAGGACTTGTGTGTGGGACACACTCCTCCAGCCTTGGGGACACTTTTCAGGGGATACCAGTTTGGCGTAGAAAGCCAAGCTGCCTTGCTATCCGCACCTGAAACCCAAACGACCCCAAAAAGCTTTTATTTTTCCACTTTAACCCTCGAAATCTCAGCGCTTTTCTCTTTTTCTCAGGCCCTGCCTCTCTCTGCCCGTATTGCTCCCAGAAAAAGAGCTTTATCAAATGCCACAGGCTGAGATTTTTTGGCGGCCGTCCACCCAACCGGGAGAAAGAAAAAGGAGACAAGAAGAGAAAAAGAGAGACAAGGAGAGAAAAAGGGAGACAAGGACCAAAAAAAGAAATGAGGGAAAAAAAGAGCTCAGGCCTCTTGCTCTGCTTCCCTGGTCTAAGCCTGGGTTGTTCTCTCCGGGGGGAGATGTAGCCTGTTTTGGCACTGAAAAAGAGTCTCGAATGTGTCTCCAAAATCTCAGAGGAACCTCAAAAAGCTTCACTGCATCCCACCACCGTCCCCAAGGATGCTCCTCGGCATCTCTACGACACCAAATTCGCTATGAGGTCCCGTGGTGTGTGCATCACGTTATTTGGGGGAATAATGCTCCTTCCTCCAGCCTGTTACCCAAAGAATTGCCCTTTATCCAAATAATTTTGCTTTCTAATTAGGAGACAGCTCGTGCCTTGTCTTGCAGAGGGGGGAAACTGAGGCACGGGGGGATGAACTTCCCTGCAAGAGCAGGAAAAACCTCCGAGTCCCAGCCCCATGTTTTAACAGCAGGGCTATGCGAAGCTTTCACTTGTCATATGTATTTTTAAATGACAAGGCGAAGATTTTATAAAGATGGGGAACGTGTGGTTATTTTCCCCTCTCTCTCGCTCTTCCAGGCTCTTGGCTCAGCTTTGCAATGCACAAGAACGAAATCCATCGCAGTTGCTGTTGTCCTGCTGTTTAAAACTCCATTTTCTGTCAATATCGCTTCATTTTTATCAAGTTGCTTACATGTTTTATATTATTCTCTCTTTTTTTCTCTTTTTTTTCCCCTCCCATTTTACTGCAGCAGTTCAGAACATTTCGTTTCTTGCACTTCTCAGTAAATAGCCTGGAAGTAAGAGAGTCAAAGGCACACGGAAAGTATTTGCTTTCATTGTTGTGATGTTTCACATCTATTGCACTTGTCAATGTGGAATATCAAAAAAAAAAAAGGAAAAAAACAGAAGAGAAAGGTGCCTGGTTTATCCTTAAATCAAGGGAGAGGTTTTATCATGTGGGCTTCACAGCTTCTTGCAACGTTCTTTGCTGTTAAATATTGCGAACCCCAAATTACACAGGGGGATGCGGTTGTGGTCCCACCAAGGTCAAGGTCTTGATGCAAAGGGACCCAATGTGGAGTTTCCACCTAAAATCCTCCCCAAGGATAAAGCAACTTTAAGATCCCACCCCAAAGGCCGGTTCACCCGGCTCTGTGATTCTTTTCCTCAGCTTTTCAACTGCAATGATTCATTTCCCTCCACAAAGCACGGCAGATTTAAATGAGATACCCGAGATGAGCGTTTAATAATCAGTTTGCACTTGGATTTCTTTGTCTCCTGTAATAACGCGATCATGCAGGTAAAGGAAAAATCGTCTTGCAGGATGATGCTTGGAGCTGCAACCCTATTTCAGCTCCAGCAAGCCAAAAGTCTATCAGAACTTGATTTTTTTAACGCGCACAGTACAGTCCTTTAAATCAAATTTGACTACCAAAGTAGTCGAAGCCGCAGAGGTAATCAGTTAATAAAACTTTGCACTTACATGCTACTTCCATTCAAGGATTTAAAGCCCTTTGCAAAGGTCAGTATTGCAATGATGAGAATTTTCCAGCTGAAGTGTTTTCTCTGGGAAGGAGAAACAAATGAAAAATATTCTCCTTCCCTGGAAGTTAAAGAAACATTCTGCTCTTTTTAATGCAGGCGAGGGATGATATTCTTGATGAGAAAAAAAAGAAGAAGAAATTGCCACGAAAATGTTAACAGTGTTTCGAAGCTTCACAGAAAAGTCCTACTTGTGTAGCAGCCTTAATACACACTAGCACCCCTGGTCTCTGAGCAAACAACGTTTTGCAGAATAAACTAAAACACAACAGGGAAAATCCCCGAATTACTTAGTAAACTAATTCCTGCTGAAACCCGGTGTTGAGAGTTTTATTCAATGTGCATTTTAAATCAGCGCTGCTGCCAGGAAAAATAACCTGGGGAGCCCCACAAATATCTTGGTGGCCACAAAAATATTATTGTAGCCGCTTCCAAAACCCTCCAAGGGTCAGAGTTGCTGTAACTTGTCCAAGGCAAGCTGGTGGCACAGGGAAAATACAGCCCAGGAGTGTCACTTTTAGCCCTGGTTTAAAGTGCAGGAACATGATCATTTGCAAGCAGCCGTCCCCACTTTTGCACCTTTTTCTCCCGAATGGGTTGACAGGTAGGCAAACAGACAGGGATGGGAAGACCAGTGTGCACAGACAAAATCAGCTTTATTTCCTGAGGGGTGCAAGCTAAAAATAATTATTTAAAAAAAAAAAAAAAAATCCTTATTTCCAGGGTGACTACCTCTCTGCAGAGAGCGAAGCGCGTGTGCACCAAGCTGAGACACTTGTGTTTCAGCCAATAAACCTCAGCTCGCTGCTGCTCCTAGGTCAGGTTTAACCCACCTGTCATCGGTTTTAGCTTGGCAGCACAAGAGGGTAATAATCCCTGCTTAGCTAAACCAGTGCAGGTAGCCACAAAGCCAAGCTCCATGAAGGCAAGCAGACACTTGCAGGAGCTCTCAGCACGGCACGAAGAGCTGTGGCAGCCCCCTTTGAAGTTCACCTTTCAGCACAGCGGTAAGTAATTAGAGTCCACAGCTGTAATTACTTTCTAATGCTCGGGTTTATAATTGCGCTCAGCGGCCCTCCTGTGCCCTTTTTGGACTCGCGAGATGGGGGTGAGGGAGTCTACGACCTCAGTGGCTGCGCAAAGTGTGACAGTAAGAGTTGGTTTTGTTTGTTTGTATTTTTGAGCCCTTCTTTTTTGTCTCGAGGATTTTGCTGGGTAAAAAAATAATAATTAAATGAAGATTTGTTTATTAAGGAAAAAAAAGGCAAGCCTAAGAAGCTCAGAAATGGTGACTAAAGGAAAGAAAAGGCTTCTTTTCCCCCTTTTTTTGTTGCACGTGGGGTGCAGCAGCTTTTGCAAAATCTCAGCACCTCCCAGCCCCCCAAAAAACTTTATTTCGGGTTTTTTTGGTGGATTTTCCCCCTCCCGGCTCCATATTTTTTTATTTTGAGGGGGGGTGTGTGTGAGGGGAGGAGCCGCTGTTTCTCTGGGGGTGAGGCTGCAATGGGGGGCGCTGGACGAACCTCCCCCGCGCATAGCGCCGCCTGTGAGGATGTAACTTAGCCCGGGAAGGGGTGAGTTAGTTTTTGGGCCCCCTTGACTGGGCCTCGGGGTGATTCTTCGGCTGCTTCACCCCCCCAGAATCGCGCAGGTAGGTGAGGACGGTGCTGGGGGGCGGGCAGCGACCGCCCCTCCAAATTGAGCGATATATATGGGGGGAGAAGCCACATAACTGCTTGATTCGTTGCTTTAATTACCCCGTTGGGGCAGGGAGCAGCACTGGGGGGGGTGTAAATTATGGGTGTGGGTGGGGGGTGTAAATTATGGATGGGGGGTGTAAATTAAAGACGCGATGCAGAAGCAGCGGAGCCCACCCCCCCTTAATTTGCACCCCACGCCGCGAGTCCAAGCGATCGCGTGGGGGGATGTGCACAAATGCCCCCGACCTTACAGAAACCGGGTCTCTCCCCCACCTTGCAAAAACCGCCCCCCGCGCCGTGCAACCCATCCCGCCTTGCGGGGCTGAGCCATCCCCGGCTGCGCGCAAGTTACTCCCCCTGTAACCATCACTTTTCTTCTTCCCTCCCCTTTTTTTCCTCTCTCTCTCCCCCCCCCTCCTCAAAAAGCCAGGCAGCGCCGCCGAGCTTCGCTCCGCCAGTCAAGGCAGCGCTGCCGGGGGAGGAGCTGGGGGGGCGGCGATGGAGCCGTGCGAGCGGAGCTGGCGGGCGGCGGCCGCTTGAACCCCCCCCAACCCCCCCCATCCCCGGCATCCCCGGTAACGGAGCCCCCAGACCGCCCGGCGCCCGGAGCCCACCCTGAGGAATGAGCGCTTTCCAGGCAGACCTGCTCCTCCTCCTCCTCGGCGCCTTCCTCCTCAGCCACGGTAGGGACCCGGCACTTAGTTGGGGGGTGTTGTGTGTGATTTTTTTGCTCTTTGGGGAAGGTGGGGGGGAAGAGAAAGGGAGGATTGCGGAGGGTTTTTTTAATGCATCTCTGCCGAGGCAGCTAGCTTTTTTTTTTTTTTTTTGAGAAAAATCTTTAGCATGCAAATGAGTTCTTTCTGCTCCAGCTCCGTTAATTAGATCGTGTTTGTGTGTAAACACGGGTTTGCTCAGCAACAGCACCTACCCCTCCCAGCCGGTACCGATGGAGGATGAATTTTGGTGCTTGGGGGGGATGAAGCGTCTTTGGCTGGTGGGAGGACCCGCTGGCTGCACCCAGGAGTCTGCGGTTGTAAAGCCGGGCTAGGGAGCGATTTGCTCCGGGGGGGAAGGATGGGAGCGAGGTGGAAGAGTTGCTTTGAATGCAGCCAGAACAGGGAACCCCTGTGATGGCGTTTTTGGGGGTGTCACAGCTGGATCCCACCTCCCCAACAGCGTGGGAGCCGGGGCAGGAGCATGGGAATCTGCCTTGTAACTTTGCTACTTGCTTGTGTGCCCCCACGAATAAGAAATTAAAAAATAAAAAAGATTTGAGGGGGGTGTGTGCATTGTGGGAAGCCGTGTTTGTCACGCTGCTGTGTGCCTGGTCCATGGACTATGTGTCACCTGTGGAGGATGCTGAGCTACAACCAGACCCAAGCTTCATGGATCTGCTGCTCGTCCCCTTGCGACGCCAGTGTCAAAGACCGTCTGTGTCACGCTGCCTTGGTCCCAAAGCCGGCTTTTGTGAGGGTAGGGCTTGGGGTTGCTTTAAAACAAAACCAAAAAAAAAAAAGGAAAAAAACCCACTCCCAAACCCACGCAGCTAGTCCATCTGTTGATTAAATGAAGGATAAAACTTTTGGAGAGAGTGGTACTTGTCAATGGGCAGCTGGTTTTTTTGCTCAGCCAGACATTATTGCTGAGCATCCCCCACCATACGCTGTGTTTCCCCCTATTCCCCGAGCAGGGACGCTGCATTGAGAGGCAGCTGTGCTTCTGCTTGTCCTCAGCTCTTCTTTCCCTGGGCTCGGATGCGATACTGGGCTCCCACGCTGCCCTCCCTTCCCCTCTTTTCTCCTCTTTCCACTCTCTCCGCTTGTACTAATATTCCTTCAGGGAGAAAGCTGTGTTTGCATTTGCCTTTGCTCCTGCACAAAAGAAACCCACTGTGCCTTCCGTGTAGGTTTCTGGCTGAACAAATTTGAACTCTTGCTGGTGCAGCAGCAGGTCCGGGGATATATCAGCAAAATTCGGAAGCTGATCCTGGCCCTCTGCATCTCTCCCTGCTCCCGTGAACCTCTTAACTTCCCGCAGGTCAAATGGCAGTTTGTAACCAAGCTGAATAAGTTTGTGTCTGAGATCCAGCAGGGTTTTGTTTCTTTCCTTTCCCCCCCCCCCACTTCCTTTTGTAGCCATTATTTTTAATAAGGGCTAATGCACTTTTTTTAATAGCTCTCGTGTTAAAAGCTGCTGTAGCCTGACCTCAGTTGATTTGTTTCCCTTGTCTGTACTGTCAGGAGCGTGCAGCTGGTGCCTTGCTTATTCATGCTGGGTTATGAGGCAGAGAGATCGTGTCTTACAGGGGGTTTTTGGCTCTTTCCTCCCATCAGAAGAACCAAATGCATTTACGTGGAGTGGCTGCTCACAGTACATGAGAAAAAGGGGCTGTCGACAGCATAGTAGCTTTCCCCTTTGGGGTGAAGCTGTGTGAAGGATCTCTAATAGGATTTCATGCAAAGGATTCCTTAAACCACATGGTACTTTGGGGGGGATGTAAGAACCGAAGCTTATTTTCCAGCACATGTTGTGTTTGCCTCCCCTCAAGCAGCGGCTGTGGTTGTCCTGGTGTGTCCAGGTACGGTGGCATTGACTTTCCATGGGCAAAGATGCTCCTAAGGACCGGTGGGCTGTGGGGTTGGGATGTGTGTACCCAGAGAACATCCATGCCTTGCTCTGAAGGGAGCTGGTGGGCCAAAACCCACGAGAAAAAAACAGCTAAAATCACTTGACCCTGCCTGTCTAGGAGTTTCAGTAGCTGCTTTTTGTGGGCAAGGAGCAGGCAGGGCTGTTGTTTCCTTGCCTGCAGCACCAAAAGTGCCTTAAAGGGATTTGCCATAATAAGGCAGGCAGGACTTAACTTCCCCTGAGCCAAGGGCAGCAGGGATGGGAGGAACTGTGGTCTGGACACCGTTTGTTTTTTTTTAAAAAGCCTTGTGAAAAAGGCATTTTCCACCACTGGCTCTGTATGCCTATGCCCTTGCGTTTGTATTTCGTGGGCTTCCTTGTTGCATCCTGCTGGTTTCTCGCAAACTATGCAGGCTGAAGCTGGGGGCTCCCAGCTGAGCTTGCAGGAGGAGCGAAGGTTTTTTGTTCTTTTGCTACACCTGGGTGTACACGGGCACTGCTCAGCCCGGGAGAAGCATCATCTCTTTCTTGCAGCTGACTCCTGTGCTTCTCTTGAGGTGATCTCAGATGAACAAATTGCCTTTCCCTTGAGCATCCTCTGCCTTTCACCCTTGCAAATGGGCTGAAACAACCTGTGCTTGCTCTTGCTGGAAGTCGATAGGTCTTGCTGCTTCTTCAGGGCTGTGTTGTTGTTGTTTGTCTGTTTTTTTCCCCCCCCGGCTTTGCTTGCTCTTCCACCCACCTCCCCTGAAAGCTGTCAGGACCACAGTTTTGGTGGAAGGTGAGATCAAGTCGCAGCAGGATTTGCCTCGTGTGGAGACTTGGATCTCTTGGTGGGAAGAAATTGATGCTGCTGTGAAACCAGTGAATAGTTTACCCTTCCTTCCTCTGCTCCAGCAGCAGCCAAACTGGGAGAGGCTGGAAGCAACTGGGGAAAGAGCCTCAGCTGTGGGAAGAAGGACCACAGATGTACCTACAACCACCACCTCCTCTTACTGCCCTGTACCAACCCAGATGAATTTGGCAGGATGCGAAATTTACCTTGGACAGGGAAGATTTGTGCCTGCCTGGGGCTCTCTTTCTAAAGGCGTGTTTGCTTTCCCTCAGGGTGATGAATGCCAAGTTCTCCGGGTGTTGCAGGCGATGTTTTTCTCCTTCACAGTTCACTTGGTTCCTCCCTGGAAGCAAATGCTTTGCAGTCTTCTGTCAGAGTGGTCTGTTATCAGCAGCAGTGGCTCAAATTCCCAGTTCCTTGTCATCAGCCCCCAGGTGAAAAAAAAGGGTGAAATTATGCTGGTTAAGACAAATGAGGCCAATTCCACCCACCACCACTGGTTAGGACTGGGAGGGAAGGATTTTTAGCATCTCAGGGGAGGTTTTTTAGGTGCTGTGAGTTTAGGGGGTATGCGTACAAGGGTTGGTGGCTTTGCTTGCTTCTTGGGAAGCCAGCGAATTGCACGTGGTACAGCAAAAAGATCGAGTGCTAATGTGCTTTGAAAATTAAGGCAAGGAAGAGTGCTCACAGTGGAAGTTGCAATTACAAGTGAGCAGAAGACAGAAAAGGTTTGGAAAGTTGTTTTTGGGGTGGGAGGTGCTGCTGGTGGAAAGGCGTGGGTTTGGTGGCACCGCAGGAGTTCACGACTGGGAAACCAAAGTAAACCCCAAGGCAGAGCTGGGATCACCCAGTCTGCGTTATCCTGGGGGAAAAAGCGCAGCATTGCCTCTTGCCATGTCTGATTTAATACGATTTAGAGCTCCCCATCTTGAGTCTGTACCTCCCGCAGTGAGATTGGCGTGAGGACCACAGATGACTTTGCTCAAAGTGGCTTTTCTTGCAAGGTTTGAATTAAGAACAAGAGGGAGGAGCAGTGTTGGGTTTTTTTCAAGCATGCTTTGCCAGAGGGAGGAAAGTGAGGAGAAACACCTGCCCTGATGCTACTACCAGATTACACAGAGATTCCTGGAGAGTTTGTGCACAGCACATCTGGGCCAGATGTTGATTATTTCTCTGCTTTCTCATTGTTTTAGGGGACACCGAATAGAGCAGAAATGTGCACAAAAATCCCTGACAGCTCCTGGGCTCTCTGCAGTTAGACTGCACAGTTAGAATAAAAAGCCCTAAATAAAGGGGAGAGGCTGATGTGCCCCTTAGGTTGTGAATTGGCTGAGGATCAAGGTCTTCGAATAAACTGTTTTCCTACAAGCGGCTGCAAGAGAAAGCGTGGCTGGCTTCAAACCTCTGATCTAACGATTGGTTTTGCAAATTTGCCTGTTTCTTCTGGCTTTCAGCTCCTCTGTGTGGTGCTGGGTGGAGGAGACTTCATGAAAATGCTGCTGGAGAAATGGCTTTACATCACTTCCAGGATCCTCCCAGTAGGATTAAACAGCTTTTTTTCTTCTTTCATTTATTTTAAAGACCAGCAAATTTATAACCACAACTGATGAAGGCCCTGATTCAGCCTCTTTTTAGGAGCAATACAAGTCTTTACTTTGGCTTCTTTGGGAGCTACCTCTGGCCAAAGGGAGACAGGGCAGCAGTGACGGTTTACAATCTTATTTTATAAATCAATAGGTAGCGAAACAAATTGGTGGTAAATCAAGTATCTTATTTGCTGAGATTTAAGATGGTTGACAGGTCTGTGAGTCTCTTTTTAAGGCCGTCTGCCCTCCGTTTGGGGCTGGCAGTTGTCCCAGCTCTCGCAGGGGGTGTGAATCCCTTGCCCGCAGTATTAATTTCAAAGGTGCTGGGAGACATGTGGGATTTTCCTTTTGGCTGGGAAGAAGCGAAGTTTAAAGCCTGCGCTGCTGTTTCTAGGCAAGGGTTGAATAGCAGGATCCCGATGCTGCTCAGGACTCCCGTGTTTCTATTCCTCTGCTCCACCGTGCCTCAAGAAACATCTATAATCCAAACCGCTGGAGGAGGGAAGAGGAAAATATCCCTTTCTGAACAGTGCATTGTGGTAGGACAGAGCAAACGCTGCGTTCTGGTCTTGGAAACCGCGGCCGGACAGATGTCCTGGTTCAATACGCCTTTTGAGCGCTGTTTATTCATCACCAGGCTGGCGAGAGCCGTGCTCGAGTGTTTGCCTTTCCCTGGTGGCAGCCGCAGCCTCCAAAGCGGAGCGGGAGAAGCTGGAGGTCGCTTGGCTGCTACGTGGTTCTTACTTCGAGTTGCATTAAACAGCTTAAAAAAAAATAAATCTAAATGTGCTTTGAGTGCACCTTTTAGCGATGGGCCTCTTGCCCCTTTTAGCATCATCGCATGCTAAGAAGGAGGTGGAATGCTCATGTTGTTAAATCTGTATGCTAACTTCGGGATCTTCTCTTAGTGTGTTCATTCAGTGCCCCCACTTGCAGCAAGAGCTTTTGGTCTGGTGCGTTTTGGGTTCTCAGAGTGCAGTAAGATTGGGGTTTTTTTGAGGGCTTTGCCATAACTGCTGCTCGTTACCCGTTGACGGAAGCACATCAGACTTTCAACTAGGATAATAGATGCTTTCTTTTATTTCCAGTTACTTTGTGTTTGGTGGGATTGCTGTGCCAGTTTGATGTCTCTGTGGTCGGATGGTGGCTAATTCACCTCCTAAGTGCCAGTGAATTTATGTTCTTGGGTCCCTTGCTGGCATTTTCAATATGGTGTGTGGCAAAGCCGTGGTGTGGATGCCGTCCCTGGGTGTGCCAGGCTTTGGCTGGATGCTGCAGCACCTAAAGGCTTTTGGCTGCCTCTGCAGGAAGGGAAATACAGAGAAAATTCAGTGATGTTTTTTTCAGAAGCTTGCTGCCCGGCAGGATGCATGCTGCAGGCTACGAGAGGCTGATTCTGTAATTACAGACAAAATATGCACCGATGAACTTTCTCAAACTTCCTCTTGGATGAAGGATCAAAGTTTTCTGCTATGGGCCCAATATTACTTTATTTTCCCCCAAGCAGAGAGTGAGTGGGGGAAGGCATTGGATTTAGAGTCCCGCCTTGCATTTTGGGCAGGTATTTACTCATTAACTTAGTATTGCCTAACTCATTAAAAGATCAGAAATGAAGGGCCTGAATCCTCCTCAGGTTTTCTCCCTCTCCCCATGAGCATAAATGAGTATTCAAGCTGTATGCTGCCAGTCAGTAAATGTCAATATTGGATAAGTGTTTCCTTCATATCACTGCAATTTAGCATAAGCTGCTTGGAAACAAATGTCTTCCATAAGCATGAGGTGTTTCAGTAAGTACACAGTCAACATTACTACGAGGATTAAATAAATGTCAGCCCCACTTGTGTGCTCAGCATCAAGTTCAGACAGCCCAAGCTGCATAACAGTGGTGACAACGGGAGGGATTTTGTGAGTCTTTGTGGAGAATGTAGGATGGAAGGAGACGCTTTGGGTGGATACTGAGGGGATGTGGATGCTCAGAGGGTGTGGATGCACCTTTCGGTGGTGTGGAGGGCAAGGGATGCGTGGACTATCCCTCCAGAATAACAGGGCTGCTCTGGAGAGAGCTTTTTTTGGCACTAGCTGGCAACTCGAAGCCAAAAACTTGATTTAACCAGTTGCTGGCTCAGTGTGAGCATCCTTCTGAAGATCTGCCCAGGCCACCAGTGCTTGGCTGGACCTACCTCTGCCTTTTCCAGTGCAAACTGGGAGTTGCTTCCTGCAATGGGCTTATCACCCCTCACTTTGCATCTTCCCCGGTCACCCTGAGATGTCACTGGATGCTGCCTCGGTCCATGGAGAGCTCTGCCAGCAAGGAGAGAAAATCTGGGAACGCGGTGGGGGCGCTGAGCTGGATGTATTTCCATTTCCAGCCATGCAAAACCGCTGCTTTCTCCCCAGCTGGCAAGTAGTTGACTGTAGCCGCTCGTTCCCAGCTGCACAAAAATAACTGTAGACAAAATCGTTAGCAGGCAGATGAGCCTTATCAGCTCCTCTAATGCCTGTCTCTGCCTCCGGTCTGTGTGGACTCGTTACCCTGCAGAGTGTGTATTTTAATGACTGGCCCTTGCTGTTCCAGGTGACTTGAGCAGAGCATCCCAGTCATGTTCTAGCAGCCCCGGCGAGCAGTCGGGTTTTTGCAGCTCATTCCTAAAGCTGAGTCTAAGCACGGCTCTTGCCTCGTTAGGCTACGCATTTACGGTGCTGAAGAAACAGCTTGCAGACATGTGGTGTGTCTTAATAATTCAGGCTAGAGGAAGGGAATGCAAGGGGGGAGAAGGAACACCCGAGTATTTCGAATCTCAAACCAGGTCACCTCGCAGAAATAATGCAGTTTTTCCTTTTTGCTTTTTCGCTTCAGCCTGGCGGTGGCAGCAGCAGCGCTCGCATGGAGCTGAGCGGTCTGTGTAGGGCTCTTTTGCAGAGGTGCAAGGTACCTGCTGCGCTCCAGCTTGGGGAGACTTGGGGTTTGGCACCCAAAGCCGTTCCCCTCCCTGTGCTGCAGAGAGGTTGTTGGAGGGATGGGGTAGGGAGGAGACTTGGGGGACTCCTGAGGAGCAGCAGTCACCCCGTTGTGTGGTTGGACACATCTCCATGCAATGGGGCAGATCTTGAGATGACCCTGCCAAGGAGAACACAGATGCCATCAGCTTGCTCAAAAAGCAGCAAGGGCGAAGGTGTAGAAGGGGAATGTGGGGTTCTGTCTGACCCACTGCTTTTTGCCCCCTCCCTGGTGCTAAACTTATTTTTGAGGATGCCGCACAAGGAGGTGATGAACCCCCTGTGCATCCCTGTGGATGCAGCAGCAGGGGATGGATGCTGTAGCTGGTCAGTGGTGCCTTTGTTTTATTTTATTTTTTAAAATTTTTAAAATATTTTTTCCCTGTCCTCTCTCCCAGGAGCTAATCCCCAGAGTGTGATTTACCACTCCTCTCTCCTCCTTTCGGCTGTGTCTTTAATAAGCTAGAAGTGACTGGCCCCCCCGCCTCCCTAAGTGCTGAAGAAATAGAAGCGCCAGATGCTAAATTTAGGCACAGCTGTTTGGAATGTTTTGTCCCCCTGCTCACACAGTCTGACACTGTCTATGCTTATTCCTCATCTTGTCCAGAGACGGAAAAGGTTTAAGATATCAAAGCTCCGAGCTGGCTGTAAATAACTCCTGTCTAAGCTGAAGCCTTGACCAGTAGATGGGAGATTTCTTGTGCTTTCCTTTATTTGCACTTATAAAAATGGGAATTACCAGGTAACCTCAAGAAAGGCGTCCTCCTTCTGTACTCGAGAGATGGTACTGCTGGTTTTTCCCTTGCTCATGAGCTTCCACACCAGAAACCAAGGGACACATCTTCAGCCCCGCTGTCCCTCAGCCTTTTTATGTGCCTAAACCCAGTTCTCAAGTGCAGCTTAAACAAGCTCAGCAGTCCAGCTCAGCCTCTGCATGCCTGAAGTTGTCCTGATCCAGTACTGTGTCCTGGATATTATGGAAGATTTAATGACTGCTTTTTCTCATGTTTTTTCTTTTTTCTTTTCCTCTTGTGTGAGTGTCTAGCTCCTGTGGCAGCAACAGCTCCTTGAAGATTCCTCTTGCTCTGGTCATGCTTAAAATGATAATATTGGTTTAAGATAGACACTTGCGATAAGCTAGCAAACATGATGCCCTTTGAAATCTTCAAAGCCCTATTCTGTCAAATGGCCTGGCTAGAAAGGCAACTGCCAGGGCACTCAGATTGCCACACTTGGGATGCTAAACTCCTCCTAAAATTCCATGTTCTTTGAAAGAGCTGATGCCTCTTGCCTTTCTCTCCTTCTCTGGGAGGTGCTGGCTGCATCAGGGTGGTACCAGCTACATTGCTCAGCACATCTGCAATGTACTTCTTGTGTACTACCCGTCACCTCCCAAAATTTGCCTTTTTTTCTAACCTTTTTGCGATGGCAGCAAACCAGCGCTAACCAGGTAAAGCAGGTTTATCCTGCGATTGAGTAAGAATGGAGGGAGGAAAGAGGGGAAGAGTGAAACATATCAAGAAAAAGGAAAGGACCATATGCAGTTGCCCAATGGGTGATGTCTGTTAACAATTTCTTTACAGTGGCGGTTATAGCAAACTTCTCACCTAGCATAATGATTTTCTTTTTTCTGCAGCAGGTAGTTTCTGTCCGTGGTTTGCCGTTCTTCCAAGTGTACCAGAGCTGCTGTCCTAGTGGAAGCGTTTTGCTCAAAATCAAGGAGAAAAGTTGGAGTTCTGAAACTTGTTGTGGAGCAGGAAGCATCTGAGACTTAGGGATTGGAAATTTTGAACTGGACTTGCCAAAATACCATGTTTTGATACTTGCAATTTTAACGTAGAGTTCAGGAAGGGTTGGTTTTGTGCACAAAGGATGGTGAGTACTGCTGTCCTCTGGATGCAGGGATGCTGGGAAGCTGTTTTAGAAACTGAGTGTCGATTGCTGGTCATCCTTCTCTGGTGTTGGGAAATGGGGTGCAGATCTCTTCTTGACTTTGACCTGGCAATTTGTCACAATATATTTGATTCTAGGACAATGTTAACCTGATCTGTGTGTCCGCAAAGTGCCTTGGGGTAGGTTCAATGCAATTGCGTTATTTTCTAACACACAGTTATTCTTTTGGTCTGTTTGTGTCCTTTTCTTACCCGTTCTCCTGTACACCATGACAATGTCGTGTGCCAGCATGTGCCTTACTTGCTCTTCTCTGAAAGCACCCTTAGAATTGGCTCAATTATTGGAAAATATGGAAAGATTATAAAGGTGCCAATGATGTTCATCTGGCCCTGGTGCATTGAGCAGGACCTAAGAGGCAATTGAAGAGATTGATGGGCAGTAATGGGTATAATAGTAATTTTTGTCCTGTGTTTTTAATAGTGATTGACGAGAAACGCAGCTGGAGCCCCCATGTGGAGACCGAGAGATGCTGTTAAATTACAGAGGCTTCTTAATGAGCGCGTGTAATAAAAATGAGGCATAATGAGCAAAGTGTAATAGCACTATTATGCTTACGAGTGCTCTAGCAGAGGGCTGAGCAGGCAGTGCCTGGATGTGCCGGGGGATGATGTGTCTGTGGTAAAGGGCTTTCCTGCTTGGGATGAAGATGAGGAGGCTTGGGGAATATTTGGGAGAATTGGGAAAAAATATTGGCTAGCCAGGTGCCATGCTTCCCTGTCATCCAATGGGAATGACGAGTAGGTGGAGAACCAAAGATGGTTGATCCTCCATGCTTTTGGTTTTGTTTGTAAAGGGTTTGTAAGGTTTGGGGCAAATCTCTGCTCTGGGTTTTATCCACTTAATGTAACCTTGCGGAAGCCCAAGCGAGAATCCTTGCTATGTGGATTAAATTGCAAAGGGGTCAGATTTTGTGTCAGGAAGGTAAAGTGATGGGATTTTTTTTTTTAGCAGCCTGGATATGCAGGGAATTGATGGATTAGCCAGATTTGGGCTGTTTTGGGGGTGGAGGTGGGAAGCGGATTAGCGTCTGCAGAACAGTTATGTCTCTACTGTTAAATGTAGTTAAACTTGAGTGACTTCTAATCTAATAATGAAAAGGAAGAGAAATAAGTGTTCTCAGTGATGCATGCCCCTCACCGTAAGTACTAATTGAAAACAGATATTTACTTTTAAAATGAAAATGTAATACGATAAATGGCGGGTTGAGGATTTTGTGCATGTAGGAGGGAGAAATGAATCTGTGCAGCCTCCTGTCTTTGTGTCCAAGTGGGAGCAGGACCTCCCGTGCTGTGGGACCAGTAAGCTGGAGAAAGGGCCTGAGGCTCATGTTAGAGCTGAGCTCAGAGCTTTGCTTTGCTAAAATGAGGTGCATTGAAGTTCTCTTCATCTCTTTCTCCTGTCCCCTGCAATCTGCCTGGAACAAGCAGCAGCCAGAGCCAGAGTCTGCTTTTTAAAGCAGTTTATAGGCAAAGCTCAGTGCTGCATGACCGGTGGCCGTTAAAGGATGCTCCCTCACAAAAGCATCCCCCCCAGAGCCCTGTAATCTTTGGAGGGAAGCAGCCTGGCCCCTAATCCCTTTGTGTAGATTTCCTGCTTGTTTCTTCGTATGGGTGCGTTGGTGCAATTTGCATTTTTTGCACTCTTGATCGTATGCATAGAATTCAAATTGAAAATGGGGGCTTGAATAGATTTGCATGCTGATGAGGCAGTGGTTTTATTTATTTATTTGGAGTCTTCTCAAGCAGGCGGGAGCCTGCTGGAAAGCCACTCGTGCAGCTCTGTTGGTGACAGAGCTCTCTGGCAGCACAAGGACCCTTTTCTTTTTCCTGAGACTCACTTGTCCCCTGTGTGGTTGAAGCTGATGGTCTCTGCCCTGGCAGCTCTTGGCTCCATCCTTCTGAACCCTTGTGGAGGCAATGATGGAGATAGAAGGATAATTTCAGCCCACCTTAACTCACCAGAGATGCTTTTTTTTGTGGTTATACTGGTGCTAACTGGGTCTGGGTGTGGACTTGCCACATGATGAAGGGGGAACATTATGGTGTTGGAGCTAGTTAGAGCTGACATGAGCTGTTTGATGCTGAAGATTGGCAAAATAATGGGATCGTGCCCCTGTTCTCTCCATGACTTTGCAGCAGTGCTCAGGGTGAGCGTGGGTACCTGCTGCCCATGCTCCTTGTCAGACCCTTCATCACCAGGCTCTTACTTCTACTGTTTTTTCAAGCAGCCAACCTTGGGATGTTGCGTATGGGCTTTGGCTGTGATGCCCATCAATCCTGCTCTGCTGAGGACATCTTCCATCAGCGCTGCTGTGGTTCTCATTGATGGGAGCCTTCCAGCCTTTTTCAAGGTCGGAAAGCTTGGAAATATTAAGCAAAGTGTCAGAGAAGGGGGAAGCCAAGGACCAGGAGGAAAAAAATGTTTCCCCAAGTGCCACGCCACTGCTGGGGAGGAAAAAAAAGGCACCAAACCCCACATGTTTCATTCAATTGCGGGTCTGTGTTCCTTCGTGTTCTCATCCCCTGCCTCAAATCTACAGCACATAGACCTGGCTTAGGGCTTAGTGCTCAGCCTGTGCCAGCTCTCCCTCCCCAGATGACTTCTGCTGCAGCTGAGTTCATTGCTGAACAACGGCCAAGCTGGGGCTTTGGAAATGGCAGCAGGAATTTGGGTCACATCGCGCTGCCCCAGGAGGGCGAGTTTCTCTCGGAGCAGTCTGGCTTCCAGTTATTATTTTACGGGGGATGTTGGAGGTTGATAAGGGAGCTGTTCTGACTGCCAGTGGGGCTTATTTGGGGCTTACTGTATGTTCCAGTTTGTATTTTAATATAGTCAAAGGTGACTTACAACTTTAATATTAATTTTAAAACTGATTGCTCGAGTGGTTTTTTTATCTACGTGAAACCAGATTAATCTCAGCCTTCCTCGATCCTGCTGGTAGCTTTTCTTTCCCTGGATGGAGACACATGTGGTCTGCGTTGCGCCAACAAAAGACAAGACGGGAAGATGTTTGCGTAGCGATAAACAATTGTCACGCAGTCTGCTTTTCTTCCAGAGAAATCTCCGCTCTACGAGCTTGACAATGGCATCAGTGGGAGCTCTTGCTTTTGTAGCAGGTTCTCTGCCTCAGCTTGCGGAGCGGGGCTTTGCCGAACAATGTCCGGCTTTGTGCTTCCCGTAGAAACCTCATTTTTGTTGTCGTGTTTCTCCCCAGTTTTGCAGGCTCTCCATAAATGCATCTCCTTCTGTGCCACTTTGCACTGCCAGAATTACAATTCCTTGTGCTTGCTCCGCTGCTTGCAAGATGTTTTGTGCCCCAGATGACAGTATTTTGTGGGATGAGAAGGTGGTCTTGTGGCAGGGACAGTGTGGTGGGTCATGGGGAGCTGGAGTTTAGTCCTTGTCCTTCTTCTGGTTCCTTGAGCATCCTTGGGTACTCATGCCAGGCTGGAGCATCCGACAGCTGCTAGAGCTTGGAGATGCTTCTGCATCTAGACACCTAATTTGGGGTGTTTGAAGACACCTTTAATACCAGGGCTTTGCCTGATACTTTAAATAAATGTCATGCCTTTTAAGATGACTGAAGCTGAGCCCCAAAACCAGAGTTGCTTTAGGTAAAACTCAGTTTTAATGCTAGGCTGCCTTTGGAAGTAGAAGCTGGTGCTCTCTGATACTTTCACAGGTAACAATCCCAAACCTCGTGGTCCAGGTGAATCCCCTTGTTTTGCTCTGGGATGCTTGGTGGCTGGTTGTGTTGCTGTAGATGCTCTGGGTTTAGGAGCAGCTTTGCTGGTCCCGCCAGTCTGTGGAGCATCAGTAGGTGGTTGGTCTTTGGAATGGTAAGAGAAGGATCAGAGTTGTGACTCTGGAGACCTGTGCTCATGAATCTTTGTGCCATGAGCATTGGCCAGCCTGTATAACAGTGGCACATGTTAAATTTACCCTAAATAATGAGTTTACAATGCACTGTACTGGGAGTATTATTGGTACCTCAGTGGATGATTGATGGAATCTCATCCCAGCCTTAGGAACAAGTGCTTTTCAGAGCTTGTTATTCCATGTACAATGTAACTACTTATAGATAAATATGATGCACTGGGAATTGAATAAGCCTAGTGAATCTGACAGTGGCAGGTGAGGGAAACTGAGGCACAGAAGTCTGCAGCAGAGATCTGTGCTAGTTTGTATTACAGCCTGGGGGAAAAAGTTGGAAGGTTTTCTTGCTAGAGCCACTCCATGTCTTTTACCCATGCTGTATTTCAGCTTGGGGTGGGAAACATCAGCTATTGTGTTGCCTCAGAAGCCAAACAATTTATTTTAAGACAGTGACGAGACCGAAGAGCTGTCGAAGGCAAGATTTGACACTGTGCAAGCGAACGCCAAACAGCAGCCGCATAAATCCCATTTGTTTTACATTTCGGAGCTTAATGAGACAGAAATCACATGGCAATTGTCATATGTGAAGGCAGAGATTGCTGGTTTGCATTTAACTAAAGCAGCCGCCGTATGCGGCACCGTCCCTGAAACAGAGCCGTGATACCCGCTGGCTGCATCGCTGCTGCGGTGGGGAATGAACCTTTTGTAGCAGCAAGGTGGTGTTTGCCACAAAACTCAGCACATGTTGCATGTGTAAAACCCCCAGCAGCAACACCAGGTCTCTTGGAGGTCACCAGCCTTTTTTCCAAAGTACTTGAGTATCCCACCCTTCAAGCAAAGAATTGAGGCACGCAATAATAGAGTCCGGAAGTCGAATTTTTGCACAATTTCACTAGCATATGGGTATTAAAAACCTATAAGATGTCCTTTAGGGTGATTTGTAGGAAGTTCTAAGGAGCCTCACTCTGGGACAGCTGAATGCGGTGGGTCCAGGTGTGCCACTTACCCACCAAGGGCTGGAAATATTTCTGGAAATCATCTCAAATATCTATAAACCATCAAGCTTTCCTTTTTTTTTTTTTTTTCCTCCAGTATAAACCTATATCTATTTAAAATCAGTCGAACAATAGGAAGGTATTAATGTCAGAATGCATTATCTTGGGTAACTTGCTTCGTCTCCGCTAATTCGTGCCTTAGCTTTCCAGATAATGTTCATAAATTGCTAAAGCAGTGTTTTAATATTAACATAAGCTACAGTCCTTTTGGCAGCTGTTAGAGAATGGGCTGTGTATAGAGCTCTCAATTTTTTCCCCCCCCTCCTTGTCTGAACTGAATGCTGAAGAAATGCTATATTGGCTTAACTGAAAACAAGACTGAAAATATTTGTTTCAGGTCAAATAAAACATTTCATATGATATGATATGTTCTTTATTCAGACTTAAAAATCCTTTTTTTGTAGTAAATTAACTTCAGGGATGTCTTGTGGGGGAGTGAGGGAAGTGAATGTTTCATGTAGGGGGGAAATGTCTAAATAAACCACTTTCACTTTTGATGCCCAATTCCCCCCCGTTTCAGTCCGAACAGCTGAATGGGTTTGATGGGAGTTCGTGAATAGCATCACTTGACCCACATCTGCATGTTGGAAATACTGTGCTGAAGACACAGGGGGAAGAGCTAATGAGTCATTTTTCTAATGGGTGTCTCGGTAGGTGAGAGAAGAACTGAAATTACAGATTTGAAGGAATAATGGGACTGTAGTTAGATGACTACATCTTACTCTTAATCATCCTGGGGGCGATGAAGAAGGGAAATTGAGAGTTGGATCATCCTGATCACATAAGTTGTGGGTGAAAATAGTATTTTGCAGCTATCCTGGAGCTCTTGGGGGGATAGGGGGGACCAAACCCAAGCTGACAGTGGTCTTTTCTCATTGAGAGCTCTCCTTGATGGTGTTGATCATGTTCCATCAACAGCTACGTCAAAAACATATTAAATGCCTTAAAGGTGAAGTGAGCAAAGGCTTGGAAAATAATTCAGATGGGACGTCCCTACTGCTCCAGGTCTTCTGCTGAACAATGGATGTTTCTCTGGGTACGTCTGTTTGGATGCATCACCTTTCAGGTTTGCGCTTGGGGCACTGGGAAGGGTGCTATCTGTTTTGGTGGAGTAATTGAGCAATTGCGTTGTCCTGGACATAGCAACTAATGATTTTTTCTGTATGATAATGCGTCTTCATTACTCTAGGGAAATCATTTGCTCCTGCGAAGACAGGCCGCTCATTCCTTTCATTGTGTGGGTTAAGAGGAAAGAGACTAATGGCTTAATTAAAAGGTTCTGGAGAAAAATCTGTCTTAACTCGTTCATTTTTTTGTATTGAAAGAGTACCGCGGGTAGGAAGATTACATATGAAGGCATGCCACAGCCTGGCCTTGTCTAGCGGAGCTATTTGGTACCATTGCATCAAATGAGGGACACAAATGTCAGGTCTTCAATCCGTCACCCATCTCTCCTGTAAGCCATCTGTGCCTGCTGGAGTAGACATGCACTACGCTTCTTTGTGGGAAATGCTGAGATTTATTCTGTGCAAAAGGGGGAGCGTTATTTAAATCTGCACGTTTTGCAGGATGTGAAAGCAGCTTCATGTAATATACAGCTTTCCTCTCCGCTGGGACCGCTCTATTAACATCTTTCATTTGTGTAGTTGGATGCTTTGCAGTTCCTTTTAGCGGTGAAAATCCAGCAAAGACCTCTGTGTTGTTCACACTGCAATATTTATGGAGCCAGCCTACCTTTTAATTTCGTTGCTGAGGTTGGCTATATGCAGAGATACAATACAAACGGTGGCTTTAGTTGCGCGATAGTTCAGGCTTTTCCCTTGGTGGGATGTAAGGCTTTTCAGTGACTTATTTGGAGCTGATTTGGCATCCTTTTGGAAAAGGAATAGAAAGGTTTGAGCCTGTCTGACAGCGATTGTGCTCTTGCAAAGACAAATAGTGGTGGAAAGCCCTTGGTTGGGAACCAGGTCAATGACTTTGAGTGGAGTCAACAGGACCGGTGAGTCAGTTACTGGGATTTTTAGGATAGAGGGGACCTGCTTGTTTGTATCCTTCCATCCAGCCCTTTCAACAAAGGAGTGAATGAGAAGAACCATCTTGCAAATGAGCAGCATTCCACCTCGTTTACAAGCTGGATTTTGGGGGTCCTACAGAGAGGAAGGGAGTCCTTCTCAGAGGCGATTTGTGCTTACGAGTGTTTCCATGCTGGGACTTGTCTTGTACTAGGGAGGAGAGCAGAAGGGAGCCTGGCAGAAGCCAACGTGATGGGGCACATCCAAAACAGTGCTCTTGAGGTTGGTACTTTGGCTCGTTTAGGTGCTCGGCTTGGCGCGGAGGCCCTGGAGCACCTGGTGCGCACGTGCATCCCTGTCTTAGGCAGATCTGATTCCCCCCAGCTTCTTTCTCTCCGTTTTGCACAATTAAATATTAAAGCCGGTAAACACTTCGGCTCGTCTGCGCAGCGCTGTCAGCCTAATTATCCTCCTGCAGGGCTGTCATATTGTGCCAGTTGCGTCCCCGAGTGCTGGCAGCCTTTAGCCCACACGACAGTCATCGCATCGAGGAAAGCTCCTGCTCTCCAACCCTCTCTTCCTACCTCAGTCTGCAGCTTTTCAGTGCCTTGGGGTTACCCGTGTGAGATATTGGGCTGCCCACACCTTCTCGAAACAGCCACAAAGAGCTGTTTGTCCTTCTAAAGCTATTTTGTGGGTTTTGACGGCAAAGTTCATCCTAAAAACATGTCAACGCGGGTCTGACCTGTTGCACTATGAAGTGCAGAAGCTGTTTCTCACTCCCCAGAGCTACAGGATGGCAATTCTGCAGTTTGGTCCCACCAGGCTTGGGTACTTGGTGTGGGTCTGCAGCATCCAGGAAACCTTTGCTGCCTCCCTGGAGCAGTGAATGTGGATAACGGTGGGATTTTGCTGCTTCCAGAATATTGGAGTGAAGGCATTGGCTTCTCAACTTTCAGAAATGTGTTCTCCTCAGCCCCTATCCCAATATCCTTTCGGTAACTTAAAACCCTTTTTGTATTCTTATACAGCCAATGAGATTTTGCTGCAACCGGTCAAATAGAGCTGGTTTGTTTTTTGGTGTTGATTTTTTTTTTTTTTTCCCCAGCTTTTCAGAGCCTTGATATTCAGTGGAGTCCATTTCCAAGAGGGATGGGACAGCATGATTTTTACTGTGGTTTCGAAAGACGCTTTAAGTGCTTGAACTGCTGCCATCGCTGAGTTACACGCCTGAGTCTGGCCTTGACTGTGCAGGTTGAATTTCTTGCTGTGATTTTCACAGTAGTCTGTATTAACGGCTTGTCGTCTGCCAGACAGATGAGTGTTAACAGCTAATAGGGTTTCTCTTTTCACTCAGCGCTGATGTGCTGTCCCAGGCTTTGGCATCTGAGATGGTCAGTGCGAATATCTCCATAAGAGCGAGCAGTCCTGTGCTGTGATAATCAGCATATGCAGATTTTTGCCCCAGAACAAGATTCAGATGGGGATTTTTTTTTTTCCCCAATCCCCATTAAAAGTTATTACCTATTGGGATTGCAATCAACTAGGCTCTCTTGTCACTCAGTATTTCCTTCCTGGATCGATAAATCTTGGTATTGATTTCAAAATAAGTTGGTATCTTAGAAGCACAGTGGTGCTGGCTCCAGCAGGAGCTCAGGGCTCTGCTGCTGTTTGAGATCTGAATCTCAGTTCGCTGTGGGTTTTATCTGCAGGTTGCCACTTCCACAGTCAGCTGTAGGATTTTTTTGGTGTCTATATCTCAAAACCAACCTCTCCCTCTGGAGGGAAGGAGACCAAAAGTGCTTTAGCTGAAGGAAACAGTCCTGTTGTGTCGCTGAGTTTTGTTGTGTTGTGGGTCAAGGGCTCCTATTTGCCTATCATGCCTGGGGTTCTTCTCAGCTGCATCTAATTCTTTTGTTCTTTTTAGAGCTGTTGAATAGACCGGTGGCCTGGCTATCGTGTCCCTTTGCTCCCCAACACCTTGCTTTCCCCCCCAAGGAGACCTCCTGGAAAGCCGGTTAATAATTCTGGAATCTCTCTAGGCTGGATGAACTTGTCCCTGTGGTGGCTTTTGTCCTATATGAGATATTTCATAAGGAGCTTTACTGTTTTATACCGGCACCAGATCTTCCAGGCTTAGCTGGCTTAGAAGCAGCTGAGGCATCAGGCAGGATCCTGTATGAAATCTGTTGGGAGTAATGAACCACAGATGACTCTGTTTTCCGAATCGATATTGAGCTGCTGTTTCTAGAAGGCTGCCAACCACACAAATGTGAGGTTAGGGATGGCAGAGTGTTTTCACGGGGGAGTTGGGAAAGCTGTTGGTGCTATCAAATGTCTCTGCTTTCCACTGAAGAGGCTTCTGTGTTTCTGTCTTGGGTGGAGTGTTTGTTCCTGTTTTCTTCCTCATTCCTTGCGCAGCTTAGTGCAGTTCATGCTTGCAGAACTCTTCTTGGGTAAAGCATGCTTGAAAAGTGCATAGTATTTATTATTATTTGCATAGCAGCCCCTGACCTGCTGTGAAGAAGCAGCCCTTCAGCTCGGCTGAGTAAATATACCTTCATTAAAAAAAACCAACCCTCTGCCTGTACTGCGTTGAACCACTCTGTCTCATGTTCATCTGTTTTTTCATGTGTAAAAGTCTTAGGAGTATTTGACTTTAATGAATTTTGAGTGTGCAAAGTGCCTGCCTGGACCAGCACAGTGCAACATCTTGACCCTGGCAGCGCTGGTGACAGATATGAATAGCATCCAGGTGGGCTGCTGAGAAATTATTTGCTTTAAGGGGCACCTCTGCACCCGATTTAGGAGTTGCCTTATAGCTGGAAACCTGCAACCCTCTGTTCCAGCGAAAGGACCGGTTCAAGGCGTTGTGGGGGTGAATTTTCAGCTTGGTTTCCTGGAAAGGTGCATGAATTGAGGCTGTTGTGGGGCTCCTTGTTGGAAATGCTGCCAGCTCAAGCCTTGCTCCTAGGGCATTGCACCCACTCTTCAAAGCTGCTTTAGTCCCGTTAGTGCAAAGCTGTTCGGGTTGCAAATGGGATGCCAAGGTTTTCCATGCTCTCAGTGGCCTGTAAAATCTTCTTGAGCTTTACATGACGTTAAGGCTGGAAGAGTCGCTATTTAAAGCAGAGTGTTTTCTCAAGTGCTTGAGGTTGGCTTAGCGCTGCTCTTGTTGCTGTTGATTTAAGCCTAGTTCAAACAAACTTTGCTCGCCACTCTGAAAATATTCCCTCCTCCCTCCCAGAGGAAGGCAGGCAGATAGCTGTATTAGAAGAATATTTGGGAAGCTCTGGGGCTTTATAACACAGCAGGATACAACCATTTTCAGCCTGACTGCTGGAGATGTGGAGGACAGAAAGCATTGGCCATGATCCTTCTGCTTCCCAGCCTTGGCTGATACAGTAAACCGGATGCCAGGCAATGCTGGGTGTTAAAGGGAGCGGTTATTTCTCCTTCATAATTCATTGTTCTGTGTACAGGTTCAAGTGGGAAGCTGCTTTATCTTCAGCATCTTGCTCAAAACAAGTTGCACAGCTCAACAGATTTCCTTGATAAATTCCTGGAACGTACCCTCATCCTTCCCTCTTGGCATCTGACAAATGAGGGTTTTGTCTAGCAGTCCTTATTGACTTATTTGCTTTTAATGTGACTGTGTCACAAAGAACTAAGAACCCAGGCAGCAAGAGAATCTTGCTTGTCACTTTGGGGTCTTGTTTTAAATTCAGGAACTGGGGTAAATTCCTGTGGTTCTTAATAGTGCTGGTTTCATTTGAGGTTTTGTGTTGTAGGTGGAGAATCCTGTGAAGCTTCCCAAAACCCCAAGAATATGCCAGGGATAGAGAATAAACAGAAGATGCTCTAGTGTCACTGAATAAAACTAATAGAGTGTAATCCATCCCATCTGCATTTTGCTTCCTGTGCAGTTGTTGGTCAGCCGAAGTCATGAGGACCGTGCAGCCATGCATGCAGGTTCTTGGTCCTTCTACCCAAAATGAAGGATTTCTGCTGGCTTGCTAATTAATCTGCCAAAGATGGGATTTGCCAAAGCACTTAGGAGCTGAAGTTCAGCTGGCTTGCAGTAGGATTAGAGCTCCTAAAGAGGCAAGGGTCTTAAAAAGCTGGTGTTACTGTCACCTCTGTCTTGGAGCAGGCTGTCGGGGTGTCTGTTGGAGTTATTTGGTCTATTTTCTTCTTATTTTGCCTTTTGATGCCCTAGTGTCTTTCATACTGAACCACCTTTAAGACAAGATGGCTTTATTTGCTGGTACGGAGCACAGCAGCTCTCATCCTAGCATCCTGCCGTGTCTCTCACCAGTATATAACAGGTAGAGCAGAATTAAAACCTAGGAGGATTATAAGCAGGCAAGATGGAGTTAGGGAGAAATCCGCTAGGATTCTGCTCAATACCATGTCTTAAAAGGACTTGTGGGGCTTCTTAGCTGTCTGGAAGCTTTGGGATCTGCTAAGATTGTGCTTTGAGAAAAGTCTTAAGTCTGTGGCACTGGGGGTGGGAGGGGAGAGAAACCCTCAAAAGGTGCAGTTTCCTCCGGGCTACTGTGGGACAGTTGGAAGAAGAACCAAATGGTGTGTTGGACCAACCTTATCCAAGAGTACCCTTTCCTCCTTCACTGTCCGGTCTTCTCCCAGGACCTTCCCCAAGCATTTTGGCTGGTTGCTAACTGTATTGCTTTTTATCCTCCTCCCATCTGAGTGATGCTCCCTCCCCCAAGTCGCAGCACCATATGTCATTAAAATGCTTAGACATGTGGAAAAGGCCTTGACAGAGATTCAAGGAGACAAGGGAGATGAGGACAGGCAGAGACTTTGTCAGATGGAATGACTCTGACATTAGCGACGCTAACCTGAGGAGAAAGATACAGCTATAGGAGGGGGATGGATGGGCCAGGGGACGTGAAGTGACAGAGGCATGGGGATGAGGGACACTGAGACACAGAGGAAAACCCAGAGCAATTTCCAGTAGCGAACAAAGCGTAAAGCAGCGGTGGGGATGGGGAGAACCTGAGCGTTGTCTCGGTTTCGCAGTGTGGGGCAGCCTGTGACCCTGCCTTGCCTGCACTTTGGGGATGTTTAGGTCTGAGACCAGGAGAGCAGATCTTGTTTTATCCTCTTCCACCCTTTAGCAAGCCAGGAGATTTTTTGGGAGCCTCTTCTCCCCAGCTGTCCTCCCACAACCCTGCGAGTAAAGCTCAGCTTCCGACAATACCAGGTAAAGGTGGAAAAATAAATCCTGTGAGCATTTTAAAGCTTTTTACCTTCATTTTTACCTTCTTGGCTGAGTCTGTCTCCATCTGTCATCTGCTGCTGTTTGCCCAGGTGCAGGATTCCCCCTGCTCTCTCCTATTTTCATTGGGCTCTTCCTTAAAAAGACAAGACAGCTCTGTTTTGCTGGTTTGCTATCACGCTTTGAAGGCATTTTTTGCCTGCAGAGAACACCTCTGAATTGCTTTGTGATGCTGTAAAGAAAACAAATGAAACCAAGCCTGCCCTGCTCCCATTGATAGGAAGAACTGAAGCATCCACATAGGTGGCAAGCGTAAGATGCGTATGTGTATTTGATATTCAGGGCAGGAAACCGGTGGGGGAAAAAAAAACAGCAAAGAAATCATTGTGTTGTTAATGCAAATATGCCCATGGTTCAGAAACACCAAACAAATGAAACACTTGGAGCTGGGAGGGGAGAGAGGGGGAAAAAAAAAAAGGCAATTCCCAAACTACGTGCAACCTGCAACAAAAAACACGGCTTCTCTTGTTTGAACAGACTTGGCGAGAAAGTGCCAAGAGGAACGCCATCTGGAAGGATCAGAATTCAGGTAAAGCAAGTCATTAGTGAGCCAGGGAAGGCAACGGTGTTGTAGAGGATGCTCCCGCACATCCCTCCTCACTCAGTGTGCTGGGAGAGGTTATTTTTATTTATTTACGAATAGCTGGAGGCTGGGAGTCTCCAACCTGCAAGGATTTGCCCTGTGCTCTTTGTGGAAGGGCTGGGAACCTCCTCTCCATGTCCATCACTTTTAAAATTGCAGAATGTTATCATGTCCTCCGTAGTGGTTGGATTACAGCATCTCTGAAGATGGGGCATTTCATCTAGCATCCAAATGCTGTAGTCGCCTCCTGCATTTTATTTTCTTGACTTTTTTTGCTTGTGTTCCTTGAGGGATGTGGTGATCAGCCTTTAAATGTAAGGGCAGATATTTGCTTCTGGGCGGGTGATGCTTTTAGAGAGGCTGGGCAAAGGCAGCTTATATGGTTTTCTCTTGTACCTGTGTATGATTACCAAAATTTTACAGTGTCTCCCTAACTTCTGTTCTGGTGGCTGGTGTTTTTTTCAGTGTGTTTCTCCTCCTTGTCTCTCAGCACAGTGGTATTTCCCTAGATGAGTCACTCTGCAGACAGCACATTATTATTTTTTTTTTTTCCTACAAGTAGCCTACATAGAACAAACTTTGTACTCTTAAGTATGAAGGGAAGCATTCTTAGGGGAGGTGAGCTCAATTTGTTTAACACTGTAATTCACTGTTAGAAATCTCTCTCTTTTGTCGCAGACAGAGTCATTGGATGCGTCAGCCTTTGATCTCAGGGGCTGAGATTTTCCGCGTGTAAGAAATTTCAGTAATGTTTTAAATTATGTGTCTAAGATCCCCGTTACTACCATGTTGTGCTTAGGTTTAGGGAGACTGTCGAGTGGTAGATAAATACTGGATGAGGCGCTTTTTAAAATGGTTTGGTTTATTACATGGGTATTTTTTTCTGTGGGATGCTCTTAGGAACTCAGATACTGCATTTCCTCCCCTGCCGTTTGAAAAAAGGCTCCACGAGTACGAGTTTATTGTAGTCTGCCTGATTTGATAGTTGTTGATAAATGATAGATCTTATAACTAGTGACTTTGGGGCTAAGCACGCTTTGCGGTTGGACTCAGGTTTGCTTCTTACTCTGCAATTTAATTCCTTGGGTGACCCTGAGCGTGTTGCTTTGTATGTCTCATTTTACTGTATTATATATAAATTAAGTATCTCCATTTGGAAAGTCTAAATGAAATCTCCTGGTAGCTGGGAGATCAACTAGTTATGTGCAACGGGTTGCAAAACCAGGGTTGCGTTCCCCGCTCTGGTGCCGTGTTGTGTTCCACTGGAGTTAAATCCAGCCTTTTCGCACTCGTCTGTCAGGCTCCCGTGCTAAGAAGATTCACCTTGTTGCTTTTACACGGCTCCAGGTCCCTGTGCTTTGCTTAATGGGATTGTCTGGCCGGGAGACAGCTGGGGGAAAATTTAAAGATGTGCTTTTTCTGCCACCTGTGTTCTTGCTGGAACGAAATCTATGGGAGCAAATCTCTCAGGGAAATCTATGGGAGCAAATCTCGCAAGGTGCAGGAGGCGAGCGCTTAGGAAACACAACTGAGACTTTTAAATCTCCTCTGGAAGCATCCACCTGAGTGTCAACTGCGTTTTAAAACCAGGTTTTAAACCAAGATGCTTGAGCTGTGCACACATAAGCTTGAAAAGAGGTGGACCACCAAGACGATGGAGTGAAGCAGCTGTTGGGGCATTGAAGGAGAGGCTGTGGTTGGTTTGGCAACTCAGTACCAAAACCCTCAAGTTTTGGGGTTTTTGGGGGGTTTTGGCCCCCTTTTTTTGTTGTTGTTGTTGCACATGGTGGTTGAACCAGTTTAATAAACCACAACAGCAGCAGGAGGGACTGGTTTCCACTCCTGGACAAACCCGGTGGCATAGCAAGAGAAAGCTGACATTTCTCCAGGGCTAACAGCCTGTAGCTGTTGCTAATAGCATGATTTCCAAGCTGGTGTTCTCTTTTGAAATCCCATGAATGGGATAGGAAAGGTCGAATTTAGAGCTTTTTAGCTACTTGACCTCCCGCTTTTATTTTAAACAGGCTGTGCTCGTGTTTTGTTGGGAGAGCGTTACAGGAGCCTGTGCTTGCACCACTAGTATCTCACAAATGGATTTATAGTCACAGTGACGCTGGTTACTCTTGTTTAACAGGTGGCTTAAGTCATCTCCAAATATATTGACTTCAATACAATGAAGTAAATTTGTAAAAAGGTGGGTTGTTTTGTTAAAGATGAACCTATGCTCTGAGCATATTGTGTGTTTTTTATCAGAGGAAGATTGCAAGCTTCTGTAGGTAGAGACACATGTAGAACGGAAAAATAAAATTTTCCTGGAGTGGGCGTTAAGAGCGAAGAGACATTGATTGGAAGCAGTGAGGTCTGGTTGGCCACCTACCTGCCTGGTGCCTGTGGTTTTCCACCGGCTTTTTTGCATTGAGCTTTCCCCTTTTTTGCATTGAGCTTTCCCCTTTTTTGCATTGAGCTTTCCCCTTTTGCAGCGCGGGCGCACAGCAAAGCTTGCTGCCCTTTGAAGTGTTCAGAGAGCTAAGGGAGGGAGGGAAAAAACCCAAGAAATAAGTGCAAAATTTTTTCTCCTATGGATTGTTATTTGGTGTGTATGGAAATGCATCAAGGGGGGGAGCAAACCAGACCTAGGAGCTGGTTTTGGGGTGCAGCGAGCAACCTGTAAGCAGAGATGCTCTTTAAAGTTCATTATGGACTTATTGTTATTCCTTGCAGCTAATGCAGGTGAATAGCTACTAGAGCTACCAATACATCTAAGTGTATTTTTTTATTTAAGTGCAGCTGCTGTGCTGTGTGAAGACAGTGCAGGTTAGCAGAGGTCCCTGCGAGGCATCGTAATGAAACACGGAACCTTTCACCCTCAGCCAAAGCTTCTGCAAATTGCAAACGGGGATTAAAATGGTAGCGAGAGCCCAGGGCCCTGTTCCTCATGGTGCAAAACACACGGTGAATTTTCCTCAAGCTGAATTAAAAAAAAACAACCACCAAAAAAACATGACCGAACCATACTAAGAAAACAAGTGTTATGGGGCAAAGGGGAAAGTCTAATGAAATTAACTGTGATTATGTTCCCCAAACGAAATCCAGAGCAGTTGGTTTGCAGAGAACTCCCTGGCCCTGGTTACTTCTTTATTCTTATTTAATAAAGCAGTCATGTAGTATCTGAAAGAATTGCGGAGACGCAGAATCGTTGGGAGGGGGGAGCGAAGGAAGGAGGAGATCAAAATGGGTTTGTCAGTGCAAAAATCACATAGTGCATGACAAGGAGACAGGGAGAAGCAGATCGCGTGGGGGAAAATGAGACTGAGAAACAGCGAAGGTGTCAGAGCAGGTTTGTCGCCGATGGAGCCAACTGGAAGTGAAAGCGTCACAGAGAACTGGAGGCAGATCGAGACTGTCAGGGAGATTTAATTTGTCTGAGGACTGAAAACACTCAGGGCCCCGCTGTGATTGGAGCCGATAGCGGGGATGGGGTTGCTGGAGGTACCCGCTGAAGTGCCCAGAGCTGGTGCGGCTCCATCGTTGTGATGTCCAAGGGGAGCGTTGGCCTCACCTGTGAGGAGTTGTGCCCTCTGGATAGCTTGAGAGTCTTCCAGTGTATTTCCTGATGAACATTTGTTTGAATTCTCAAAAAAGAAAAAATCCACCTAACCGAGTAGGAGTTGGGAGAAACTGGTGGCACATGAGGAGCTGGTGGCCACCTCCACCTGCAGCCTGGCGCTGGGGAAGTGGTGTACCCCTTGCTGGCAAATTCCCTTTTAATATTCCTCCCAGATCCTTCTAACTCGACAGCCAGGGGATGCTGCTGTGCTTTATTGCCACCATGTTAATGAAAAGGCTGTTGTAACCGAGCTTCTTCTTGTGACTTGAAGATGGATTTGCTCTTAAGGCGAGTAAAATGAGCCATCCTCATCCTGCATGGAGATAAGAAGTGGTGAAAGATGGCTGAGACCGGAGCATATTTTGCCAGGCGTCTGCCATTCTTCTGCCTGACGGCTTGTTGTTTAAAATCCCAAAGATGGTCTTTTCTTGTCAAGCAGCGCTATGGATGGTGCAGGTTGGGATTTTGTGAGAGCTCTGAGCACTGAGGACCTTATTAAAGATGGGGAAGAAGGAAAACCCTCTTTGCTCTTGTTTTAATGCCGTGGAGAGGAGCTTCAAAAAGATGCAGGGCAAGGATGCTGAGGCAGCATTTCAGCAAACAAAGGGTCAGTGGAGGAGGACTCAGTGCTGTGTGTTTCCCAGGTTTCAGCAGAAGGTGGCAAGTCTGGGGTCGCAGTGCAATCGAACACAGGGCAGAGAATCTGGAAGGAGTCAAAGCGGTGTTGAGCCCCACGGAGCTGCATCTGCCAAGAGTTCGGCCCCTTAGGACTGAATTTAATGCATCTTTTTTTCGTTTTTGCACATTTCTGCTGCAGAAAATCTCGCTTTTAAAAAAGTTGGGAGGGGGAAAAGTTTCCTATCTGCTTTAAATTAAAATAAATCCAGAGCAGAGAAGGCCTTTTGTAAGGTCTGCTGAGTTAATGGATTCGTAATGACTTTTAAAGCTTCACTTGGGTAAGAAATACTGTTCATTTTATAATTGCATATAAATATACTTTCTCGTAATCCAGGACAGCATAGCAAAAAGAAATCTACTGGCTTAATTATAAATCTTTTTATTAGCTGGAACCCCGCTGGAATTAAAAAAAAGAAAAGCCACATATTGTTTTTATCTAAGAGGAAAAGCGTGGGGAAAGGGGATGGGCAGAATGGCTTGGAAATGAGTTATGAGGAATTAAATGGGAAAGAAAACAACTGTCAGTGCCAAGGGCTGATGTGAGCGCTTTTCCCCCTATCAACCTGTGGGCATCTGGCCGCCTACCCTTGCTTCCCCGGGTGTTTGGACCCAGCATGGAAGATCAATTCAATATCCAGTCGGTGGCTTCTCAAACATGTATTTTTTATCGCTTTGACCCACCGTGACCTGAGCTGAAGTGGATTTCTCTCCTTAGCTCCCGGCCACCTTGTGTAGCTTTTAAAGCTGGGCTGGAGCAGAAAGCTCAGGTGGAGGGGTGTCCAGTGACCCTGTGTGATGTTTGGGTACCTGGGGGAGAAAAAGCAGATGCACGTGTGGTTTTTTCAGAAGCGAGATTTGTGTGTGTGCTGTGTAAGGGATCCCCACAAGCAGGGGGTTGCTGGGGGTGGTTGGGACCTGTTGTTTGCTCTTGGAAGTGATGGAGGTGACGTCCGGTCACTGCGGCAGATGCCATCAGGGCAGAGCTCTGGCAGCAGAACCCATCTCCCTGGGTTGCTGTTCCAAGGCTGGAGGATTGGGCAAATGGCCCATCTGTCGTGGGGCTCCAGGGGAGCATGGCACCCAAACACTGCTTTAAAAAAGCAAACTAATTAAATGCTTAAAGGTTGGGCGGCCCATTTGTACCTGGTGGAGGTGAACGAGCAAACGGGTAACCTGGTACTCTGCTTCCGCTGGCAATGACAGGTTGGCTGCAAAGCCCTGGCCATGCCAGGCAGCTGCTCTTGGCATCTACCTGCATGAAAAATGGGATGGGAGCAGTCCCTGGGCATCTCCATAAATCTTCCTTTTTGTGCTCGGGGAGCCCTGGCGTCCCACTGCTCTCCCCCAGCCAGGGGACTGGAAAGGATGCTGTTTCATGCAGCTTTTTTGTAGGCTGACCAAGCAACTCTTCACCACCTGCTTGTGGGCTGGTAAGCATTGGGTTTTGCTCATGCGCCTCATAGATGGACTTGTCTTGTTTTAAAAGACCATGAGCAAATCACACAAAGTCTTTTCTTGGCCGTAGGAAGGCATGGAGCTGCACGGCTCTATGAAAATCCACTTGGGCACCTTCAGCTTGGTCACGGGCTGTGTTTCTCTCCAGTAGCCCCACGTTTGTGTGGTTTTGGTTTTGGTTTTTTCCTCCCAGGTATGTCCAATCTTTCCTTGAACCTGCACAAACTTTGCAGCCAAGTGTCCCAAAAGCTTCTCAGCTCAGTTGCGACTTGGTACGTGTTTCCTCTTGCATCAGCTGTATAAGGCTTGATTTTTCTTTGCAAAATGTGAAATTCCCACCTGGGCTGGCTGATTTGTGACTCCTGACTGTCCTTTCCCCCCTCTGACTGCATTTGGGGACCGTATGTTTATGAGAACATTAATCTCTGTGACCAAAGGGAAGCACAAGAGCCTCCTGGTCTTGCTCTTCCTCTGAATTTTGGGTGCTGGTGTCCTCTGAGTTGTGTCTAAGTGAAATACAACTGGAAAGTGTGAAATCTGAGGGGCTACGAGTAATTTCAGCTGAAAGAATATGTAAAACTCTCCCTCTGTCTGGTTATAATCCAGTTCTTTGGGAGGATTTAAAACACCAGCATGGCTGGGAAAATAATTTCCCTGTTTATTTTGCTTTGTATGTTGAGAGATCTGATGTTGATTTGTTCCTTCTTAGGGAAACCCAGGAATCTCTTATCCAAGCTAAACATATAATCAACAGTTTTGGCTACAGCTTCCCTGGGTCCTGTATGTATTGATGGAGGTGGGAGGGAAAGAGAAAGCCACAGCAAAACCAGAGAATTAAAAAAAAAAGGTAAAGCAGACCAGGCAGTAATTTGCTTTTAGATTTTTTTTTTTTTTTTTTTTTTGAAAAAGAAAAGGAGGGGGGGGGGGGGGGGGAATCTCTTCTTCCACCCTTCCTTCCAGACCATAGAATTAAATTTATAACTATTAGAGAAACATTTCGACCCAGACATCTCTTTTCTTCTTTACTCTCCGCTCTTTCTCTGTTTTCAGAAGCCTCCCAAGTGCCAGCCTGTTTCTGTGCAGGCGAGATGTGCATAGCATCTAAACAATGTCATGTCAGCGCGGTGGAGAAAAATCCCCTCCGCGGGCCCTGCGGGTCAGCGCCAGCTAATGCACCGTGCCCTCCCCTGCTCTGCTGAGCGCGAGTTGTGCTGATAACACTCTGTACCCTCTGTCTATTAAATCTTGTCCACTCTATAAGTAGCGCAGGGCTGGAGTTATTTATTTTTTCTGCTTTCCCCATTTTGCAAGGACCATCCTGTGCTAACGGGTCACCCAGTCGCCGCTTTTCACGTTGTTGGAATTAGGAAAATTTTGGTGTTGTTTCCACATTTTTGGAGTTTTTTCTTAGCCAGGCCTTGGGGCTACCTGGTCTAGCGATGAATGCGTTGTCTCCTCTGGTTGCAACAGAAATTATTTCAGCCCTGTTGCTCATTAACCATGTTTGCACCAGCTTGCTCAGCAAGGAGGGAGAGAGGTCAGGCTGCCAAAGCTGCTCTCGTGGGGGCTTTTTGTAGGGAACTGTGGGAACCTCTTAGAAAAGAGGCCTTGGGGACTCATTATCTGCCACCGATGTTGCAGGGAGTGAATTGGCTGTGGATCTGCTTTTAAATATATAGAAGTCTGGCATTGCGGATCCCAGTGTGCCTTCTGCAGGTCACCGACACCATGGGGTGCTCCAGGAGCAGGAAGGGTGTGTGGCCACGGAGAACTTAACCTTTCACACCCAAAAAAGCTTTAAGAGCAGGAGAAGAGGCACCTCTTTATCCATATTTCCATATTAAGGACCTGCTGTTCCCTGGGCAAAGAGCAGGATGACTGTGCAAGCAAGAGATTTGCATTGTGAGGATAAGGATGTGCCTTAGAGTGATGGAGGGAGCTTGTGTCAGGCAGAAAGAGCAAGAGAAACAGGGGAAGGCAGCCAGATAGACACGTTTAATCTTTCACATTAACTGGGTCTTTTTGCCTGTGAATTTGGGGGAAGCAGCTGGCTCCCATAGAGAGAAAAATAAAAAAAGATGATGGGCGATCTGTGATGCTGAGAGCGGATAATGCTTGTAGGGGAGAGCATCGGGGTGGGGAGAAATCGCCGACATCTGCTCTGCCGTTCAGCCTTCACACTGATCCCTCCTCGAATCTGACAATCCGCTCCCCCTAATCCTTAAATCCCAGTGATCTGCTGCAGCCGCCCGTCCTGACACTTTATCATCTCTGGGCAGCCTGCCTGCCCAAGCTCTGCCCAGCTCTGCAGCTGCCCTGATGACTTTCCCCACCTGGATAATGATGATATGGTTGTTGCCCGTGGTCCTTTTTTTAGTGGGCAATGCTGTGTTTTCCTTGGAGAAATGTCCACCTCTGGAAATGCAAACTTTGCACCAAGCAAACCATAGGCTGATGCAGCAGTGCTCAGTGATGAGCTGATTATATATATATATATTCCCCAGTGTTTTTTCTTAAGGAAATTAGAGGTCTTTTGGGAGGAGGGAAAGCTCAACTGTGTTTGCACTGAAACCCATTGGCATGTGGAATGTGCTGAGGTGCCACCTGCCATCTCTTTAGCACCTTGTCAGTGACTGAGATTGGACAGCCAAGAGAACTGGCTATTAGAAAATATTGGCTTTTGACATTATATGTAGGTTCCTTGGGTGTGATTTTTTTTCTTAATATTTTCTCCCCCCTCTGTCCTCCCGAAGTTAGCTGACTTTGCAGTGTGTGACACACAACATTGAAAAAATACTCTGCAGAGGGGCCTCTTTTAAACCTTTCACGACTACTGGAAACATGTCCCTGTGCCAAGGAAAGATGGCTGGGCTGTCTCTGGGAGCAAAACTGATGTTAATTCCCATTGCTGTGGACAGGTTTATGTGTTTTTGGGGGCTGGCAGCAATTCCGCTGTATTGGGGAAGCACATCGATGTAGCCTGTCTTGTCCCCTATAAAAGTGTGATCTGGCATCAGTGCAAACCTGGGAGTTATATCGATGTTATATTGATGCTGTTCAGTGCGAAAGTGCTCCTGCATTGCACCGGCTTGCCAGATGGAGCAAAGCGGGGGTTTGCTTTTTGTGGGACCATGTCCTAGCTGTTTGCTGGCATCCTCTTGCACATGCAGGATGATTTATTGCTGCAGCAAGAGCTGGGAAAAAAAACCACGCACCAGAGCTGATGGTCATTAACTCGGGGTATCCTGCACCACAGGTGTCCTGTAGATCCTTGGCTAGCGGGTTGACATCTAGGGATATGTCACTAATTACTCTAATTACTGTTGCCCAGGACTGCCAAGGTTGTCTCTCAGTTGTAGTTCCAGGCTTTGCTGTTCGGGCACAGCCCTTTCGGTTTAGTGGGAGTGATTTAAATGACACTCAAAAGGCTGCAGGCCGGCAGGCGGGTGGGATGGGCAGAGAGAGGAAAAAATATGGTCCACGTGTCGCATAACCGCAATGCCAAAACCTGGCAGTTGCATAATGATGCTCTCGTGGTCTCCAACAGCTTTGTTTGGAAGGAATCAAGGATCTAAAGAGACTTCAGAGCTGACAATAACCGTGCTCATGCTTGTTGTTGGGCCCATGGATAGCAGGACACGCTGCTTAGAGGTGTCTGAGGAATAGATAACTCCTGGAGGTTGTGAGGATGGGGGGGCGGGGAAAATCATCAACACCAGAGTTTTTTGGCTGTCTGGTTTAAATAAATCGCGTTGACAGATGTTACCTCGTCTGTACTTCTCTGCGCAGCTTTGGCTGGAGGCTCTTGCCAAGTCTGGGGAAATCTGAGTCAGCCTTGGTTAAGAAGAGCTGTGTGGAGTGGGATTATCTCATCCCCGCCAGTATTTCCACTTGAAAAGAGGAAAAGACAAGAGGTACCTTTTCCTCCCTCTTCCCTGCCAACAAAAAAATTAAGGCTCCTTCTCGCTCTGTTGTAGCTGAATTAGCTTAAGCCTTTTTTGTTTAGGTAACCTTCTCTTATTTTAAACCTACACCCAGCAAGCCCATGTTCATTACTTATTAATTTACAAAGTGGTAAATTTCAAAGCTGTCATGATGCTGAAGTCGTGTTTGCTTTAGTTATTCTGCATAATTAATTGCAAAGTAATAATTTGTACTTCATGATATTTTCATTCCAACATGAAAGCGAAAAGACTCGGAGCTGTAACAGCCTCGGGCAGGCGAAAGACTGGGACTCGTGGCCGTGTCTGTGCCAAGGGGAATCTCAATTCAGCCTCGGTGGCCGCAGCTTCTTGGGGTGGTTTTTTTGGAGTAATCTCTGCCTCTCATGCCACTGTCGTTTTATCTCAGATGCCGAAAAATAGCTGTTGATTTGGGTGGGAAGAAATGCCGCTGCCAGTGGAGCTCCACAGGGAGCAAAGCCTATGATTTTATCGATTTGGGCTTTTGATGCTCTTTTTGTTTATAAACAAAAGGAGAAATAGATTGTGCCCGAAGCTGCCGAGGACCTGAGCCCTGAGATGCTGAATTCATGTAGATAAACACATCTCCAGGGATGGAGCAAGAGCTGTTTCCCCTTTGCACAAAGCCACGCTAAAGCTCAGCTTTACATGAAATTCTTCTTTTAGCCCAGGCTGAGGATGCTCTTAGTCTCCCTTTCTCCCAATGTTGCTTTGGAAGGGGCTTGACCACATTTCCAATTTGTTAGTCATGAAAATTAAAAACTTTTAAATGACAGCCAAGAGGACCAGACTCACCTGACCTACAGAGCTTGGGCTTTGGGTAGAACTTGAAGAGATCCCAGAAAAGCTCCCTGTAAGCTCAGTGGCATCGATTTCGCTCCAGACATAATGAGCCTTAGCAGCTCTGTCAGTTGTACAGCTTTGATCTCCATTTTACTACCAGTTTCCTTAGCTCTCCAAAAAAAGCTTCTGACTTTTGGTTTCCCAGCAGTTGATCCCTCTGCTTTTCAGTTATTCCTGAGACAAACGCGCTAGCTTCTGAACTGTGTGTTCTATTTCTTCCATGCCTCCAGGAAAGGCCTGGTTTTAGTCCCCAGCCCAGCTCCCCCTTTGCAGACCTGGATGGTTTTGCGCCTCCCCATGTTGATGCTGTTGATCGGTGAGGTCCACGAGATGAAGTCACCTCAACAGCTTGGGCTCATGATACTCTGAAGCCCCTTCAGGCAACGTTGAAGGGAGGACACTCAAAGTAGGACTCATACAATGTGCATAATTAAAAATCCCTTCACTCTGGGTGCACACTGCTGCCAAAATTTGAGTGTATAGGTACGGAAACCACCACGGACCGTCTGTTCTTTGTTCAATTGCCTGGCAAGCGGTGATGAACAGGTCAGTTTGAAGTTGAACCTTCATGTGGGAAGCAGCCTTGAGTCCGGTGTCACCGTCCCACCTGCCACATCTTCAGTGGACAGCAGGTCACTCGTGTTTTGTTGCCTGTGGGCAGAAGAACCAGCACCGGACACCCTGAAAGAAAGGAAAAGATCATCATTCCTCCCTCAGCCAAATCAATCCTTTGTTGTTGGAGTTTGCTCTGTCGCGAGTGTCGCTTAACCAATCCTATCGCAGGGGAAAAAAAATAAAACATCCCATCTGACAAGTCTAATTCATTTATTGTGATTGATGATACCACGTGCAGTTGCAACAGCAAGTGGTGAGGGGGTGTTAACAGCAAGCGTTGTGAGGTTTTCTCAGCCGCCGTGCGCTTCACGTCCTTCATCGTAGCCAGTTTTTACATCCCATTAGCAGCAAGTTGCATTGCTACTGGTACAGTAAAGGCTTTTCAGCCCTCTGGAAACAGGGCTGCAATTTTTATGAAGTCTGCCTATGTTTATTCGGTGAGAAAACAAAAAAACCCTAACTTACTGAAAGCAAACAGCTTTCAGAAATTGAGTGGTATAACGGTAAACTTATAATTTGGGAATGGTTGTTATATTTACCATTGCAAAGATCAATCTAGCTTTTGTGAGCTGGTTATTTTACTCAGTCTGGAGAACTTATTTTAATCACTGGAAGCTAATCTCATTTCCAAGCCTGAAAATGGTCCCAAACATTGAAATTATATGTTAATATAGAGAGATTGACAAAAGGAAGCTGGTTGTATTGACTTGGAATTAATGAAGCAATTCAGCGACGAACAATAATGCTGGCAGGAGGTGTTAAGGAGAATTGTTGCAGTTGTTAAATTTTGGCACAGAGAGGTCTCATTGCTCTGAGGAGACGGTCAGATCACTGCAAAATGAAAATTTCCTAGAAACTTCAGGGCTATTTAGCCAGCCTGAGTCATCGCACGAAGAGTACAAGAGGAAACAGGAGAATATCGGTGGAATTTATCCTATTTATCCACTCGCTCTGTGATGCTCGGTGGTCAGTGGTGTAAGGGCTTGTAAGTGCCTGAACCGGGCTTTGATTCTTTGACCGGCAATCAAGAATCAGCCAAGAGCCGCAAAGCGTAAAGCTTCATGTCAGTAGAAAAGGCGAACTTGTTAAAAAGTAGAGTTTCTGTTCCTTTGAGTGAAATGCGCAGGACTGTACAGAAAGATGCCGAGATGTGTTGCTGCTGTTAACATCTCAAGTCTTTGAACTCATACATGGAATACTTGAGAGACCAATTTGAAGAAACCGAATTCAAGGCACAACAAAAATGCTTTAGAAGCCGCTTACTGACAGTGATAAACATGTGAAACAGTGAAGTCGTTGCCCAACAGATTTTGAAGTAGCTGCTGGTGAAACTGTTCCTTCAAGGGAAGCCAAAGTTGAAAGTTGAAGGATGTTTGCCAATTATTGACTTGTTGATTGATGGCTTAGTAGGACGAATGAGGTATGAAAACGCCAACCCCGGTTTTCTTGCAGAAAAAGGGAGATTCTGCGCACGGCTGCAAAAGCAAAGTAGGGCCGTCGATGGTATCCCGCTGTAGTTTGATATTTCCTGGAGCACTAAGTGTTAGCGATAGACCTTTTTTTTGAGGTAAAATATAGGGTTTTGAAATTACAGCCTTCTCTGTTTTGGTAGGTGGTTGAGGTTCCAAGAGAGGTGAGGGATATATTTTGTTTGGATATTACATTTAGGTGGTTTGACCTGTTGTGAGTATACTGCAAACAAAATGATTACTTTTTCAATCTCAAAGTAACTAAAATTGTGGACTTCTATTTTCCCTTGCAATAAAAAGTAAAAATGCTGATGGTTGATAATGCTTCCATTTCATGACCTGAAGATATTCTCCGAATGTAGTTCAGGTTTGCAAAATGACTTCACGCCCTCTCTCTACCTTTTTTTAATTGCCAACCTCCCTCGAAGACCTGAACTCTATGCAAAAAAAGCCAGTTTGGGGCAGAAGTGCTTTGAATTTCAGGCTGAAGCAAACTGAAAATCTCCATGTGAAAGTCTCTACCAGGGTCCTGATGTCTTTGTCACTGCGCTGGACCTTGCAAATATCTTTACATTCCTTTGATATAAGGTGGCATTATCACATTTTAATGATGGAAAATAATCTGTAATTCACGTAGGACTTGAGTTCAGAGCAGTTGTGTTCAAGCCTTGGTGTTTAACCACAAGACCATCCTTCCTCCCTAAATATTAAGCTTAGTTGGGATCCCATTGTTTGTTTTTCTTCTCTGTGGAAGTTTGCATGTTTAAATAACAGTACGGCACTGAAATATTTCGGCTAAACCCCCAAATGCCGGCACTCTCAGGTCAGGGCATGTCTGTGTGGGTTTGGGGGTGCGCATCTTCTGTGCTTCTTGTATTGTACAAAACCAGAGTGTTATGTGGTTTTAGTGGCTTTATTTTGGGGTCAGATTTTGTGCTGGCATCCAAAAAATCCCCTTTTCTTTGCAGCCCGCTTGCTCACAAATCATCCCTGGGAGATGCTTTGCTCCTCCCCAGGCTGAACCATCCTGGAGCTTTTTTTTTTGCTCTTTTACTGTGATATTCAGTACCCTGTCCTCTGAGCCTTTTCTTGCCCTTGTTTTCAAGTACATAGGCACGACGTTGTGCAGATGTCTTAGGCAGCGGATGGGAGGTGAAGCTTTTAGGAGTCCTGGGGATAAAATGGAGCAATTTATCAAAATATCTCTACTCCCTGGCTAAACAGTTCAGGATTTCGCTGCCTCTTTGACAAAACAAAGTCCAACTTCTCACTGTTTTCCTCCTGATGATTCTTTTTTTGGTGGAGAGAAAAAAAAAAGGCACCTTTTTTTAGTGGAAACTCTGCTTTTCAGTCAAAGCCCATTTTTTTCAGCAGAAAATGGGAGGAAAATTGATTATTCCTATCAAAAACCTGCCTCTGCAGCTTTCTGTCCCCAAGGCTCCAGGCAGGGACATGGTCATCAGATGATGAATGCTCCCAGTGTCCAGTTTAAATAACTTTAGGTGTTGCTCGGAGTCAAAAAAAAGGGGAATAACTTTTGGGCTGGATGGGGTGAGCAGCTCGATTTGTCGGGTAAGAATCCACCCATCTCTGCTCGCTGCTTAATTAGGTTGTCCAGAAGCTGGGATTAAAGACTTTGCCTTATTGGCTGAAGGAAAATAAAGAGGGTTTAACGTGACTTCAAATCGACCTTCAGCAGCATCTGTTAAACTGCCCCAAATCCCGCGTGTGTTTTGAACCCCTGGCCCTGAAGCGTGGCACTGAGTTAGTGCTTAGAGATTCCTCCCGGACATTTATTCCCAGCGCTCAAGTCGATGGCCGTGAACCTGACTGCTGGGGATGCTTTTTTTTCCGTTATTTGCTGTGTCTGGCTTAATCAGTTTGATAGACTGTCCATCACTTATTTTTATTTGTGTTTAGGAGAGGGGAAATGGACTCTGTTGGACAGCTGTGACAGAAAACAGTGTCTGGCTTGGACCTTGCAGCCTAAAATAAAATAAACCTAGGGGTTGTATAGAGCACGGGGTTTGTGTGAAGCAAGATAAAAAGGGTTTGAGGTGTTTTCTTATCCCAGCCCGGTGTGTTTGATGTGGTTGTGCTGAGCAGGAAATTTTGCCTGTTTAGTGGCGTTTCTGGAGAAAATGTTCTGCAGGCAGACACAAAGACCCAGAGAATTGTCCGCTAAGGGGAAAAAGCTCTTCTCACTTGGGGTTTGGGTGAAGTTATACCATTTTTGGGTCAAACTGAGAGTTCTGCTGCAGGCAAACAACCATCGACTGCAAAAATGCCTGGTGGTCGGGCGGTGGGATGGCATCCTGGAGTGGGCACCTAATAGATTTATTCTGCTATTTCCAAAAGGCTGGTTTTAACATAAAGGCTTTTATTGTGAAGACCAAGGTTTGCTGCCTTTTTAAAAATAAATATATTGGATTTTTAGAACAGGATGTTTATAAACGGTTAAGTTAGAGCAGGGTGAACTGGTGGTTTCCTTTCTTGCGGTGATTTGCAGGCTACGGTCAGGGCAAGAGGAGAAAAGCCTCTTCTGTAGCATAGTAATAATACATAGGAAGCAAGTGTCTAGAGATGTTCAGCATGTTATTGTGCTCCTTAAAATACGTATGCCTTGAAGTCTGCCAGGCGTTTTGTTCTACAAAGCATATGGTTTAACACATAAAATGATTTCTGACCTGGAGACCTGAACTGACAACTGTGGAGACAAACAAAAACCAGGATGGCTCCATCTGTCAGGCCCGTTTCATCTCCATGCTGCTTACTGACATTTCTGTGTTTGCGTCGGGGAAACTCTGCTTCAGTGCCCCTTTCGCTCCCTTCCCCAGCATCCATCCTTGTGTCTTGGCTCAATCCACGGGTTCAACTCCAGGCTTCTGGCCCCGACCTCTTCTTCAAAGGGCTTTGCCGTCCCTGTGGCTTGCTGCTTTAGAGGTTTCTTGCGAATCGAGTTATCTTCACCTCGAATCTTGATGCCAAAGGGTAATTCGCAGATGTCACTCCAGCGGCACGTTCTCCTGGATAACAAAAGCTTTGGGTGCTGGCCCTTGTGCTCTGCTTCCTTTTCAGTTTGTCGTGGGTGTGTTTCTGAATGCTCAGTGGATTGTTTGATAGGACTATCTGGCCATATACCCACTGAGTTTATACCTGAGCAATTCCCTAAAATACCTTGTGTCTTCTGCAAGAATCAAGTAGCCATTGCAGAGGCATTTGCTGGACTAATTACTTATCACGGTTGAATTCAGAGGCTGAATGATGGTTTAGAAAGCCCACCTGGCCTCGTCTTGCAGATAAGTCGTTCATCAGCCTCTGTGTGGTCACTGCATTCAAGCTTGATTGCAATAGGGAGTGATAGTGTCCAAAATTAGTGCCCGAAATTGCCCATTCATTCCCCTGGGAGAGAGCGATACTCCTTGGGACCTGCCTTCATGTATCTGCACCAGCTTGGGTTATAATAGTGGTTTTACCTCTGGAGAATAAGGCTGGAAGGTAAGACAATGAGGTTGGAGATGTCCCATGTACCTGTAGATACACATGCACGTGCTTTCTTGGTAGAGATGTAGCTGGGGATGAACTTTTTCCATGTTGCCTGCTAGAATAAGCTTTGACTTCTTCCTTCTCATCTCATTATTCCCTCAATACCCCAATCTCCCTCTGTACTTGCAGTGGTAGAACAGATGATGACTTAGGAGAGGGGGATTATTCCTGGTTTTATCAGCGAATATATACCCATGTCGTTATTTAAAGCTGAAACTAAAAAGCCAGTAGCATCTGAGCACGAAAGCTCTGCTAAGAAGTTCTAAGCAAACATTATTAGATATGACCTCTTATTTACGAAAGACTTTGCAAAGAAAAGTCTGTAACCCTGTTACTGCCTCGGCAAAAGACCTATTTTCCCAGTCATAATATCCCTGCCAGCAATCAGTCTGATTAGAGTTTAGGATGATGCAGTGAATAGATGAAAGCTCAATTTAACCAACGGCACAGAAGCAAATAATAATAAGTTGGGGCCTTTGGCCATAAAAACACAGACATTTACCTTGAATGTTGACTTAAAGCATTTCAATTTGGTGCCAAATGAGCCTTGAAATGTAGCACCCAACGTAGTGTCCAACTAATAAAAATTGCCTTCAATATTATACTTTAGTGCTGGCAGCACGACAGAAATTAAACATCTCTTTCTAAGCTGGAGCTCCCTGAACGTGAAGCAATATTTGATTTTTCGTTGTTGTTGGTTTATTTTGGGATCTCGGAGCAAACTGTGAATATTCACTGGTGCCATGGTGGCTTTCTGCTGTCACCTGGACTGTATGGCAGAGTGAAATGTTGGTGTCTTTCTGCCCCAACCTGCAATTTTAGGTTGAAGGAGCAGGATGAAACGAAGGAGGAGTGCAGATAGATAAAGCCAAGCAGCCGAAATCTCCACCTCTTTGCTTTGCTGAGCTTCCTGATTCATTAGCAGGCCTGATTATCCAGTTCCTTGGCTTTAATCTCTAATTAAACACTGCCGCAGACAGGGTATTTGTGCCAAGCTGAACATAAGTGGCCTCTTCTTCATAAATGTGTAACTATCATCTCTGTACTGTTTACCAGAAAAATGTGAGAGCCTGAAGTTCTTGGAGGACGGTAATTGCCAAAGAGACTTGTCTCCCCCACCTTTAGATGCACAGTAGATGATCATCAGCCTTTCGGTACCTTTTAAATGGTAATTCCTTAAATCAAAAGCATAAAAAGAAATGAAATAGAGGGCTCTGTATGTGACTGTCAGGCAGCAAGGTGGTAATTAATCTGTCTGGAGAAGAGGTGTTATCTTTTGTTTGCAGCTCTCGGTGCTTCCTCGGTGTCCTTTTCTGTGGGGGCCGAAGGATGCTCGGGATAATTATTTGAGGAAAGAAATCAGGATATGCGTTTAGGGTGGAGTAACGAATGTATGTTCCCTTATTCTACTGGTTTATCAGCAAACACCTTTGAAATGGGTTAGGATTATACGATCTCTGGAAGGGCAGTAACAACTAAATGGCTCAAACCTGATTGCAAAAGCACAGTTGATTGCACCTCACCCCATGCATGCTCAGGCGTTTTCTTTAACCTCTTCTGCCTAAAATAAGAATAACAGTCTCCTTACAGAAGAAGCACGAAGGGGACAAAGGTTTGCAGCTGGTGCATTGATATTTAATGCACAGCACTGGGCTAAACCAGTGCTACAATTTTGCTTATAAAATGTGGAATTAGCTAGAAAGATTTTGACCAAATCTTACAGGGATGCACGTGCAGGTCAAGGTTCCATCCATAAGAAGTTGTGAAAGCTCTGCAGTCTGTACATCTGTGCCTGCCTATCCATGTTGGCTGTTTCCCTTGTTTTTTGGCTCTTGCCTCTTAATAACTGATTCCTTTTCGATAATCTGTAAAGCTGAGCTTGGGCAGAGCACAGGAGCAGACCCTCAGGGCAAGGGGCTGGGTGGAAAAAGGAGGATTTCAACTGTGTACCGAACAGAACGGAGGGGATTTCCCTCCCTCTTTCCTTCTCCTTTAAAGTCATGAGGGACTTCTCCTCCTCCGCGCCCCCAGTTCGGCTGCTGAGGCTGTAGCAGATGGAGATGCTGCCCCTGGTGCCACAGGCATCGCTATAAATTCCTCACGCCCTCGGAGGCCGATGCTGAGCGGTGGACGTCTCTTCCTGGCACTCCAGGTCCTGCCTTTTGCTGCCTCCACCGCAAAATGTGACATTTCTTCTTTGGGTCTCGGACCGGGAAGGGTGATGCTCTGATTTCTTGGGTGTTCGGCTTCATAAAGTGTGGGCTTTTTTTAAAGATGGGCACGTGAGCCATCTCAAGCTTCCCCCCAGCACCACCTTTTTTTTTCTTTCCGTGAGCAGATGTTAAGATCTTGCTTTTGTCAGCTTTCCTCCTGCTGAAAAGAGAAGAAGAATTTGAAAAGAATATTAAATTCAGGAAGGGTTGAGAGCAAGTTTTCCTATTGCACATCAGAGCTGTGTGTCCCACATTCCCCTCCTCGAGGCGGATCCTTTGCCTTGATTTCTTTTCGTTACCTTTTTCTTTTCTTCTGTCGTGACTCCTGGAATAATTAGTTACCAGAAACTGTGTGTATGTGGTTTAAAAGGCATCTTTCATATCAGCAGTGTGGGTTCCCTTTGCCACAGCTCTCTGCAGTGGCTCATTCCCTTGAAGATATGCAATCAATACTTCTCCTGAACCCACTGATATACTCGGCCATCACTTAAATATCATTACAGGAAAGATTTAGACGAGATCACTGCACATTATACTTTAAAGTTTGACTTTAAAAGAATGTCTGGGCTTTGCTAAAAGGCATTAGTAATGGGATTCTGTATCTTTGAGCTTAATTTATTCTGAAGAGAAAAAGGCCATTATCTTATATCTTTTTTTCCTATTTTCCTCCTCTTACAGAAAAAAAAAAGAAAAGAAAAGAAAAAGCAGGCTTCCGAAGTCCTGTACTTATGGCAAAATCATTGTTTAATTACTTTTTTAACCCTTTGGAGGAAGAGGAGGTAGGAGCCAACTGCATTTTGGTGCCATCCCTCCTGTTGCTCCACGATGCTGGGCTTGAGATATTTTCCAACCCGTTCTGTACTTTACCTGGTTTAGCAAGTCCTGGGCTTATCTTCAGCAGGAAACCTCAAGCCATTTACGTTATGCCATGTCGTGGCTTTGCTGCGGATGTGCCCTGACTAAGCCAGGAGGATGGGCAGCAAAATTCTGTTTTTTCTTGGTGTTATCAAACAACTGCAGGGTGGAAACCTCCATCTGACAGACTTCGTTGTGACAGATGAATCCTCGTTTGCAGAGTTCTTGTTAGCTTTGCCACAAATCGGGGTGGAGGTGAGTGCTTGTCCAGGGATGTATTTTGTGTGCAGAAATGGTTGGGAACAGTTGTTGGGTTAATGAGGATTTGATTTTTATCAATAGTAGCAGAGCAGAGAGCATCTGAGCCTCCTGATATTAACACTCAGCAACTAACACTTGCATTTTTTTGTGTCTGAAGCCCGTATTGTCCCTGTGCTTCGAAACTGAGCAAACCCGCTTGCCTTGGGTTTAACTCCACTTGAGGATAAGCCTGGCCTTGCATTAAACCATATAGAAACTCTTGGATTAGGCCAGAAACATAACCCAAGCTCAGCTTTCAGCAGCAGACGTTGTGGCATTGCTTTTTTTGATTTTGTTAGACATTAGAGACCTGGTGATGATGAAAATTAAATGAGCTTGTGCTGAGGTGTTTCGGATGGTTTCTCACAGTTGGATGGTTTCTCACAGTTTTGGTCCTAAGCATGACTTAAACCTCGGTCTCCTGGCTTTAAAAAGCGTCACTGGGCATCTGGAGCACAAACTTTAATTTGTGCAACTTGTACAGATTGATGTAGAATCCTCATGAGAATCCAGTCCGGTGGTTAAAGCAGCGTCAGGTGCTTTTTGAATCCCTTTGACTCAGTTTCTCCCTGTGGTAAAGCTGTCTTAATGACACTTACCTGCTTCAATGCAGTTCCGAAGGTTAATTTATTTTTTTCTAAAGCACTTAGCAAACATTAAGCGTTCCATAAATCTCGAGTATTATTATTCACAAGATGCATTGTTTTGCACAGTGTGGTCATATTGTCTGGATTTCTTTTTTTTTTTACCTTCAAAAAAAATCAATCTGTTAGAAAGAGGGGAAAAAAAAACCCCAACCCGTAGCTCTTCTAGGAGACCAAACAGTTACATAAAGAAAGAGCACAAAATGTCTAATCAATGATAAGGCAAATGGGGCCAATTGTGTGGCAGCTCCAGCCTCCAGTTATGGTTTTCATGGACCGTACTGGGGAGTTGGGACCTGCTGGGACAGATCCTGCAATATGACATTTTCCTATTTTATTTCCCCTTATTTCCGTGCACCGTGTGCTTCCCCATGCTGCCTCTGGTTGCCCTTGGTTATTAACAGGAGCGGCTCGTGCGTCATTGGGGAAAGAAAAAAAAAAAAATCACATTTTTCTAGCAGAACGCAGTATTATTTACACATCCATGCTGCTGTTATCTCTCTCAGGACAGGGCAATACAGCCCGGCGTTTTTGAGGGTACTGAATGCAACCACAGGGAATAAATCATCAGGGAGCAGCAGTGAAGAGCAGGGTTGCTCCTCCGGCTCTGGATGATGCTGTAATTTCCCCTATCAGGAACAGCAGGACAGGAGAGATAACTGAATGTTTTCTGTTGGGAGGGGTGGAACTGACAGAACCGGTGAGGTTTTATTTCTTGGCTGAGTGGCAACGTAATGGCAAGCGTTGTGTTTTCCTCCATTTTTTTACTTGGAAAGCTAAGGTAGAGTAAGCAGGGACTTATTTTTATATTATTTTTAGCCTCTTCAGAGCCATGAAAGGGGTCCCCTCCCCAGCTTCAAATCAATCACAACTCTCTTAGGCTCATGGATTTACAGTGTGAAACTGCCTGCTCCCTATACCCCCAGCTTATTTGCTTTTTGGGAGAAATTGTGAATTTTGTAGTAGGGCGAGGTAGCAGGAGGTGGGACGGTTGTGATTAGGGGCTGAGATGAGCGAGCTACATCTACCTTGACCTGCTCCTGTGTTCCCAACTATTGGGCTAAAACCGAGCAAAGTCGTTGCGTGCAAGTCTGTAAAATTGGAGATTTGAGTCAATGAGATGGGAGCTGCTGATTCTGGAGGAACCAGCTCTTGCTGGTGGTCTCTGCTCTGGTGTTGATGGTTCACGTGTTGGGTTTTCCTTGGGGCAGAGTCATGTCCGCTCCTGCTTTCTCACTGGAGAAAAAAGGTGGACGTGTGGTTGTCGCGCCAGATTCTTGTGTTTCTCTGCTTCTCTTGTGTGTGGGAAGCACTTGAATTCTGCTATAGTGCATCCGTTTCCAAAATAATAGGAAAGTGGAGAAGCTCTTTCAGCAAGCCCCAAAACCAAGAGGATTTTCAATTGTTTACTAGCGGGTGGGATTTGTGTTTGCAGAAGTGCTTCGACGTTCTGGGCAGATGGTCCCAACAGAAGCGCAAAGCGCTGTTGTTCTCCTCCGAGATGTGAAGAGCCCAAGATGCATTTGTAACAAACTTCCCCCAAAATCCGAAGTGGTTTTAAAGCTGATGGGCTCTGCTTTCCAGAAGAGTGATGCTCTCACCTGCAGAACACACGCTCGTTGTCCCCACCGCGTTTTGGTATTTGCCATAAGCCACGCGCTCTTATGAAAAAAAAACAACAAAAAACCCAAACCATTTGCAAGATAAGTAAAGGAAAATGTAATCCCTGAGTGGAATGAAGGGTGCTTTGAAATGAATGGGGGATAATCCTTTTGTTGTTTGTTACAAATACACTTTATTTCTGCATTATCTGAGCATGAGAATGGGCTGTTCGCTCAGCCAACAAATCCACCGCAGCACCCTCTCCCCCATGCGTCAAACCCAAGCGGCAGACGGCAGAGAAACCTCTGAACTGCCTCGGGTCGGCAGCTTGTAAAAACCTTTTATTTTGAACCGCAAAATCCTGCTGGCGTGATCATTTAGGCGCTTGCAACGTGCGGAGTCTTGGCATAAGTCACGCTCAGAGACGCAGGTCGAGGGTCACCACGCAGTCCAAGGGATTTAGCCGTCTACCTACTCTCCATTTTCCATCAAGACGCATGGGGAAATCTGCTTTTAAAAATCACCAAGAGCAATCTCCGGCCCAGGGATCTTGTAGTTGGGGTAGAATCGCTTCCTTCTGCTTTCTCAGCGTGTTTTCCGTCCTCGTGTTGCCAAATTTCTCACAGCAAGTTCAAGCCCATTGATGCAAGGAGGTGCTTCCAGCTTTTGCGGAGCGTTGGCTTTTCGACCCGCGTGGCCAGATCCGTCCGACCACTCTGGCACAAACCGAAGCTCAGAGCTTAAAGTCTAAACACTGCATGGCTTTGAAGGGCAGCAGCTATTTTCAGTTGACGTTAAAGTCCTTTAGTTACCGCGGGCATCGATTCTTGGGGCCTGTAAAATGAGTCACAGCGTGGCTTCTCCTTGTTTTTGTTTCTTGGGGTTTTTTTTGAGTAACCTAAGTTCAGGAGATGTGTCATGAAATATATTTGTTCACTTTGATTTTATTGCCTGCCATACCCAGCCTCCAGCCAGCAATTCGAAAACTTCTTTATATTCTCCCTCCCTCCTGGTTTGATGCATTTGCCGTTGAGTTTCCATGAAGATGGGATGTGGATTTTTTGTTTTGTTTTGTTTTAGTTTTGCTTCGAGGAAAGTCCTTGGAAGTGAGGTCTGTCCTGGCTTGAATTTTGTTGCACAGTCTGCAACCTGGGCTTAATTTTTTTCCCAGCTGAATTTCCAGCAGGAATGCTCAGTGCTCCAAAGCAGGAGATACCATGGGGTCCCATCGGACCCCAGCTCTGCAGGGAACATCATGGTTTCCCTTACTCAACAGGTCCAAGCCCGGACCTCCCATCAGTCCCCATATGGATGATATCAGTCTTGGAATAACCCAGTTGCTTTTAGTAAACCAATTATAGCTGGTAGAATTTGTCTTTGCAGGCATAGTAATTAGGGGAGAATAGGAAATTGATTAAAAAGCTAATTATAAAGGCCATGGATGTTGTTTTCTAATCTTTAAACGAATTTACTTTTGTTAAATGCCACCTTTTTTCTGATTTATTCAGCTCTGGTGGCGGTAGGTGGGGAAACTGAGGGAAACAAAACATCGGCTCCTGCCGTGGCGCGATGTTGCGCTGCCTTCTAAGGAGATTATGGAATATATGATGGAAAAGACACAGGAACAGCACTAAGCTGACTGTAAGCCTGTTGTCTTCCAGCTTTTTCCATTAGGAAGCACAAAGGAAATTCAAGTTTTCTGCCTCCCGGAGCCTCACACCGTTCTAATCTAAAGCTAATCCCTTCGAACACGCGTGCCGTCCACCCTCAGAGCAGGTTTGTCGTGGGGTCTTGCTTGCTTGGGATCTACTGAGTACCGCAATTAATCTGGGTCTTTAGGTGGCTCCTTCTAGACTCGGCAGCAATTTAAACCAAGTGGCCACTGGTAAATGGTAAAAACTACCCAGGGAAAACATGTGATGTTCTTCCCATGCATAGCAAATGCATTCATTAGCATCAAAGCTATTACGCCGAATAGCAAAACGACCTCGCAGTCATTAGAAGCTGGGTATGTTATGACTTAAGTTTAGAGGGCCTTGCAGTACAATGTAAAACCTAATTAGTGTTACCTCTGCTAATTGCTGTGTATTCCTGAGGTGTATAAAAATAAATGCATGATCGATGCCAAGAACCACCAATGCTAAGGCTAGCGCCCGTTTTTCCAGAGAAAGAGAAATTTACTGTGGTAATGAGTAGCAGTAATTTAGTTACCTTCACTGACACCTTGTTAATGCATCTCTTGTTATCTGCTTGAATGTAAAGAAGATTTTTGAACGTGGGTTGTGACCGTAGGCTTTGCTGATGTCTTTCCTAAGGCTGAATGGGTCTGTGGGTAGAAAAAGCCGAGAGAGTTGGTGGGGGAACTATTAGCAGTAATTAATGGTGATGGATTTGCCAAAAAGCTGGTCCAAGTACAAGGCTGTGGCTGCGGATTTGGGGTCAGAACCTTTACCTGCGTTGCCGGAGTATAAGGAAAATATTTCAGTAAAATAAGTCAAACAAGTAAAACTCCATTAAGTCAAAGGAAATACTGAGGTTTTTATCCCTAAGGACCCATGTGTCCCTTCCCCAAAGCTGAAACTTTCATTCTTGGGGCTGAATATCTTTGTGTGACATCTCTATGAACAAGCTGAGAAGAAGTGATGGGTTGACCAAGCAATAATTAGTGCAGGAGGCTGAGCTCTGTGTAGGCGACGAGTGTGTCTTCATGTATGCAGGTAATCAATGAGTGTTTTAATTAAAAGAACAATATTGTCTTTCTCCTGCCATGCTACTGAACAGTACGTGTAAAATAAGATGAGCTTGGATTAAGTGGCAATAGCAATATGTACCCAAATTGCTGACCTCTGAACATGTTTGCTGCTCAGCTTTTGTTTCCCAGCTGCCTTAGGGTTGGTTTTTTTTAAAGTTTTTTATTTGTATTTTTTTTTGCAATAAATGCTTTAAGAACCATTGAACTGCTGGTAATTAAAATGAATCTTTGTTCCACGTGGTCTCTAGTCCTAGGAAGTCAGCATCAGAGCCAGGCTGTGATAATTTGGTATTCTAGACTTTTTAATTTTTTTTTTGTTATATTTGGAGGGAAATGACAAAGCAGGGAAGGGACGGCAGGCCCGGCAGTTCTATCATCGCTCTTTCTAACATGCAGTATCATGGGATGCCTCTTATATGTCTCCATGGTGGCTTCTGCGTGCTTCAAACACGTGTGCTGTTAAATGCAGAAACCAGCTCCTGAATTAATAAACGCGGCTTCAAAGGACCCTCCTGCCTTTCCCGAGCTGGAGATCTGAAGGCGATCTCGAAGTGGGTGACGTGCCTTTGAAAAATTATGCGGCGCAAACAATAAACCTCGTTAAATGAAGTCGGGGAAAGCGACACAGAAATCCAATGTGGAGAACAGATGTGGGGATTCAAGTTGGTGGTGGTGTGGGCAGGGTTTTTCCAAGCAGGAAAGCATGAATATCCCATTAATATCTGTATATCTATTAAATTTTGATCCACCTCTAAGGTGAACAACACTCGGCTCCACCACCACCATCTCCAAAGATGTCCCACCCTCCTGTTGGAGCCTCGACGCTTTGTCTGTTCTGAAATGAGGATTAATGAGTTCCTTGCATTTGATACTTGTTTCAGATTTGCCATTTGGGTTCATTTGAAGCTAATTTTATTCTCCATGTCGCTGGCAATTTATGCGGCAAATGCAATTATTGGAGATGAACGCCTGCCACAGCTGAAGGCTACAAGTGCCACTTCCTCGGATGCACGAGGAGCGGAGAGCGGGGAATTGGGATAGAGGGGGAGGAAGGGAAAAAAGAATATTAGAAAAATAATCTTTCCCCACAATGCTCTCAGAGCTGATACGCTACACCTTCATAAAAATGTAATTTAATTTTCCCAGTGCAGCCACGAAAAGGAGATCTAATTATCTACTTCTAAATTGCTTTCTTAATTTTTCAAAACGCGGCTTTTTGTTTGCGCCTTTTCTTTCCCTGAGCCCGGCTTAGAGGCGGCTATGGAGCTCACCCCCATATGGAGGTCAGCGATAAAGCCACCTGCAAACCCACTTTTTTTTGTGATAGCAGGTGTTGGAGCTCCTAAAGCACCACGCTGGCCTTTTTTCTGCACTAATGGTGGTTCTCCACAGACAACGTGCTCCAAGCAACTGTACAAAAGTCAGGATCGCGCAGATAATTTGGGAAGCGACCCCAGAGCTCGGCCTGGGATGCACATCAAACTCACACGGATTATTTTCTGGAGGTTTGCAGGAGTTTTGCTGCCTCAAAGCTCTGTGGGTTTTGCCAGTTTTGGCATTTCTGCATCTCCCTCAGAGCATCCTCGCGGTCTGTTGTGCATCGGTATCAAAGACTTTAATCCTCCATAATGAAATTTCTGGTGTCTCCCAGAGATTCCCGCAGGTGTTGCCTTTTAGGCTGTTTATTTTCCTTGTACCTGGACAATACTTTCCATGAAGTCCCCAAAGACCCAGTGCTTCTGCAGGAAGCTCTTGTAAAAATCATCAGCTGGTGTTAAAGCAGAGAGAAGTGTTTGAAGAAAAAAAAAGATCTTGGTTTTTGATCGTATTGCATAGTGCCCCTCTCCATGCTTCATGTATTCTTCACAGGGATTTCCCTTAAGTTCAGCTAACAGCCTTGCCTTCTGAATTTAAAATGATGTGCACACACACCTTCTCTAATATTTATAGGATAAACGCTAAGCCGTACTTCAGTGATTATCATGAGTTTCTGAAAAACAGATTTTAGATGTTGGAGGTGACATGTCACCTTCAATTATTTACTGGCAACTGTTTTCAAAGTGCCGGCTACGATTTGTTGGTGTCGAGGTGTATTCAGAGCCTCACAAAGCAGCTGAGGCTTATGTTGTCTATGTTTTGAGCTTTTGTTGCATTGTGTCCCACCATTAAACTCTTCCCTCCGCGCGCTCGTTGTTGGGATGGGCAATAGGTTTTGCACAGAGAATCATGAGAGGTTTTTTGGTTTGTTTTTCCCTGTTTGGGCTTTTAACCCAAAACTCTATTGGGTTTTAATTTTTTTTTACCTCATTTTTTTCCCCTCCAATTTTTACTAGCGGCAAACCGGAGCTTTTAAGGTTACCTTGCATCTTACTGGCTTGGATGTGGCTGGTTGCAGGGGGGGATGCACAAGCTCTAGGGTCAGAATTGGCCCTCGCCACCCCATGCAGGTCAAGGACCATAGGGACTGAGCTGTTGGCGGCTCGGGAAGCTCATCTGCAGAGCCTGCCTGTTCAATAACACTCTAATTAACTACTGCAAACTTCAGAGGACCCAGCTAACTATAATTGAGAGATCAACAGAGGCTGCAATGAAGTTAGATGTGCATACTAATTACCGAATTATCTAACACCTGCTTTTGAGAGCAGCACCGAAATATAAATACATTTTGCATTGTGAAGCCCTTTGCTATAAGGAATGCAAGATCTCGCGCAAGCGAGAGATGAAGTGTCTTATCAGACGGATCTTAGATCGCTTTTAGCGGCTGCAAGTCCTCGTTTGACAAATCTCTATGCTTTATTTGCAGTCGGGGTATTGGGGCTGTCAGGTCGCAGGCTCAACCTGCGAGGAGCCAATTAAACAGCATTCCAGGCGTTAAATCTGACGTTCCCGAGGTGGTGGTGAAGATGACTATAGTGACATCCTTTGCGAGGCCCCGGTGGATTCTTTTGGCGCCGCAAGTTTTGTGTCACTGTTCGTATAGCACTAGATTTGCTGTCACCTCCCAAAGCCTCTTGGCAGAGAGGGGGGAAAAAAGAAAAAGACTAAAAAATATTAGGATTCATTTTTCAGCTGCTAAAGTGACAAATATAAAGGTTAAATATGCCGGACGTTAGTGCTGTGGTCTGCTGAAGATCTGTTGCCAATCATTCTTGGCATGAGGAGGAGAAACAAGTGAGAATGGAGAAAAAGCTTTCTTTTTTCCTTCTTCTTATCCCATTCCGCTTTTTTTAAAAAAAATACTTATCTAAGGTGCGATTTCCACATCATCAGCTCAATCAGCCATCACCACCAGCCCTCTGAAGGCAATAATTTTCTGCTAAGCAATTTTGTCACTGTATTGGAAGGAAAATTAAACCAACATTTCAGTGTTTTGTCCAACGTGGAATTGGCACGTAGCGCAGTTCACCATCTCCCCTTCCAACAAGTGGTTATTCACTTTTTTTCCCCCCTCTGCTGAGGATAAAGCCGCTTACCATGGAAAATACTTGAGCTTTGCTATTTCCTTCTCCTTTTTTTTTTTTCTTTTAATCCTATTTGCTCAAGTGTCATAAAACTCATTGACTGTTTCGATGGTTTCAAGTAGTATTGATAGGACTTGTTGCAGAACTGGTTGCATAGTTTGGTGTTAACAACTAAACTCTTCCAGCCCTCCTGCAAGGCTGGAGCTCTCGTGAAGCCTCCTGCTCTTGAAAAGATGCTTTTTAGTCATCATTGCCATCTACAAAGCCTTGAAACCCAAAGCTCTTGAAGATGTTTGAGCCAAAGCCAGGCAGGGTGAAACTTTTTCTTGCATGGCTGTGTGTTTGCAGTCTCAGCCTAAACAAAATGATGTTGATCTCTTGGCAAGACAGAGCTGACCTGCCCGTTGATGCCTTGTCCCTTCTCCCGATTGAGCAACCTCGTGTGGCTCCACACAAGGCGTCTCGAGTATTTAGGAGAAGGGAGTTGTTAGAAATTCCCCTCTTACTCCTCTTATCAGAAGCAAACCTGGGATTATTGACTGCTTGTGATGCTAAACTTCCTGCGCGCTGGCCTCAGCCTCCTGCTTATTTTGAAAATCTTTTTGTAGCCGCGGTTGCCGAGCAACTGTCAGCTGTATTTCTGAGATGCTCACTGCCTTCAAGATGTTGGGACCCGAATTCTGCTATTTAGCACTTCAAGATTACCGTTTTTTCCCGGGCACTGGGCTTTGTGAAGACCAGGTGGCGTTCTCCCGATTTCATCCTTATCTCTTCCGGCTTTATTAGCGTGTTTTCACAAAGCTCTCTGCCCACTTGCCGCGTTGATTATCTTGCTGGTTGGGCTCCAAGGGGACACTTGGATCTCCTCCTTTGTCCTTCCAGCACGTGCTTTGACACCTGACGCGGTGTTGAGTGTGTGAGAGCTGGAAACCCAGGTGTTGCCCCTTGTAACTAGTACATGCATTCCATTTATCATGGTTTTTTTTCCTTATTATCTGTTGTGTTGGTTCCTGCCTCCTGGACAATGGTACTTGCAGGGAAGGGAGATGCTTCAGGTTGTTTTTTTTGCAACAGAAGCCTGGTAGCATCTCTCACAGTCCACACAGGATTAAGAGGGCTGAGGGGAAATTAGAAGCCCATCAAACTTTGCCTACAGAAGTGCTTATTAACGGGCTCCCTCCGTACATGGCCATGCATGGTTTATTTCATTTTAGCGCCGGCCTATTCCATTTGGGTTAATAAAAGAAATATCCGTTCTATTAGGTGCATTACAGTGACAAAGCACCGAGGGAGAGGGAAGCTGTGCGCTCGTCAGGCACCCGAGCATCGCGCTGTCACTTGTGCCATCAAGCCTTCCCGCTTATTTGCAATTTTATTTTCCGATGTGATTGACATCTGGAGGCTCTGACATTCTCGGCACGAACATACAGCCTGTTATTATGCTTGCATTAACATTTTGATAAACACACAGTGCGGCATTGAAAAAGTAATTACATGTCATCACATCTCTGCCTCATCAAAGAAAACTTTGCTGTGTAATTGCTCCAAGATTTACCCAGGTACAATGTGCTGCTTCCAGTAAAGGCTGCTTTCTGTTGAAGAGTTTACATTTACCTTTTAAGACGCACAATATCTTTTCCCCATGGGGCTTTCTTGGGCTAAAATAAACTTGGTGATATAGTTTAGCTTTCCATAAATACGCTTGGATATTAGAGTGCAGTACTCTCTGCATAATAGTTATTTAATGCCTGATGTAAATATGCTGGGTATTATATGGGCTAAGCTATCAAGGTATGTTTTTGATGACTGGGAGAAATAGCACATTGTTACGTTGGTTTCTGCATTAGCAGAAGGGCCCTTTTGCACTTATATTTATATCAGTACTTCTCACAATGACATCTAATTTTACAATAAAGTGAGCCTAGCTGAAGCGCCTCGCTGCAGATTCTGAAATATTGGCTATTTCCTCGCTTGTAAAGGACTTTTCTGATATGTCTCTGAAAGAGGTATTATATGGAAGAATACAAATAATTCCAAGGGTATTTTTTTTCTTCCCCTTTCCTTCAGAGCCAAGTAAGGAAGAGAAAACCTCATTGATGTTCAGTCAATAAATCTTGCAAGATAGACACTGGAAGACCTGAATAAAAGGTATAAGGGGGAAAAAAGTGACGATAAAACAGGTGGAAGTGGTCAATGGGACAATTGCTAGCCATGCCATATTTTTGGGTTATTTTATTTAAGATGCTATGTGCTGGCCAAGTCGTATCGCTCCTTGCTGGGTAGCCTGGATAATATGAGCCTTTTTCTACTGCTGGCTTGTGGGATTTTATTCCCTCTGCTCAAATAGTGCTTGTCTGGACTGAGAATTACAATTTTAAGCTGTGTCCCCAGTTCTGGTGGGTAATGTGCTTAACCCTGATGTTCCCTGCCAGTGGGCCATGTGTTGAATATTCTATCTACTTTTAATTGTTATATTGAAAGCTTTTTTTGTTTTCTGCGGCTTACTGGGGAGATGTGAAGTCTTGTGCATTGCAACATGGTTGGTCTAATGCCTCTTCTGAAGCGGAGAATTATAGTCGGTGTTGTTCACGAGAGGAGCTTTATGAACAAATTCTCTGAGATGCCTTCTCCATATAATTCTAGCAGTAAGGAATGGCCTTAACAGTCATTTCTTCCTATCTTCCATCCTCTGCCTTCCATCAGGGCTCCTGTTTCCAGGGGAAAATGTTTTACAGGAACAACAATTCCCTTTTTTTCCCTGGGTTTGCTGCTGGTTTTAACAGAGGTGCCTGATCATCCTGAAAGAATCCAGCTCCTCCTGGGGTTGGGATCCCCCAAATTTGTCCCTTTTGGGAGAGCCAACTTTGTCCAGGAGATGCCACCACAACAGGAAAGCGTGTCAGTTGGGGTGATCATCATCGCTGACCTTGCTGGGGGGTGATTTATAATAAGGAGCATTAAAGATGGACAGCATGGCACGTGTTCCCAAGTGTGTTTAATGGTTTGATAATGCGATGTTAGTGTCTATTAATCCTCTAAGGAGATTGGTATTAGCTCAGTTTTAGAGCTAGACTGAATAAATACGCTAACAGGATGCACCCAGCCTTGCGCCTGGAACATCTGTATCCAACATCTGTATTATTATGATTATAGGCTTGTGGCCTATATACGGTATCTATGAAATTAGATCTAGTATTATGCCTTTAGTGCAGCTGGGATAGGTTAATTCCCTGGACTTGCTGCCAATGACAGCCCTGGATGATGCTCGGGGACCCTGTCCTCTCCTATCAGAATTTCTCTCATTACTTATCCCAAAGAGTTATTGTAACTGGCTCACGATTCCTATTTGTCTTTTCAGCCCTTTACCCATTTGCTTTTAGGACATTTCCATTTAAATGTGTGTTTTTGCAGAAGCTTTAAAGGAAAACAACATTGGACTGCAATAATAAAAAAAAGAGGAGAGTTTAAAATGCATTTTTCATGCTCTTTCATACTCTATTGATTTTGTTTTTCCTCATTTTTTCTTATAAAGAGAAGGTTTTCTGATACATTTTTCAGAAAGAAAGGAGTCAGCAGTTCTACCCTCCTAAAGCAATAGTTATTCACCCAGATTATAAACAGAATTTGTGAGGGAGGGCTATTTATATACATTTTTTCAGTAAAATGAATAGTGTGAACAAAGCAGGCAGCTCACAGACTGTGGCTCCCAAACGGAGAGTTTGGTCACCGATTTTTCTCCCTTTTCTGGGCTGGAGATGCTGGACCGTGGGCTTCACTTCTCCACATCCCTGCGTGAGCATCTTGTGGGCAAAATATAACTTTTTCTTATCACGAGGCAAGACTTTGTTTTTTTGTAAGCGCTGGATTGCTGCGGTTTGACAGCGTTCACGTCCAGAACTCCAGTTCTTGGTTTGAAATGGCTGTTTTCAGATGCTGTTTGTGTTGGTCTTTCTGAAAACGGGAAAAAAAAAAAAAATAAGAAGACATGCAGCACGTCAAAATTATTGAGAAGATTTGCTGGTGCTGACTTGATTGTCTAATCTTGCAGATTTTTTTTCCAATTAGGGACTGTTTCTGAAACGTTGATAGGATTGGGGTCATTTCTTCACATTTGCAAGCGTGATTATTTTTGATACATCAAAAAAAAGATCATTGAACTTCTTTCTAGCTGTATTCTGATGTAGACAACCATGTATCTTGGTTAAGCTCCTGGAGCTTGCAAGCAGCTGCCAATGATAGTCAATAATATGCCCTTTTATATAAAATCTGCCTTCTCGGTTTGCTGGAAAACAAATGGGACCACATATACTAAATGACAAACTTTGGCTCAGAGGCTTAGCTTTTTCTTTTTTTTTTTTTTTTTTTTTCTTGTTTGTAGTGCTCTGCAAAATTTGAGCCAAGTGGCTGTCAAGTCTCAGACGAGGGAGGGACCGTCTTGCTCTTATGCTCCCATTGCTGGCACTTGCAATTTGCAGAGGTTCGGGCAAACAATTTGAATTAAATTTCTTATTCTGTGGTGGTTTTTTTCTTATTCCCTTACTGCTGCTATTATTACTATTAGTAATTATTATTCATAAAATATTGCTATTGTTATTATTTTTCTTGCTGCGTGCCCCTGGAATGTCATCTGTCTTGCTCTGAATCTCTGCAGTCTCTCTTTATTTACTGCAGATGAGCTTCGGTTTCTTGCTTAGGGATATTTCCTCCTCCCCCACTTTTGCGGACCAAAAATGTCCTTACCAGCTGTGGGAAACCTCCCCGCTTTTATCCTTGTTCTTTGTAATCTCGTACAACGTAGCTTAATCAACCCACTGTCACTGGGGGAACTATGGGTTCAATTTCATTTCCATCTCCCCTTCCTTCCCTCTTGGTGCTGATCTCCAAGCTTTTATAATAACTCGTAGCGAAGGGCGTGGAGTCGCCCCATGGGAATCTCTCTTTCCTTTGTCCCATTGGATTCATTAATAACAACATTATGTTATGATGTTTTCCCCTTGTATTCTCCTATAGATCATTTTTATTATGTAGATACAAACCCTTTGATATTGTAATTGTGAAGTACACGTTATGAAGACAAATGTGTTTGGCTTAATGAGAATGGATTGCCAATAAAAGCTGAAATAGAGGAAACTTTTTTTTTTTTTTTACTGTTAACCTTCATAGAAAGCACTGTCAGGCTGAGTATTCACCAGAAAAGACCCTCAGATGCAAAGAGTATTTTTAGTCTGTTGATAAAGCGCTGACTTTCTGGAGCGTTGTAATTATCTGATTTAAAAAAAAAATAGTTGAGTGGTTATAAGGCTGGAAAATCAGGGAAAGGATGGAGGTGCAGCTGGACCATCCTGGTACCCTGCAGAATAGGAAATATTTTTTGGAGAAACTTATGGATACCCTACCAGAACTGCATTTGCAGGTCTGTCTGGAGAGGGCAGATGATAAATCCCAGTTGGGGTTAGAAGGATGTACTAGAAACCAGTAAGCTTGGAGGGACCGAAGCATGGGCTTGCTGCCTCTCTGCTCTTGTCGCCAAGGATTTCAGAGCCGGGCACAGATAAGAAGTGTGATAGTGATGTATTTTCCCCTAATTTGCTTTGTCCCCAGTGCTGTCTGGCTTTTTGGGGCCTCCCCCTGTGGTGTCAGGAGGTATTTTGCCTTCCCAGGCCTGAAGAGTTTGTCCAACAAAAACATTTGTGGTATGGAAGCGGGGAAGGGAGCAACCCTGCTCCTCCTGCTTTGCGGATGGAAATGGAAATAAAATTCGAGGAGGGACTCAAGATTTTGAAACTCGAACGTCTTGCACAATGCGGGTGAGAAATCATCAGGTGGAGGAGAGGGATCTCCACACCCCAAGCTGGGATCGGCCTGTTTTTCTTTCCCTTCATTCCTGAATTTCCTAGATAAGGGATGTTTGCGCAGAAAAAGAAGGAACGTGTCCGGATACGGGCACACGTCTCCGAGACCGTCTCTGCTCTAACCTGTGGCTGCCAGAGCGAGAGAAGCTCGGCGACACCAGCCGAGGGACCTGCCGGCTGAGCCACCAGATGGAAGGAGCCCTCTTCCCATCTGACATGTGTGCACATTTAATCAGCTCACACTTCTTTTCCACCTGGCACAGACGCTGGGAAATGTATCTTGATTTGCCTCTCCCAGCCCTCCCCGTAGACTCACAACATCTTTGGGGTTTGGGTTTTTTTGGGGAGTTTTTTTGTTACTTAACAGCAGTGATTGCAACTGAGCGCTTCGCCAGCTGTTGCAGGGATGAGCCCGGTCCCTCCCTGGCTGTTACAAACAGATTCATGTTTCAGATTTTGCTGGATGGTAAAACACGATGGCAAAGAGAAAATCGTCCAGTCTTGGTGCTCTTGGCTTTTTGTGGTGGGTTCCTGGTTCATTTCTACGTTCCCCATCTCTCTTCCCAGCTTTACAGAACCGTTTAGGCTCAGCTTTGTTGTAGGTATTAGTAAAAGCGGAGCTGTTTCGTGCTTGTAGGTGTTGCTGTTGCTCACGATTTTCTTAATGTTTAATGTCTTGTGTTCTTGAAACCCACCTCTTGGAGCTGATTACTGAATGTAAATCTGGTTTTGGTAAGCAAATGGAATGGAAAAAAAACCAAACAAAAAAAAAAACAAACCACAAAACCAAATCCAGGTGCCCCCAAGCACTTTATTAAAGCTTAAAAAGATGATTTTTTTTTCTTTGAGATGGGAAAATGGATGAAAGCCTCAATGAAGTTCAGTTGCAAGAGGCTTCTGCAAAGCTGTTGGCTGTTCTCGAATAGATCGACCAAGGTTCTGTGGGAAGTGCCTGTTGTACGGATGGGGAAACTGAGGCACAAACCCCAGTTGGTCAAGGAGGAGAGAAAACAAGTCCCATGTGCCTTTCTGCTAGAAAGTAGCTCAGCCTAGTACATGCTGACTTTATTGAATAAAATGCTAAAAAAATCAAAATGAAAAGCAAGGGTGAGGGGAAAGTCACTCCTTGACTGATACCTGAGGTATTTGCGTCTCAGCAGAGCTGTCGGAGTTAAATCCCAAACACAACCGTTGGACGCGAGTAAATTGAGATGTGAAAAGTATTTTATTAGTATTCTGCTATTGATTTCTTAATGGCTTTTCTTCCTGGAAACCAGGAAAATATTTAGTCTGTAAGTTGCTTGGGGCAGCAGCTGTCTGCAGGGTCTGGTGTGCGAGATGCCCAAAGAGCAAAATATAGAAAATGTTGCGAGTTTGGATTCAGTTTCCACCCTCTGTATGCTCTTTGTCACTTGCACATTTCTATTATTTTAAGCTTTCAGCGCAGCAAGGGGAAAAAAAAATAAATCGCTTTCTACCTGCAAATGATTGTATAAAATACATCACTGCTGTAATGTGAGGTGAGGAATCTGGGATAATAAGAAAAACCAGTAAGGAGGCTCATCAGTTTGCTTTGCCTACCCACAGGTGATATGTTAGATACTGGTTCGTGCGGTTTTGGTTGATACACCGAGCAACCAGGTTGTCTGGAAAGCTAAATAACCTTGCTTGGTCTGCTCTTGACTTCTTATTCTTTCCTCTCTCCACCTAATTTTTTTTAGGGGGGGCTGTGTTATGTGAATTTCCTTAGCTTAATTTGCATTGCATTAGAGTAAAACATTTTAAATTTCTTCACAGCAGAAGTAAATCTGACAGACTTTATGAAGCCATTATACCTGCAGGTATTTTATACTTTTAAAATACATTCTTGTCAAGCTATCTTAATTATATTATTATATGTACTTTTGAACTCAGATCCACTCTTGGGTGATATATTACGCTTCTGACAGTGCACTCCTAAAAAGCTACAATTTATATCAAAGCTCCATGGCTGAACAAAGATGTACCTATTATGGATTCAGGGGGAATTTATTAATTTACTGTTTTGGAACACTTATTCATTGACAAAGCTTCCCAGCTTTAAATTTCTAGTGGGCGGTTATTAAGTGCAGTGTTTGGGGCTGTCGGGATGGCGATGGAGAACACTGGAGAGCAGCTGTTGGCTGCGAGTGCTGGAGACTTTGCTTGGCTTTTACCCAGGCCCATAATTTAGAATATTATCTCATTTCTGTACACATGTCCACGTTGCAATCCACTTCAGGTCATCGCCAGCACTCCTAAGAGGACCTGCTCTGGCAAAAACGTCTTCACCAAGTACTTAAGCAAAGCTGTTTGATGGTCAAGATTGATGGGAGTTAAGAACATGCAAGTTAAGGGCTTTGCTGAGTCAAAAAAACCTCATTTGCAGGAGCGATTTTGCTCAAAAATCTCTGTTTATTTGCATGTCCTAAAGGTTGGGACGTGGAGGTGCCCATGGAGTTGGTCATCCCTGTTACCAAGGGTAAAGACCTTGCTCTTTTTTTTTTTAAATCACCTGAAAAAGAGGTTGGTAGTAAATAATTATCAGTCATCTCCTTGATGAGGACACAGCACGTTACTCTGAACTTCTGAGGCGCAACGGTTGGACTTAATGATCTTAAAGCTCTTTCCCAACCAAAATGATTCTAATTTACAATTCATGAGTGGTTTTGCTGCAAGTAGAAGCCACGTGCTCATCTTAAATGTCAAAAACCAGCCCATGGACATGGAAGGGCTCAATTTCTTGCTGATGTCAGTGACCTGGAGGTGAAGGACTTTTCCAGCCTTCCTCTTCAAACTCTTCCCCAACTCCATGTTAAAGTCAGAGACATATGGATCAGCCAATAGTTCAACCACTCATTAAATTGCTGTCAACTCTTGTGGCTGGTAGGCTCCGATAGACAGGAGGTTGTTAGCGAAACGGTGAAGGAAACATCTGCCTCCCGTGTTCATATTGGGTCTTGGCATCTCCACAAGAGCTGTTGGTGGAGATGCGATGAGCCAAGAATGTTGTTTTTTATTTCCATGAATCACCTCCTCCTCCAGCAACACTTTTTTTTCCCACTTTTCCTCGTATTAAGGAGGTGACGAGAACTGGAGGAGAGCAGCGCTAGACTTCCTATTCTGAGCTAGCAATCACTGAAATCCATTCGGAAAGTTTAATTGCTGTGAGTAAAACTCATAAATACCTCCGCGGCATAAAGCGCAGTCAAGCAGACGATTTTCTCCTCTGCCTTCCGAGAATTCAAATGATTTTTTTCCCCCTGGTATCGTTGTTTTAAAGGTTTGGAATAGCACCCATTTATTTTTTTTTATATTTTATATTTTTCCTCTTCAAACCCTGCACTTCCCTCCTAAAATGTGTCCCAGCCAACCTCATTGTAAACGTCTCGGTATTGTCAGAAAAATCAGTTTGACTGCTTCATCTTTCAAAGCTAAAAATTAACTGACATTTCCAAGTGAAATGTCATTTTGCTCCAAATAAATAAATAAATCAAATGTTTTGACATTTTTAAAGCACTTTTCCCTTGCAAAAGGGAAAGAAGTTCTCTAAATGAAAATTGTGTCAAGACTGGCTTGTTTGGTTTTTTTTTTTTTTGCTTCGGAGAAATTTTGACTTTTATGGATTTCTTTCTGTGAGAAGAAATTTGACGGTTCACCCACAGGGTCTGGGAATCCAACCATGTGTTGAGGTGCTGCAGAAAGTCTTGGCTAATCACCACTGGATTCTTACGCGTGCCTGGCTGCATATATATTTTCATCCATAAAACGAGGATAAAGACCAGCATCCGAGCTAAAAAGGAGCCTCAACTTAGGCTTCTGCCTGCAGTGGGGCTGGCAGATGCAAACCCAAGATGCTTGCTTGGAGAAATCGAGAATAACCACATCTATGGCTGTTTCTCTTGTTTTGGTGTTAAGGAGTTGAACAGACTTTGGTAAATCACTGCAGGATGTTGTAAAGGATATGTGGTTGAGGAAGGGTTGCGTATTTTTCACGACTGGAGGTTGTCCTGCCTCTTGTAACTTGGTTATGCAAAAAAAGTGACCCCTTGGCTGCTCTTGAGGTCAGCGTAGGAAGATATAGACCAAAAGCCAGGTGGGTGATGGGTGATGTTGCGAACTGCTCATTTTGAGGAATCACTTTAGGAATATCCGACCCATTTCTGTGTCTGGTTTTTATCTCCTCCTGCCTTGTGTGTATCCTCATTCCAGAAAAGACTTTGAAGATCCCTTAGCCAGGATTCAGATCATGTCGAGATCGGCCGAAGCCCAGACATAGCCCCGATGCAAAACCTGCTATTCTGGGAGGCGAACAAATTCCAGGGGCTATTGGTTTTCTGTCAGCGCTGGTGAGCCGCTAAATGAGAGGTAGTCAATGACATAAGAGATGTCAGGTTTTATTTCCAGTAAGAGCTGGTGAAGCTGGGAAAATTGCTCATTAATGCTGTATTGATATTCATGTTACTATTGAAGAAGTCTGGGGTGGTTTTTTTTGGGGGGGTGAGAGGGGCGGCCCGTGCTCATGTTAATGGGGCCAGGCTGGAAATAGGTTCTTTTATGCCAGGGCAAAGGGTACGAACTGACCACGGGAGGCTGGACTGTGTTAGGCTCTCTAAATAGAGAATAGATCTGTTCTGTGGCTGAGGAAAAAACTCATAATGCAGGTCAAATTGTGCCAGAAGCATTGGAGTACTCTCTTAAGCAAAATTTAAAGCAGATTGTTGTAAAACTATACAAAATGTTCATCTGTGGGTTTGGGGACTATTTAACCCTCGTGTTTGCTTTAGCGTTCTGTTTTTAGAGTCATTTGAATTTAAAATGCTCTATCAAAAGGAATTTATCTCTAAAATGTCAAATTACTTTATTTCAGAAGCGCTGATGCCAAAATGTTTGGAGTTTGAAAAAAACAAAGCAAACTCTGTTAGTTGTTTGGTGGTGTTGACAGTCACAAATACTATGTGTGTTTGGGAGTGTAGCGTTTTCTTTAGGATCTCATGGGATGCGGATATAACTCCTCGTGCCTCAGTTTCCCTGTGCACTAAAGCAGGAACTGCGATGCCTTTTCCTGCTATGAGATGAAAGATGTGAAGTCTCCGAGCTCTTTGTTCTCCTTGTTGCTGCACCTGTGTTCGCACAGGAGAGCGTTTGATCAGGGTAGGATTTGTGGAAGGGCAGGATGTAACATCCCCAGGGCTGAGCTTGACCCAAAACTCCTTGCTTAACCCTAAACTGCTCCTTTTGGGTGCTGTTTTAAGCAAAACACGTTCCCTGGTCTCCTGTGTTTAGTCTGATCCTTCTGTCTGCTGAGACTTGGTCTTAACAGAGCACTGGGCATCCCACACTTGTCAAGAACCTTATCCTTGTTGTTCCTGGCATATAAAACCAGAATTGCTCTTCTCACTTTATAGGCAGAGAACATTTTCCCTGGTGACATCTCCTTCCCAAGGCAGGAAGGCTTCCCGGTAAAGCTGAGCTTGCTTGGAAAGGGCTGGGTATTCCCCTTTTTGCAAGACAAGAGATGGAAAGCTGCTTGCAAATACCATCCCATCCCTTTCCATGCAAAGAATGGGGACTAATTAATGTTTATAGGTGCTGAGATGATGAACTATGCTCTAGTCAAAGTTACAGCACTGCTGCTCCTAGGCCTAAGCAGAGCATCAGGTCACGGAAGCAATAACACGGCAGGATGAGGGTCTCCATTGTTTTATGGTCCTTTTCATCGCCAGAAGTTTGGTTCAGTTGGAAGCTGATTAAACTTGCAGGGAAATACAGTAATTTATGCCAAGCCAGTCCTCCCAATTGCTTCGCAGCCACCATGTGAATTAAGGGTAATTAAAATCAGGGGAAGCTTCCCTTGTACCTCACATTGGGTTGTTTTGGGTTTTTTTCGGATCGGGTCTTTGGGAGCATCCCTCTCTGCTTCCGCTCCGCTGGATCCCCGCTGCCAAACAAGAGGAGGGCATGGGCCAAAGCGCAAGAGCACGGCGCTGATTATTCTAAATGAAAAGCATCTCTCCTCATTAAAGCTGAAAATTACGGTCCACGGATAACTCCGATGGCGGTTCACAGAATCCATAAAAACCCCAGTTTGTTTTGAAAGCTGAGTTGCCGGTGTGCCAAAATACATATTTTGCAAATTGCTTAATTTACATTTGAAAAGATCAAACCTTATTTCCTGTGGAAGCTGAGATGTGGGGCAGGGGGAAGGCGACATGCGCACAGCAATTTGAATCTCCTGTTTGCTATCTTGCAAAATACATAATCTGATCGAAGCTGATAGCAGTTGAGAAACTATTTTCTGGGGTTTTTGAAACAACAATGCAGGGAGGCTGATGGTCTAAATTATTGGGGAGTTTTTCCTAATTCTGAAGCAGCCATAGCTGGTTTTTTGAATCAATGTTTCTAGGGTGTCTTCATTTGCGGCATCAGTCTTCCGGAGATGCGATGGTCGTCAGTGCTCTTGGGGATGCTCGTTACTTCTATCTCGAGTTCTTTACTCTTTCCTAGAAATTTTGACATTGGAAATGTTGGATATAAAAGCGTTTTTATGTAGGATATAAAACCCTTCCTTATTTTGATGGGGGTGAGGGCAGCTCCCAAAGATGTTTAGCAAGTCTGCTAAGCTCCTGCTGCAGCTCTGCTCCTCCATAAAAACCTGGAAATGTCCCCTTTTCCTTAGATTTTGTGATAATCTCCCTCCCAGGCTCCTGCTCCTTCCCAATAGATGCCTATGACATTCATGCACCTTCCACCCTGTGCCTCCCCACCCAGGGCCTTTTCCCTTTTTCTCATTACAACCCTCCCAACCCCCTTGAAAAAATCAAGATGTACGACTCCCACTTGAGGAGAACAGATTGGTTTCGATTGCTATTCATCTGTTATTTTAGAAAGTAAAATGAATAAAACTTATGCAGGTCACAGACATTAAAGAGCATTTTTATATCAGTTTGGGAGCGCTTGTCAACTTTGATTTATTAAGTAAAGTTCCCCGACTGGCTACTAGTATGTGTTGTCAGTCTCTTGGTAATGGATAGACCTCACAGCTGAGTGCTCTGTGATTAGACTTCTCAACTATATATTTTTAAATAAAGGCATCGCTTTTTCGGGTTTGCTCGTTTCCCTCTCTTAGGCGGTTTCATTCATCTTCCCTTGCCCTCCCTCTTGCTGCCGTAAATTTGTTTTTGTTGCAAGCTATGAAGAAGGTAAATGGGACACATCCTTAAGGGCTTTTTTTTTTTTTTTNTCCCAGTGTAGCTTGATTGATTAAATGTCGTGAGGGGGACAAAACTGGCTGAGCAGAAGCCATCTAAACATCTTTCCAGAGACACCCATCACACATGCTGCTCTGTTCCTATAACCACATCAGCAGTTTTATTGTCAAACTGCTCTTCCTTGAGGCTTAGGGATGGAAGTTCTGGTGCTGAGGGCAGGGGATTTGCTCTGAGCTGCTTTCACCAGCCATGTGTCGTGATCTTCTCTGGGTTGGCTACTGGTTCCATCATCCCCCTGGGTACCAGTGAGAAGATGCTCTGCTACAAATCGGGTACCGGAGAGGAGCATCCTGGACTAAAATCCCCCAGCTCAAACTTTAATTGCGCTTTCATCAAGAACCGAGCTGGAACGAGGATGGGATTGTTTCCCTGGGGGCTGAAGGAGCACTGGGGTTAATTCATTAGTGTGGAATTTAAACAACACAGGTAGGAAGCCAGCAAGGACCTGCGGGAAATGGATCTTGCAGATCCTTCAGGAAGGGCAAAATCCCCAATTACTTCCCCAGGATACGGGGCTGAGACTGGTTTTGTTATCCAGCATCTTGGTCTCAGAACAAAACTCACATATGTAACCTGCAAAAATGCAGAATGCACTGAAAAAATATAGATATATATAGTCCGTTGCACCAATTTCATAAACCTTTTCGCTCGCGTATGACTCCAAAACTTGCCTTTGATTTAAAGGTTAAGATCTGACAAGCCAATCGACCTTAAAGATCTCTTTTTTTTCCCTCTCTCCTCTTTTCCTCCAAGTTTTCTTTAAAACCTTGAAAGATGAGAACATCTGGATGGGCAGAGGGGGAAGTGAATCTTTTGGAAAGTGCTTTCTGCTGCTGTTTAGGATGCGGTGGTTGGATGGGGACTTGATTTTTCTGCATCACCTTCTGCTCCTTCCTGCAGCAAAACCCCTGCCCATTAAAAAGAGGATGAGGGACCCCATGGACGAAGAATAGATGAGGGAGAGGAGTGTGAAGAAAGGATATTGCAGGCTTTGAAGCCACAGTTTTGGAAGGACAAGCGATGTGTCCGTGGTTATTTGATGCAATGGTTTATTGCAGGGTACTGGTCCCATCTCTAAAACTGGGGCACGCTTCGAAAAATATCTTCCGCAGTTCATTAAGTGCCTCTGCGTTGCCATTTTGCAGCCTGAAATGGCATCAGTTGCTTTGCACATTCCAGCGCCGCTGCCATTATCTCCTAATAACACATGCATTAATTATTAAGCCAGCTTGCTTATTCTACACCTTCAAATGATAACCCTGCTCTATGTGCTCGCTTAATATATGCAACCCCAGTGTGTTTTTAAACGGCTCATTAGGGGCGTTTTTAGCTGGTCCCCACTGGCTGTTGTTTCCTAAGCTGCCGCAGCGACAGGAATATCACAGGCAAATAAATGCAGGGGAATCACATGCTCATGTTGTTGTTGATGGTTTGCCATCAAGAAGACGTTGCAAGTTGGGTTTTTGTCCTCTGCGTGCCCACATCCATCCTTTGAGCCCAACGGGATGTTCGTGGGCTATTAGGAGGAGTTAAAGATAGAGAGAGAATGCAGAAAATATTGTAATGGTGAATTAAAACCACTGTCTGGACCCCCAGCCCTCCTGTTTCCCACACAACTCCTGCTGGAGCACCAGATGGGGCTTAATCAGGACTGTGGCAGTGCCGGAGGGTTATTATTAAGAGACATCTAGTTCTGGATGAGAGAAGATTATCCAGGGTTTATTTCCAGCTGATAACACTCTGCCCTTCCATAACACCTTTTATCCGAGCATCTCAGAGCTTTTTACAGCCTTCGGTTAATTAAGCCTCACATTGCCCTCTGGTGTAGTGGGTGAGACAGGGGTGAAGCATCACGGAGGAGCAATTAGGAGCGATCGGACTCTGGCGGGGAGATAAGATAGAGATGATCTCCTGGCTTTTCTTTGCTATCTTATTTGCATGTTTATCTCCCCTGTGCAGAGAAAAGCGAACCCAGAGGTTGCCCAAAGTCCTCGTTCGGTGCCACACCAGCTAAAAGCTCCACTTTTCCAGCCCCACGACGCGCTGGATGCAGAAATACGATATATCAGTAATGTACGACGCTGGCTCTGCCCTCGAAGTCTCCCTTTTCTTGGTTTTCCACCCAGTTTCCTTCCTGCAAACTCCATCTCGAAGTCTTCCTTTGGCAGAAAGTAACAACAAGGTCTCCAGAAAAAGAGCTTTTGCCGTCTGCTTCTGCAGGGCCAGACTTCTCAACAGCGATTTTCCCCTGAGAACAACTGGGCCTGAGGTTCCCTTCCCCTCCTTTTTTCTTTCCTTTACGTTCCCCAAACTAAAAAAATCAGGAAGCTCTAAAATCATCTTTGAAGTAGCACTGTATGAAGAGGATTTATCCTTGTCCACTTAAATATTCATGACAGCTTGCATTTCTGTTCAAAAAGACACTTGTTTATTTAGATAAGATTTAATTTATTCATAATTTACCTAAATTTGCAGGAGCGTGCATGTACATTTTAGCTTATAAGCAGCGTAATACATAAAACATTATTGAGGCATGCAAATTACACAAATACAGCATTTGAAAATGCCGGTTTGTTTTAGGCAGATAACTAATTTCTTACCCTGAGTAGAGACAAAACCACAATCGCATGGGCTTGTTGCCTGGGACTCGGTGACTCTGAATTATGCTTCTCTTAATGGAAGAGACAGAGCTTTTTAGCAGAGCCCTGCTTTTTTTTTTGAGCGTGAACGACAATAATGCCGAAGCCCTTTGCGATATTTCCACAGTCCTCTCCCCGGGGGCTCGATTTGGGTTTGCTTGAACCCTCTAATTTACTGGTTTTTCTCCCCAGGGTCTCTAGCAGAGCATCTTCTCATTAGTACCCAGGATGATGGTCCTAGTAGCCAAGGATCTGGCACTATTGGATCTACTCTCGTTGTGCATCGATCTCCTAATTTTGCCCCTAATTAATCTCTGCATCCCTCAGGGTGATACGGCCACTTGTTGCTTTCCTTAGGGCAGCCCCAAAACGTCCTGTTTTACACTTCCACATAACAATTGCACAAATTAGCATGTGCAGACTGTGCTCGGCCGTAGAAACCAGGGTTGGCTTCCTCCCAAATCTTGAGCCCCACGTGCCGTAAGCACAAGAGCTGGAGATGTTTTTTGGGGGTTTTTTGGGCTGTGCATTTGGCAGCTGGGTGACAGGCACTGACATAGCACCGCTAAAAATTACTTTTATTGAGTCCAACTAGGCGTTTGCAGCTGTATCTATGAAATGTAGTGTATGTGCGTATGAAACCAGTAGGAGGAGATACCTCAAGGTCTTTGAACGTTGTGCATTCGGCTGCGTTACCCCACGATCATTAGCTCGTCTGCTCCTTCATGTGAAATTTTGCTTTCCCTCGCCAAGCTGTAAGGGTTTGGGCTCAAATTTCTGGGGCCAGATGGCCCCCTGGGCTCATGGGCTTTATTTGTTCTGCAGGGAGGGGTGGATGAGGAGGGATGGGAACAGCAGAGCTGTTTCGTGGTTTGTGGTTTTCCTACCTGAGATCACAGCCGATATTTTCGATAATTTCCAAAATTGAGGCTAATGGAGAAAATACGTCTTAGTTGGTTTTGCCCGCTGCAAAAATGACCTATGAAGTAGGTCAGGACAGGGACAGGTGCTTTCAGTGGGTGTGAAAACACCTTTTTAACCGTGGAAAAAAATCTCTACCCTGTTTTGGGTTTGGTGTTGAGTACTTGATGCACTGTGGGTGATCAGTAGGGTAGAAATTTGGCTGGATCTGCCTTGGAATTGCACCCCAGGAGACAATTTGTCCCTTGTGCCCCTTGTCCTCACAGCCTCAAATAAACGAGAGCAGCATCTTCCTTTTCTCCCAGGGATCTGCTGGGTCATGAAGCGAGGAGGAGGAGGTGGCTGTGTCTGAATGTGGTCTGCATTTGCATTACAACAGCCTTTAATTACGGAGGCTTAATTACACGATCACAGCGCTATTTGTTTTATCTGCAGGGCCAAGCCCTTGCTGGGTGGACAGTGTTGGCTTAATGAGTCACTTGACTCAGGTGCTGCAGCGATGAGCGGTAGAAAAACCTAGGAGAAAATTAATATAATACTTTGTCTCAGAATAACGTGCAACAAAATAAGGCTTGAGGACACCCGTGGAGCAACAAGGTGAAATTGCGATATTAAATATTTCCTTATTAAAGGGGCTCTGCCCGTTGTGTGTGTGCCGTAGATCCCAAAACGAAATGGTGCAACAAGTCTGTGCAGGGAGGGCTTTACTAGTCTTAACTTGGGCAAAGCTTAATTTAGTGTGAATGATCGTGTTATCTGACCGCGATCTTTCAATTTTTGTGCCTGTGTCTGCATAGAGATATTCTTTATATTGGATTAATCACTGTATTGTCCTTTTTTAACTCGGCCTTGGCTGGTATTTGTGCATAGACGGCATTTTTAGGTGGGAATATTGTGATGGAGCAGGTAGATTCAAAAGAGTTTTGTTCTCAGGCGGAGCTATAGAAATGCAAAGAAATTATATATGTGGTGCTGTGCTATTGGTAATGCCATAGGGGCAAAGAAAAACACACCTCAAAAATGAGTTCTGGCGAAAAAATTGGCTTTACCCCTGGTTTTGGAGGAAGAGCGTGTGTAGGAGAACATGTGTGGATCGGAGTCTCCAGATAAAACCTTCAGGTTTCAAATTATTTCACTGAAATAGCTCATAATCGCGTGCGTTTGAATGGCACGATGCTCGTAGGGTGCAGAATGGGGGGAAATGCAGTTTTTGTATGCGTGCCCACATATTAATAATATGGAGAGCTGAATATTTACTAACCATCGCCCAGCGTGGTGTATTGGAAAAGAATAACCTATCGATTGGGGTGGAAAATAAATAAATAAACAGAAATCTTCCCTCCCCGCCACCTGTAGATGTATTAGGGAGAAAATATTGAACTAGGCTCTCCCAGCTCCAGTGCAATTAATGCAATTTCTTTTCAATTTGTCAAACGTGGCATTGGAGCAGCAATTGGTTTTGGTGATTTATTAGGAATTTTCTAAGCAGGGCACTCTGTCATTGCAGTGACTTCACTTGTGTCCCAGTAGATTTTTGTCTTTTTCAAGCTGTGAACCCAAGAAAGTGAGTTTTTCTTTCCCCCCCCTTCCTTTTTTTTTTTTTTTTTTTAAACCTAAAGGGAAAACCGATAGAAACGAAGCCAAAAAGGGAAATGGGGGAAAAGTAGCAAATCGACATATTTTAAATATGATGACAAGACGGGCTGTTTCAATTGCCTCTGTGAATTGATTTAAAACATGTTGGTAGCATCTCTATTTCATTAACTGTCTTTCTCCTTCATTTCAGTCACTGGAGTCATTGCCTCTTATTACCTCCCAGGCTCATGATATCCATCCACGCTCTTATTTTGGTTATTACTCTCTGTACACAGAAAAATATAAGAGGCAATTTTGGGACAGAAGCAGCTCGGGAGGGATGTAGAGTGAAATACAGAATGTGATTTCTATATGACACCCTTGATATAAAGCCCTCAGGATCACAGTCGCGTTAGCGCCGGGTGTGAGTTTTGGGCAGAACCTGTGGGAAAAGGTTTGCGGTGTCAAATCTGGACCTGGCAATGACACCTTTTCCCACCTGAATAACCAAGAATGACCCCAAAGTGAATTTTCTCCTGGGAATTAAGCAGTCTGATGTGTGCGTGGTATTTTTCAACCTGGTGTCAGGAGTTTGGGGAGTGCAAAGTGGATTTTCACTGACCTCCCGCTTTGAGATAGAGCTTGGGAAGCAGAGGGGACCACCTGTGTCCTTGGGGACATTAATCTCAGTACATGGGGCATACCGACGCTCCCCTTAAGTAACAGGTATGGCGTGCAAAGTTGAGCTTTTTGGGACGTCTTTCTCACAGCTCGAGCCATTTCCAGCGCTTCTTTTCAGACCGCAAACCCCCCAGAGAGCTCCAGATTATTTTCACCGTTTCAGAAATACTGTAGCTTTTTTTTTTTTCCTTTCCAGCAGAGTCATTAGCTTTCTTACAGCACTTAAAAGAAAAAATGTGGTGCTTGGGAGACTCAGCTTCTGTTTGCTGTCTTTACCACCAACTAATTGGTTGGCTAACGAGCAAATATTTTTCCTCTGTTCCTCAATTTCCCGGCTTTTTGACTTGCAAGTGGGAAGAGGAGAAGCTGCTGGTTGGCAGACAGCAAAGGGAAATAAGAATCGTGCTGGAGATGCGATTGCAGCTCTTGCTCATGCTGCTCGCTCGTTTTGTGCCTCTCCTTTGCTTTTGCATCCTATAGGTCTGGTCTTATTCATCGTATAGACCTTCAAAGCCAATGGGAAGGGATGGGGTGAAGGAACATGGCATGACCAGCGATTACTGGTTGGAAATGGTCAGAACAAAGTGTCCAGGAGACTTGATAAGAGCACTCGGGTGATTCTGTTATCAGGGTAACTGCAGTGGGAAGAGAACTGACTGCACAAACAAGCGTCACCTTGGTAGCGTTTTCTGGCTTTAAACTCTGAATTCCCCAGTTAGGCTTGGTTTAATTCAGAGCCACGCAAAGCAAGAGGGATGCTATTCGCCCTGTTAAAAAGCTGTGTTGCTCCATGGGCACAATGAGATACACTAGTGGGCTTAATAAAGCGTGTTGTAAAGGCACGGACTTATTGAAATCGTGGGCGTCCTGAGTGCCGGGAGGAGAATAGAGAGCTGACCCAACAAGCGAGAGCCAGCCTCTTCAATGAATGGATCCATCACACGAGGACGTTCTTGCTGTAAACAGCGAAGCTCCATGAAAAGGGCGGCTGTGGACACGCGTTGCAAAGCACTCGTCTATGGTTTGAAAGCTTTATCGGAGCTTCAGGGCTCGGGAGAAGCAGCTTTTTGCACGGCTCAGTGCTAAGGGCGCAGCATCCAGGAGCACCAGGCTTTTAATTCATCCTCTGATATGAACCCAGCCTGGGAGCATCACTTTAGCTCCTTTTTGCCCTTTTTTTTCAGTATATCAAATTGTGGTGCATGTTCAGGTCAGAAATACAGAGATGGTTTGGCAGGAGGTTGCAGCTTTTGGTATCACGTAGCTGCCCTCACACGTGGTTTTGGGAGAGGCAGAGGGAGCGCGTTCTGAGCTTGTTGGCTTTTCCCCACTATCTCAATATGCAGTTGCTTGATATATTTGGGATAGAATGATCTATCATTTAGTAATCCCTCTTTCTATGAAGGGGGCACCTAGATTTTGAGTCTGCAGGAGAAGCCCCTCACATGAATTGCAAACACATCCCTCGCAGCGTCCGATTTCCAAGGCCATCGCTTAGAAACGTCAGTGCCATTTACTGTAGTGTGTGTCGGATAATGGCATTTCTCAACATCTGTTATCATTTAAAATTTCCGAGCCTTTCTCTTTTTTTTTTTTTTCGGTAACGATGCCTCCTCGTCCTTGCTGGGTGGCAGGATGGGAAGCGACAACCTCCAGCCCAAACCCCCCAAAAATTTTATTAATGAAGATCCGCAGCTGCTCCTGGGACTTGGCAACAGCCCGCAAAAGCTGGTGACAGGATTCATCTCGTGAAACGTCCCCGTGATAAATATCAAGTGGGAGTGATTAGCAGGAGGTGGTTAATTCATGAGCGGGTTTTGTGTGTTGGCTGGGGAATAATTTGGTTTCCAGTGGCAGCAGAATGAATTCTTTTTTGCTCGCGCTCTCTCTCTGTCCTAAAGATGTTGAGGGTTTGAATGTGTAAAGCAGCAACTGTTGCAGCTCCTCACCTCGTTGACAAGCCGAGGTTGATCAGTCTGGAAAGGAAAAGGACCTGGTGATGCCTGAAAAGCCAGGACGTGCTTAGGGAGGAGAGGGAAGGGTTAAAACCAGGCAGGGTTTTGTGTTTTTCGCAGGTGAAGGCAGCAGTGATGGTTATTTTAGATAATCACCCTGCTCCATCTGGGCTGAAAAATTTGCTAATTGAGGCAGGACTCATTTCCTGTGGGAGAAACAGAAAACCCTGTTTTCAGGGCATTAACTATCCCTTATTGCAAGGGTCAGGGGCAGATATCCCTTTGGAAAAGACTGGTTTAGCTGAAATAATATCAACTATTTTCCTTCTGCTTTCATCCATCCTCAGCCCTTTCCATCCATACAGGCTTGGTGGGGGGAAGAGAATAGGAGAAAAAAAAAAAATTAAAGTATCTATAATTTCCATTTCCAAAAGCTGCGTTTCGGCTCCCGAAGAGCAGGTGGCGCAGAACTGATGCTCGTGGAGCCGCCTCTGACAGCTCAACGCCAACGGGGGGGGACGTGTGGAAAAAACCCCTGTGTTTCCATTTCCAGCCCTGTCCCCCCCGGGCAGAGCCGAGGAGTTCACGGGGAGGGAGGAGGAGAGAACAATTTGATCAAGGGGGGGCCCTGGAGTCAGGCACACGGAGAAACTGCTCTGGTGGGCTTTTTCAGTTTTCATCAGCGTCAAGTTGATTTTTATTTTTAGAGAAGTGATGATATTAAAAGGAAAAGGAGGGGGAAGCCAGTGAAGCACCTACAGGTATGTGGTGCAGAGCCCCTGGCAGCTCTTCAGCTGGTCCTTCCTAAAACGCTCAGAGATTTTTAGAACTAATTATATTAAAAATACATAGGGCGGGGAGGGCAGGTGCAAAATTTAGCCTCGTATAGCCGCACGTATGTAATGCATTAGGAGTATTTTCATACTTTATAGCATTTTGGGGTGGGTTGTCTCTGCCTGTGGCCAGCTGGAGGGATTTATAAGGAAGATTGAAGAAAATCCTGCAGCAGACCGAGCTGAGGGTCACCTGCCATCCAGACAGGTCCTGTCCTAACTCTCAACTGCTACAAACTGCTTGAAGACCTAAAACCTGAAGGTTTTACTGTCTATCTCAAACCGCTCCTCCCTTCTAGCATTATCTGCCCTCACCCCCGTCACTCACATGAAGAAAGAGAAAGGAATGAAGGAAAACTTGTGGGTGGCGAACTGTTGCCTGTGGAAGTGCCGCTCTCTTCATCTACTTTTTCTTAAATTCTTCCATTCTTCCTTCTTAATGATGGTCATATGTACATGGTGTATACGACCATTATATATATATATATATATATTTTTTTTCTGGTGATCTGAATCGCCCCAGCAAAGCTCCCCTAATGCCAAGGCTGAATCAAGATGAAAGTTCACTCCTTTCCATGCCAGACAACACGAAAACAAGAGGGTCCTCAAACTTTTCTGATGTTTTCCTATTCTTCTGAGTGAAAGGTAGCAGCAAAACGATAAAAGAAGGCTTCCAGCCCAGACCCCAGCTGCCAAGAGAATTATTGGGCTTTTTTTTCAGCCTAGACTCAGTAAGGGCTCTTTTTATTTGTTACATCCCAAGCCAGGCAGGTGAGATGAAATGCTGATTTCTGATGGTGCTCAGACACGTTTGTCTTTTCCCCGTGCAACAGAGAGCAGGGCGAGTCAGACGATGCTGTCTCCTCTCTCACCAGGCAAAACAATGAATTTCCATAACTCTACTCCACGTGTGAAAAAGAAAAAATAAAAAAGCGCCTTTTGTTGCCGAGATCGTGCTGTTCTCACAGAGACAGTGAGTCTGTGCAGCATAATCATGACCCTGTGCTGGCGGAAATGCCAACACGGTTTAATGAAGAGTCCTAAGCGGGGTGGGGGGGGGAAATTAATGCTTGCTCGCAAGCCCACAGAGATAGATAGAAGAATGGGTAAAAATTGGCTCTTCTCCTGCCTCAATTAATCAAGATAATTGTCCACTTGCAATGAGATTTTTGCTGATGGTGACCATGGCCATGGCTTTGTGGTCATCCTGGCCGGTTGATGGTGGTGATGGCTCCTGAACAAAGCCACAGGTGACTTAGGCTGAGCTTTGCAATCAACAGCTTATTCATCCTAGCTCTCATTGTCATACTCTAGTAACCCAGGCAGTTCTTGTTCATCTAGAAATCCCCATTGAACACCTTCACTATCGCAGAAGGATGCCCATCCTTGCAGTTCGTGTATAGTATTTCAAATTCTACCTTTCTGTCCGTGTTTCTGGCCAGAGTGCTGTTTTCTTGGCTCTGGGAGAAGCTTTAGCTGTGGCACCAGCAGCAGGAGGATGCTCCGTCCTGTTGGGGAACCATGGATGTCCCTGTGGATCTTCTTTCCTGCACCTTCCACCCAACTTTCTCACTTTCTCCATCATCAGACACTTATAGCACTCACCTCATGGGCTGGACTTCGTCAGGTGCTCCCAGTCCATCTGAGAGACGCCTGCCAAATGCAATTTATCTCTTCAAATACTTCTAACAAGTTAATAAGGATCGATCTGCTTTCCACGAGATCATGCTGACTGTTCTTAATGAACCTGGGTGTTCTCAAGCCTTTCCTTCCCCTTAAAAATCAGGTTCCAAATAAATACTCTTCTCCCAGCTGATTCTTTGTACAAATCCCCAGCGTGCATTAAGATTTTGATTGAAGGAGGCATCTCTCCAGCTTCTGCATGGTCACCTGTGTTGGTTTTGGGAAGGGAGTTATGCAAAACCTTGTACTTGGTCCTAGGTAAACATAGATTTAATTACAACTAACTATCTCATTGAGCAATGGTTTGAGAAGGTGGATTCACGCCTGATTTTTCGGAAAGATATGTAAGATTTAGCTCCAACCGGCTGAGAACAGCCAGATCTTGATTTTCTTCTGGAGAGGCTAAGCCTTGCATAGCAGAAATACAGATGGGGAATTGCATTTCAAGATGAGCAATGAAATTAGTGACTTTTCCCTACTGCAACTTAGATAATCCACCCTACTGTGTGTAGCAATGCCAGGAAAGAGATGTCAGAGTAATGGGGTCTTGGAGAGATCACTGGTTTTTCTTGTAGAAATGTCCAAATACTTGAACTCTCTCCATTCCCTGTCTTCCCCGTTTTTAAGGGAAATCCGTAAAACTCAAGTCCTGCTTTGTCCTTGCTTCGTTAAATCCCTCGTGTGCACGTTACCATCTGGTCCCTAATGCTTTGTGTCAGTTTTAAGTTCCCCTAAGCTTTTATTGACCATTTCTTGTGTTATCTGTGCGCTTCCTAATTCCTCTTCTCCTCTCCCGGGAGATCTGATCCCCGACTCAGGCAAATCCTCATCCTCTTCATTTGCGAGCGCAGATGCAAAAGTAAATATTGTAGGTGTCGGTGTCAGCTTCTTATCCTCTTCTGCCTCCAATTTGCCCCTGTCACTCTTATCTGTGCCGTATCCACTTATCTCCTGTGTATATGTAATGTTTTTCTTCCTTTAGTAGTGTTGTAAAGCCAGGAGATTCTTAACTGTCTTTACTCCTTTAATTATATACTTGTGTGTTTACTTTCCCGAACCTGTGCCCCCTACTTCTAACGCATCGCTACTTCTAAGCAGGTGATTTTTCTTTGTATGGCGCTTTGATTAAAGGTAGGAACACGCCAAAATCTCGCGGGTTGAAAACTCAAAACCTCGGACTGTTTGAAGCTGAACCTGAATTCCACGTCAAGTCAATAGTTTTGTCTCTGCTTTGAATTCTGCCATGGCTGAGGGTGGTACACACGTGAGATATAGGATATAAGCCTTTGTCGTGATGGTGTGTGTGAAATCCAGTGGGTTTTATGTCTGTGCGTCTTGATTTTCTTGTCTGTGAGATGGAAATATTAGTTCCTACAAAAAGAAAAGGTTGTGCAGGTGAAAGCAGAGGGCACCCCCTGTCAGAAGTGGGAGCTGAGCTGCCTTTCCCTTGTGATATTTTTTTTTTTTTGGTAGATGTAGGAGTATTTTGGGAGAGCTTGTGCCTCAAGTGCACGTATAGTTTAAGCCAGAACATGAGCAGAAAACCCCCAAAATGTTTTGGAGCATCTCGTTCCTCGCAGAGCCGCAGCCCTCAGCGGACAGTCGGTGCTTTGTGGCAACTTCTGATCCACCCTCAACCCGACAATTTGTGGTCTGATCATCGCTGGTGTTAGAACCTGCTGACGAATTGATTTATTTTTCACCTGCAAATGCCACAAAGTGGTGTTTATTATATAACAATTCCCATCAGGAACGTGTCTTGTTGGATGATGTATGGCAATACTAAACGCCGGCGTAGCGTGAGGGCTCTGCTTTTTTTTTGCAAGATGCAGCGGTTTGTAATTTCAGGATCGATATGATGACATGTTTTTCGAATTTTAATGATTAAACTACACTAGTGTTTGTTGTTTACCTGCTTTCTGATTTTTTAACAAGTGGCTCTAGTGATAATTACCGAAATTCTGTAGTCACAGAAGGAGGAGGGGGAAACCTGGATCCTTCATAACTATCCAACTGGGCAATTATCTCCATACTGTATGTGCTGCTTTTCTGTAAATGTTGAAATTCAGTAATTACCACCAGAGCCAGCCGTGACATTTCCAAAGCAGATACATAATAAATAGGGATGCCATGGAGTCATTAAAATTCAGATATCAAAACAGCTCTCTCTATTCTTCTTTCAATGAATCCATCGCTTTGTTTCATGAGGAATTCAGTTGCCAATTAAATACCTTTTCTTTTCTTTTTCTCCTTCTTTTATGTTTTTTCCCCTTTTCTTTTTTTTTGTCCTTTTACAAATGAATTCTGATCTCCATGAAAGGAACTGAGTTGACAGTTGTGACAGTTGGTGCATTAGGAAAAAAAATGGGTGAGTTTAGTCCTTCCTAAGCCAGCACCTCCCAGTTTGGGAAATGGTGAAGCTGTACCCAAAATTTAGAGGGGAAGGACGTTTTTCCCAGCGATTCCCCTCCTCTCCTTCCGGCACCATCTTTCCTTCTCATCCTGTAAAGGAAAACATCTTTTAAGGTTGCAAATAACTTTGGGAAGTATTTTTTGCCCGCCCTGCCAGGGCTCTGCTTTCGTTGCTGACAGGAATAGCTCAATTATTTCCCAAATACTTTTTCATGCTGCGGTCTCACAGCAATCGCAGGCATCTTGAGGTTGTGTATTTTTTTTTTAACAATGTTGTCTTGTTTACGGGTTTGGCTCTCGGAAGACAGGATTTGATGCCTCCCAATCAGTCGCTAATGAAACGGAGGGATTGACAGTGCAGAATTGATCCTTCCTTTGTAATCCTGGAGCAGCGAGACGTGTTTGTTTCTCGATCTGTCAGCGGGTTGTATGTAAACCAGGTGTGATGAGGAACCCGTGCGCTGAAAACAAGGAGAACAGCGGTTTCAGAAACCTCCCAAGGAAGGAAATCTGTAGGGTTTCTATGCCTCCACTCTTCCCATATCTGAGGGCTGCTCGTCTGTTGTTCCGTTAACATCTTTTAGAGACAGCAGGATGAATTTGTTCAGAGAGAGGTAATCCTGATCCTTCAGCACGGGTGAGCACCACGAGCCTAAATAATGAAAATTAAGGGGTTTGGAGAGGTTTGTGCTCCAAATGACCCGCAGCTTTTGTCTTTTGTAGCTTTACTCTGTGCTTTCTCGGTAGTTCGTCCCCAGCAAAGGTTGTCTCACTCCTTGGACAGCACACTGTTTCAGGCAGTTTATTTATTGCATCCTTCCTCTAAAAAATAATTCTGCTGAGATGGGAAGATTTCATTTTGCTTTTGTACAATTTTAAGAAGCCTCAAGTCTATCCTTTGGTTATCTAGTAGACGACGACGTCGATTCCTCCTCCACCAACGCCTTCAATAAGGCGAGTTAGTCTAAGGTTTATTCTCAAGCCTGGCGCACATGTGTGAAGGTGAATAGAAATCATATTAACTGCAAGAAGAGACGAGGCCCTTGTGTTGACTACATTATCATTTATACTAACAAAAAGAGCTTAAAATGTTAGCATATTCTTTTGAAAATGGAGCTTTGCATCCGATTAAGAAGAAGGCAACACAACCCACAGCGCATTATATTTCCAAGCGCCTGTCAAGAAGCGCTTAGGGCTGTCGCCTGCTTACCGATCACCCTGCAACAGGAGTAAACGGGGAATCGCTGCCTGTGTGCTGAGCTCCTAACCAGAGACAGGAGACGCCGGTCGATTAGAACACCAGCCAAACACAAATCCTGGGTCAGCATCAGGCAGAAACTTGGGGAACTGGGGGGTTCAGAGGGTGGCAAGTGTTTGCTCATGAGGAAGATGGGAATATAAAGATGTCTTATAGGCTCAGTTTTGGAGAGTGGGGGAATTTGGATGAGATTCCCACAGTTTACGGCACTGTGGATTTCGGCAGAGCGATTTCCAGCCTGGTTGGAATGGGGAGGAAAAACAAATTTGATTTAACCTCTCCCATCTTGGACTCCAGCTTGGGAAAAGCACTGAAACATCAAGATTGCATCTTGCTGGTACTAAATGGTTGGTTTAGGTGCAAAAAATCAAAGTTTACAATATATAGCGTGTGGCTTTCTTGCAGGTACATCGTGTGGTATTAATAAACTGGCCAAGGGGATGGTGCGTCCTGTTCCTTAAAGCTACTCATCCATCCCCTGTGGAAGGCAGCAAGTTCTGCCTGCATCGCTACAAACACAGTCTGTGTTTTTAAGGAAAAAAAAAAAAATAAGAGAAAAGCCTGAATCCCAACCAGAAAATCTCCAAAAGCCATTCCCCAAGCAAGGTTTCTAGAGATAAGCTGCTGCTTGGCAATTTGCTAACATGAACTTGAGCAAACAGAGTAGGACTTGGATACACCATTCCATAGCTCCATCATGTATGAGCTGCAGGAAATCAGGGCAAGAAGGGACATTAAGGTAAGAAGTGACATGGGGCCAGCTTTGCTAAAAGGCTGGCTGCATCTTCATTGGCATCTGTGTCTGTCTCCACGAGCGCGAGCAGGTGAAACAAAGACGTCTTGCTGTCCTTTCTCATCAACAGCGGTGCATCCAAGATCCCACCGAGCACCGTTCCCTTCCCTGTCCACTTGGATTAATTTGGTCCCTCATCTCTAGAGTCTCTGAATTTGTCTTGGTTTTGTTCTTCCCCTTGATGCAGAAGTTTCTCCCCCTCCTTTTAACCACCCTTCTGCTACAAAACCCTACACAATCCAAGCAGCGAGACCAGCAGGAGATGATGTGTAAGCCACTGTGCTTTACAGAGTACAAAGTCCAGCTGCGAATCTTCTTTATGAGACTCCAGAAAACACGGCTAACACCCGTGCATCGGCAAGAGAACCGGCAAAAGCTTTGCAGCTTTCAGGCCCTTCAAACCTGGCGATATCAGGAAGGCACAAAGTCCTTCCAGCTTTAACGCAGAGGAGAGAATAAAAGCTCAGCAACAGCAAAGTCCACTGGAAAGGTTTCTCATGTGCACAGTAAGATAATAAATGGAAATGAGGACAGCACTGAGTTGCTGTACACTACAAGAACTTATCGCTGCTCTCGTAGCGCGTTCCTAGGATTTGCTCTGGCCAAAGTGGCGTGAATAGATTTATTTTGCATTGTTAGACTGTCAAGCCACTGCAGAGCAACAGCTTCCAAATGATCGCTTCTCCAGCGTGCTCAAGTTGTGAATTAATGCGCTTTTAGGCCCCGGCAAACACACGGAGTGGGTTGACAGCAGAAACCTTCCTACCCTTTCCTCTCGCTTCTCTCTGTGTATGGTCAGTGGTTCAGCATCAGCTCCTTCCTACCAAACCCACTGGGGCTGTTATTAAGAACGATATCAATTTATTTCTAGCGGCAGAGCGTGTAATTGGGGAAAAGAGGGAAGCGCTTTCTTGCTGATCCTTAATGTGATGTTAGCTGGGTGAGCTTGGGTTGGTCTGGAAGGAGTTTGGAGAAAGGGAGGTGGGCAAGGCAAGGGGACGTGTCGTAGTGGGACATCTTTCCTTTATGGGTCAACATCTTGTTTTCTGGAACTTTGACCCCTGTTGATGTCCTTGGCGCTGGAGATTTGGGTTTGTAGGTGTTGGGAGATGGCTGTGGGCGGTGATAATGGTGTCACTGTCTGTAGCTGTAGGTGACACGGTGAAAATGTCCCATCCAAAGGGTGTCCTGGGTCGTTCAGCCACATGGGCGCAGAGATAATTCCTGTAAGAGCAGGAGCTCCTCTAGGATGAAGAATGAAAGGGAAAGACTTGGGAACTGGAGCTGTGGAGATGAAGCTGGGAGGAGAGCCCAGGCTTTTGTATCATTGTTCTCCAGCTTTCCTCTGGTCCTAAAAATCTAAAAATAAGGGCAGGTCCTCAGCGTTTGTGGCCGAATTGCCTTTTATTTTTTCCCTTTGGCTCCTCTGAATATCTACAGAACTTTATTTCTTGTTGAGGTGGGTGTTGCACATGTAGGTCTGGTCTTCATGCCTTTTTTTTTCCTGGATTAATACAGTTATTGGGGTGGAGTAAAACTTAACAGAACCTGGTATTGCAGGCACTGGTTTGTGAACGCAGAGCATTCAGGGTGAAAAGTTTCACTATGGTTTTCTTAATATTCCACTAGAGTTTGAGACTGGATCAGGAAACTTCTTTGAAAAGGAAATAAACCCATAAATTATAGCAGGAAGGAAAAAGGAACACAAGATGTTTTAAAAGTGTTATTTGCTGACCTTGACAGCTACTTGTGATGTTATTTAAACATTTGGGTTTGCAGGGTGGTTTTCTTATTTATTTATTTAATAAGCTGCCAGCTTACAAATTGCAAAACTTCTGCAAGCTCCTCTTATCTTCTGCAGAACCACTGAGATGGCAAAATATATTCTCTGTTTCAACAATTCAAGTCTATATTTGCATGAGGAAATTGGAAAGCAAGTTGTTTTTCTTCGTTTGCATGACAATACCCAGAGCGCAGTACAATTCACCGTTTAATTTGCGGTAGTTACTGGGTGAGAAGAAAGGGCCCAGCAGTTTGGCTCAGCTGATGTCGCCGTCATTGTAATTAAAATTGATTTATACGTAAAGGCGAAGAAATCTAAACTACCTGGTTATTCAGCACGTTGTCGACCCGCTGGGCACAATAGTTGGGGTCACCAAGTTCACTTCTCCTGCCGGAGAGTTTTGCTGAGTTAAGTTTTCAGGGTTGAGCTTCTAATTAGTGAAATATTTCCAAGTGGGTGATGGTGGAAAATAATCAGACCCAAAATCAGAGGAGGCAGCAAGTGGACATCCGCCGGCTTTGTACTTCCTTACTAGGCTTTATAACCTAAAACTTCTGTACCAGGAGTGACTTAATCCTCAACTCATTGCGTTAATTTGGCTCCAGCAACACATCTCTGCTGATGGCAGCTCAGGGCGGTTAATAAGTGCTTGATTGGATTGGGGAATGCCTTGAATTGCAGGGAAAATCTCTGACATAAAGCTCTGCTGCAAGGTGGCTCCTGCAGTTTGTCGGGATTTTGTGTCATGCTGGTGCTACCGCGGGTGGTTTAACGTCGCAGGTGGGGTCTAAAAGTGTGAGCTGTGAAGCTTGTATTCCCATAATTGTTGGTGGGTTTTTTATTTTTAGTCAATGGAGAGAAACAGGCAACCTCAGCGGATGATTTGTCTTGGCTGAAAACAGGCATTTGAGGAGTCTTGCCTGCTAAAAATGCTCATTTCTCTCTTTTTGACGGCAAAAGAAATCTCAGGTGACTGATTCATTCCTCAGTGTCTGACCTGAGATATCTGTCCTGCTTGCTTCAAACAACTTGGAAGCTTCTCAGCGCTTTCTGAGTGTTCTAAGAGGAATTGAAATTCCTGCCTTTCGCTGTACGTCACTAGGTTAATCCTGGAGCTGGAAGCAATCCGTTCCAAGTGAGACAGCGCGATTGTAATTACGAAGCTGTTGAGAAAACAAGAAGCGTTTGGGACAACTGGTTTGGTCACGAAGGAGTTTTGAAAGGCAGATTTAGGCCGATGCCAAATAGGCTTTGAAAATCCCACTATTTACTCTTCAGAACATGCAGCAGCAGAGATTTTTCTGAGTAATCCCTCTACTTCTTCAGCACAAAGAAATATTAACATCAGACAGCGATCACCTGACTTTGTAAAATAACAAATAAAGGCCAGAAAGATTGGATAGCTGGAGAAAAGCGCGTAGCAAATGAAAATCCATCTCCCTTGCCCTCTACAAGCACAGGCCAAGGTTGGAAAAAGGCTGAAGTGTTGAACGTTTTAAAATACGGGTCAGCGAGGAGGAACGGGAGGGTATATTCGTACACATCCTTAATGACTGTCGTTACCTTGACAGTGTTTTTTCCTTGTGTTCGAGCATCAGAGGTTTCACAGATTGAAAGTTGTGTTTGGGGGGTGAAGCTCATGATGTGAAAGAGAAAAGATAGAGCAGCCCAAGGATAAAAAGCTCCTTCAGTGCTGCTTGAGGCTCAGGGATGCTGTTGGGAGGCGCATAAAAAATATTAATAATTTGTAGTAAGAGTTCCCCTAAAAGCAGGGATTTCTCCAACCGTAGTGCAGCTGCTACCAGTAGAAGATGGCTTCAGGATATTTATTTTATAATGTTTAAGGATGTCAGAAAGTTTGGGGAGTCACGGCCTCCTCCGACCCGGCCCAAAAAAGGGAGATCCCAGTGGGGGGAAAAAGCCAAAAGGTTTTTGCAAATCTGTACGTAACAACCAATATTTGCCAGTTACGATATTTTGGGGGAGACCTGACTTTTTATAAAGCATTTATGAGCTTGGCCTCCTGCTATGCCTTTTTTTTTTTTAATTCTCTTCTGGTTATTAGGAAATATTCAAATATTGCAAACAAATGTCAGTCCGTAGAATATTCATGAAGTCTCCTGTTCGAGTTGGTCCCCCAAGCCACTGCTGGCTGGAATACATTAAGCTAATGCTGATTGTGTGTGTTTCGGGTTGAATAAAGATATTCCACTATAAATAAGCACAAAACTGCTTTTCTAGTTTTGAGACTGTGGGAACTGATGAGTCCCAGTGCCAAATTGCTACTAATGGATTTTTTTTTCTATGTGCTTGACCATCTCTTGGTATCAAGGGTGAGATTTATCTCCTCTAACTCTGGCCACCTTAAATCCCTATCAAAACATTTTATCTGGGCTCCCCTCTTTAGTCAAGAGCAGCAATTACAGCCCAAAACATGACGAAATGCCAACACTTTGAAATGTTGTCTAAACATCCTTTAAAAACCCAACCAAAAAAATCCCACCCAAACAAACCACTTCAGCTTGGTTACATTGTTTCAATATACGCAAAACATACTATTAATACTCTAACTCCTGGTTACTTTTGAAATAAACATTTAAGTTCAGAAGCAGGGCAAGTTTCTGCTACAAAATTGCCAGAAAAGGATGCGCCACTGCTTTGAAGATGACTCTTTAGACTCTTTGTAGTTTGGTCGAGCTGGAAAGAGTTTTGCAAATAAAATAAGCTGCTTCAGACAAAATAATAACAGAGAAAAAGGAAAAGTTTAGGGGTTGGCCTATCTGGACTTTTATTGTTGCTTCTGAGTTTGGGTCATTTACAGTAATAAACAGGTGAGAGAAATTAGCAAAATTCAGAAGGTGTTTTGGTCTGGCCATCAGAGATGGAATAAAGCCCAGCGGGTGGCAGATGAAGCTTCCAAACAAATTCAGGTCAGAAAACAAGCAATACCTTTAATAGGGATGCTGGTCAGTGCCAGGGGTTACGGCAGATTCTTTGTTTTTGGCAAAGTTTCAGTGGAAACCAGATGTTTTGCTACCATCCCAGTATTGCGGTTTAATAAAACATTAACATGGAGAAACCCGTGTGTGTTGTTGAGCCCAGAGGTCGAAATACCAGATCACAGTGGTCCTGCAAACCTTGAAAATGTGTGGATCCAGTCTCAGGATAATACATTTATTATAAGAGATGATATATTTATAATAAGCATGCTTTGCGATCTATTTCTGTAGCAGCCGTTTACTTCTCAGTCACCATCTTTAGCGTGTGAGCTGCAGGGAGAAATAATTACATTTAATAGAAACAATGGGTTCCTAGTGAAGATGTTTGGTGCTCCTGATGAACAGACACATCAGGCCCGTATAATAGCTGAGAATGGTTATATTCTCGGAGGTGTATTGTGTTGTTACCCGGTATTTTTGTTGGGTTGTCTGGAGAGACCGCGCAGGTGTTGGGTGGGAAAGGCGACGACTCGATGGAAAAGCAGGAAATGCTACCCTGCTTTTAAAAGATGCTAATTAAAGGCTTTAATCTTGCTTTGTTTGCTGAGCCTCCCAAAGAGGCATTAGGAGTGGTTGTGGGGGGAAAGGATGCTTTTGGCCACCAAAATTCCCAAGTGGAGATGGAAAGAACAAGAGATACTTGGTCACCTATTTTTTGGCCAGTGCATGGACTCAGAACAAATTGCAGGAGACTTCAAACCTTGCTCCTAATTTTTCACTCCCTGTTAAAATCGCTGCATAAGAGTATTTGAAAAAGTCGTTGCCCCCTGTAGCTGTTATCGCTTCATCTTTTTTTCCTCTTAATAAAAGCTGTGGGCATGCAAGTCACTGGCTGAAAGCAAGCGTGTCCCGTGCTGCCAGTGTCTTGCAACAGTATTTTTTTAAGATCGTAGCTCATAACCATGGGGAGAGGTCTCTGCGGAGGGAGTGAGAAGTAACTTTCTGTTTATAGCCATTTACCTTCAAACCGTAATCTATTTAAGAAAGAAAATTGCCACTTACACTTGCAAAGCAAATTGGCTTGTGCTCGGTAATAGCTTTCCAGCCTCTGTCTAGGAAAGGTCATGCTGGATACTTCTGCGCTCTGCAGAACCCAGATTTGATGGCCAGGAGGGAATTCACGTGGCTCCCGAGCTGTAATTTCTTCTATATTTGAAGATTTCAGCAGCACCGAGCTCGGGCTTGCAAAGTTTCTCCATCCTCGTCGCATCCTGGCCGGGATACAGATTTGTCCTTGGGGTCTCTTTATTAGAACAAGACCCCCCCCCAACATGAAAACCCCTGATTTGTGTCAGACAGAGATCTGGTGGATGCGTTTTCCCCTTCCCTCCATCATCTTCCACTTTGCAGATGCATCAACCTGCTGCAAAAATAAGGGCCCGTGTTCCATTTTAACGTTATTAACCATTGCCTTGGCAACAAATATAGATGTTGTGTTTGCAATAGCACCGTTTCGCAGGTCCCCAAGGAGTCTTTACCCTTGAGTGCATTTAGTTGATAGCGAAACTGAAGTGGGCGTAAAACAAGCAGCTCGGAAACAAGACGCTGGCCTTTTTTTGCTCCGGTCCAGCTCCAGAGTGCATATTATCAGGTTGGGTAATGTTGCTGACTGTCACCCTGAGTGTAAATCTCACCCACTTGTCTGTCCTCAACACTGTAAAACAAGCAGAGTTACCAACTCCAGTAAAAGCCACCTTTCCGGCACAGCCGGCAAAGCAGTTATCTTAATAACATAATCGAAATAGAAGCAAAAAGGAATAATACAGCTGTTTGTCTGTAAGTATTCTCATCTTTATCAAAGCCTTTATCAGTTTTGGGGAGCAGCAAGAGACTGGAGAACAGGTTTTGTTTTCATAGGATCGTGGAGCAGGGATGTTCAACACCTTGGAAAAGAGATTAAAACACCCCCGAGAGCTGTAAGAGGGTGAGGAGGGTGCTCCAAACCAGACCCTGGTAGATATGATCTTAAGAATGGGGACCAAAAGCTCTGATTTAACGGGAGTGCTTGTGTTACTGTATTAATCGAACAGGACCAACTTGCTTCCAGTGGTCAAGCAATTCAGCTCTGCTTGGATTTCTCCCTTGTCTCAATGCTGCTTTGCATCTTCCAAATGCCTTGCCGAGTTTTCTTCTTCTCCTTAAACCCCATGAAGCCAAAACTGGCATTACCTTTTACTTCCCTTGCAACAATGCCCTGATTTAATCTTCCCATCTCAGCCCAAACAGCACCCAAAGTGCATTTCCCACCCCATGCACCGGCACCCTGTGGGATGGCACCACCTTTTAGATGTTTCCTTCATCAACCCATTGTTCACCGTGCAATAAAAAGGTCTGCCTGGGTTTTTTTGAGCCCATAGCATCATTAAACGTGAGGACGATCAGGCTGGATCAGGGAGCACCACGGTGGTCCCTGCAAATCGAGGCGATGCCCTTGTCGTCGGCCAGAGGGACGAGTGTTGTGCCAATACTTTGCTAAAAGGACACCCGGGGCTCGTTATGGTGGAAGTAAAATTTGAAGGTCATAGGGGCATGGAGGGATGTTTTGGGGCTTAAGGAAGAAAAGAAGAAATAAAAGATATTGCGGTTGGTTTGTGTCTGTTTAGAGATTCTGGGCACAACAGGCTCAGAGGGCAAACTTCTCGCAGGAGATGTGTTCCTGCTGCTCCAGCGCAGCTGAATCTTAATCGAGATGATGTTTGTTCCCCCTGGCAGACCATCCCTATCTGCATTACATTTTTCAAACAAACATCCAAATGAAACTTTTCTATTTATTTCGGTTTAACTTTCTTTTTTTTGTTGTCTTGTGCCCTATGCTGTATTTCTTTGTTGTGGAGCGCAGGAATAAGAAACTTGTCCTGAAGTGGGAAGAGGTGGGATATATTTTATTTTCTTTACCTGCAGAGAGAGGGGTCGCCCCTTTTTCCATCTTGTTTTTCTGTTGTTGCTGTGCTTTGTTTTGGTTTTTTTCTTATTTCTCTTCCATTAACAGTGAATCTCATAATCCCTTGTCAAGTCTGGTTGAGATTCACCGAGAAATTCAAAAGTACTTACGAGACACTGATTGATGCGCTAACAAGGCTGTCAAAACAGCTTAAGAAAATGAGGCTAAAACTAAAGATAATAATTAGCAGAATAGATAAGAAGGAAAGAGGCTGGAAGGTTCTAGTAGGGATAATAAAGGCAACCGGGCACCTGGAGTAGAGACTGTTAGAAAATGAGCTGTCTGGTGTGGAAAACTTTGAGCCAGACATTCCTGAGAATGGTTAAAGGGAAAGGTGGCTTTATGTCAGACTTTTTTTTTCCCCCCACCAATTGATGATGTTCCCATCAAGGGATGAAGGAATAGAGAACAGCCGACGGCAATATAGGTTGTTACATCCCCTGCAAGCCGATGGATTGGAAGTTTAGAGAGGCCCAGAGAGCATCAATCTCACAGATCTTTAAGGTTAAAAGAAACCCAGTACACGGTGTACAGACTGCTGGGGGAAAAAAAGAAAAAGAAAAAGCAAAGTGGCATAACTGAGACAAACACATCTTGGAGTTAGGATGGAATAGCTGGGGTTGGTGTAGGAAGATGCCAAAAACCAGGAGAGCCCTGGTTTGCGGCTCGGATGTGCAGACACGTCTGCACAGGCTGTTTCTCTGCAGCACGGATGTTTTCTGGATGTAAATACCAAATTCTTGGCGAGGTTTTGGAGGAAAGGCTCCTCCTGCCTCTGCGGTGCTGCGCGACCCTCGCCAGCGATGCAGGTAACGGGCATGATGGACCCGACACCCACGTTTATAAATATGTATCTACATGCAGAGGAATCTCCTCAAACCACTCAAAACACAATTATTTCGTTTCCCTCCCCATCCAGGATTGTTGTTGCACAGGAATAAATTGCTGCTGATTTACAAGGGCAGGAACGGCAGCATGAAATGGGCTCAGTGAAGTGATTTTTGAATTTCCACTACAATTACTCTTCCCTTCAACCATATGATTCCCTTTTTCTCGCATGCACCAGCCAGGTCTTGGGTTTGTTTTGCTTGCCGATGCCCTGGGAGGTTTTTCCTGCCCTTCCTGTGCTGCAAACCCAGGGCTGAGTGTGCAGAAACAAACCTGAGGTACAAATAGCGCTTTATTCGAGGCAGAGGAGGTAAATCCCCAAGTCCCACCGCATGGACACCGAGGGATGTTGATGCTCTCGCTTCGGTGGTGAAGTTGGGAGTTAAGACCCCGGATTTGTGTATATCTGTGTTTGTATAAATGTACGAACTACTGGGGAAATTCCTTCTCTTCTCGGTACCTCAATTTTTCTGCCGTTACGCTGGTTTTTGCTGTTGAGCTCATTCAGCTTCCTCAGGGTCACATCTATAAATGGGCTAAAAATTCTCCTTTACCCACAGGAGCTCTGGAGCCCAAATCCACCCCACTGACCCTTCCAGGACACCACGTTTTTTGGGGTGTTACTAATTCAGGGCTGTTTTCCCCAATGTTGCACTGTTTTATGGAAGGTACATGCCGGGGATTCCAAAGTTATTAACAAAAACCCGAGCTCTGCTAACATAATGCTAATACAAAACCACGCCAGCTACGCCGAGCTCTTAGTAGTCGAATAAATGTGAACATCTTGGGTAATGTGATTTATTATTGGCAGCATAAATAGGAAAATAATAAAACAATATAATGATTCTGCAAGAAAAATGAGAGGTTTTTTGTTATTATTCATACTTTGATGCTTGTTTACAAGGCAGGAATGAAGTCAGACTCTTAAACAGAGCTGCTGATGCCAGATTCTCAGCTTGGAGATGTAATTCCCTTTCCCCCAAGTTCATTTGTGTGGGGAATTAGGCTCCCCAGTTTCATTATCGCTAATAGACCTTGCCTGTTTCGAAGTGCTGCGCTGTTTTGGAGGCCTGAATTGATAACTGAAGGGGGAGTAATGGTGTTGGGAAGTGGGATTTGTTGGTTTAGTTCAGTAAGGTGGGAGCTCGGGCTCAGAGATGGGGTTTGGTGGGGCTGGGGAGAGCCGAAAGACAGGTATCCAAAATCCTTGAGATTATTTCACTGAGGGGGAAACTGAGGCACAAAGGATCGATGCAGCTGGCCAGGGATGGTCCATCAGGATGCACAAGGTGTTTGTAGGGCAGTGATGTTAAAAATGATACCCCAAACATCCCCTTTTTCATTCCCTACTAATTGTCTTGGCCGTTCTCCTGTGTCCCTGGGTCTAAACGAACCCATCGCTTTCCCTCCAGTGCGTGGTGCGTCCTGTAACGTCCCCAAAAACGCTCCATCCTTCTTTTTATATTTTGCATTCCACTTCTTGCCCAACACGGCAACATTTAACAGAGACAGGGCTAAAGCATCACTTATTTCCCTCTTTATTTTGCATCAGCCGAGCTGCACTCAAGACCAATTGCATTTTTCATTACCATGGCAGGTTACAATCCTTTGGTTACTTTTCCTGTAATTTTCATGTTTGCCTTTTAATATGTCTTATGAGATTGAAAGCTGTGGATGAGAGGCTGGTGAGCTTTTGCTCAGCGTGTTACAGAGGAACTACTTGAATTAGAATGAGGTACGAGGAGAGTTGAGAGATACTGGGCACAGATGATGGAGCTGAGCACAGGGAGGTTGTAGCACACGAAGCAACATCCACAAAAAAAGCATTTTTTAAGGCCCAGTGGTGCTAAATCTCTTCACCTTTATAACGCCAACTCCTGCTGCCATCAACATCTCCCTAAAGTAATTTCTTTTAGATGCTTCATGTAGAAATGAGTGTTTATAGGGATATATTTTTTCTGTTTATATATACATGTATATCTATACCTGTCGTCAGCTGGTATTAGAAAGAACATAAAGCACATTTCTGGCTTCTGCATGTTCAGCTTGGTTGGGATCATGTATTATAGCAACAAAAATGGCCCAAACTCCAGCATTTCCTCTCCATGGGAAGGCACCACTATAGATTCTGGTATCTGTGGGATCTCAGGTAATTCCTGGATGCTTTGGTAGAGAACACGTGTTACTGAGCATTTATGGCACCTTGTTTTCCTCTGTATGAGAAGAAAAAAAAGCACTTTGGGCTTTTTTCTCAAATAACTTTTGCTAGAGACTGCCAGCTTCCCTGCAAAACAGGGGGTTGTGGAGCTCCCTTTTCTCAGAAAGTTAGATAATGCAACTATCTTATTTAAATGCCATTAAACGCTGCTGATGACACTCAGCTAAATCCCCTTCCTGTGGCGTTTCATGGGTGGTGGCACAGAACAGCATCTTACTTGGCTGGAGGGACCAAACCACGGAGGGATTCGGAAAATCTCCGCCATGGGACCCAGATATTGCATTTTGATGGAGTCGCCTTCATTTGCTCCTTACTTTATAGCACTCATCGGTCTTTTTCCCTTGCCAGAAAGCCTCAAATAGGCTGAGGAATATTCAGGCCTCTCTTGGCAAGCGGTGGAGATAAGTGGTTAATAAAACACACCTTGAAAATATTCGCCGTCCTGTTATTAGCCACTTTCTTATTACATTTGCATAGGAAATAATGCAGTTATAAAGCGGTGCGCCCTGTCTGGACATGATGGACTGACAATACAGAACTTGCAAAGGCAGTCTTTCAGTAGTATTCTCGCTGTTGTTTGTTGATTGGCTCCATTAATTGGTTGTCCGTAGCTTCAGCTGCGGATTTCCATGCGCCATTTAAATCCCTCCTCCCTCCCCAAAGCCTCTTTTTCTGCTCCCATGAAACTTTGAAAACCACCATTTCAGCAGGAATGAGAGGAGGCAGATCTGCAAAGGTACCTGCTCTTCTTTCGCAGAGAACAAAAGCTCCCTGGAATAGCAGCTGTTATTTATTCATCTCTCATCAGCAGATTTGACCTAATTTTGCTCTCCGTTCGCCTTTGTTTCAAACACCTGGTTGCAGCATCGCCAGCGGATCTGACTCCTTTACAGCGACTGGTTTTATTTGATGGGGGAGAGACAGGCAGCTCCTGAGCTGCTGTAATTGTTGCAGAACGCACCACATCACCATTTAGCTTCAGGGAACCCTCCGAGAGCTTTTTACGGGGCGTTTCAAGAAGACGGACTCAATTTCAAATTTGAAATCTCTTTGAGATTGGGTTTATCTGTAGTAGTATGTTGGCGTGCGTGCCTCTTGCGTGTTATAACAGGTTTGCGGCATACGTATGACCATCTGGTTAACGCGTTGCTGGGTCTTATCAAGCTCAGATGATGGGCACCCAAGTCACTTGTCCCATCCTCCATCAGCTCACGTGGTAGGAGCAATTTGATCGATCTCCAGCGCTGCCCAAATGGATGTGGCCGCAGATTTTTCATGGCTTTCCGTTTAAAACAGCCTGCATCTTCCCAGGGAGATGTGCCGACGAGAAATGTGGAGCCCCTAAATTCATTTTTCAACGCTGGCAAGCAAACCCGGTGATTTATCTGCTGTCACTGCGGTCCCAGCAAACCTTCCCCACCAGGTGAGCGACGGAGGGAGGGCGGCACAGCAAACACTCACAAAACACAACGAAGCCTTGTCAAATCTCCTCGCCTGGAGCTGACTTTTATTTCAAGCCCTGAAAGTAATTAACGGCACCGACTAGGAAAAAAATAATGCACCTTTTTCCCATGCAGTGTCTCAGATTTGTTGGCTAACTTTGCTCCCTGTCTCATGACTTTTCATGCTGGTGGCTCCCCCCGTCGTCTCTGATTTATTGCTTTTGGAGCAGGACCTTCATCCCCTGAACTGGTTTCTGAGAGACCTTCAGTGGCATTGACAAAGACCCATCGCCCAGCACAGGCTCACAATTTTCACAAATATTACTAGTGGGTCCCATTGGATTCCCTTGAGGTTCTCATCCATCTCCTCCGGCGGTGGCTGGTTACAAATATTGCTGGTAAAGTTTTCAGCTATTTTAGTAGAGTTGTGTGCTGTGGAAGCCTCTGTTTGGGAGCCATGTGATGGCATAACCAGGATCAGTAGGTAATAAACGCGTGTCACCTTATTTATGTGGGTCAGTGAGCAGCTCTACATGCCCTCAACTGTGATATGGCATCAACTTGGGAAAGCAGCAAAGGCTTAAAAGAAGCTCGTGAGGCTTAAAAAGGGGGGGTTACAGAAAGGAAGGGGAGGTTTAGGGTGTGACTATGCGCTTATCTAGTTGTAACGTTGAATTATGAAGAGATACATGGTGTTTGGAGGTCATGGCCTACGTACTGGACTTTAATATTAAAGGCTATTTTCAGTTGGTTACCTGTGCTGGAATTAAGGTCTGACATCCAGTGCCTGGGTGCTCCGTTGGCTTCATTTTCTTAGAGTGATGCAGATGGACCAGCTAAATATCTAAGTGGAAAATATATTAATATCTAGCCGCATCCAAATGAAGCTAGGGATATTTGCTCCCATACTGTTACCATTTTCTAATAAGGATGCAAAATATTGTTCTACCTCCCGGGTCACTCTTTCTTCAGGCACATTGGATGGGAGCTGCATCTTCACTGGGTCATCCCTGGTCAACAGCTTAGCTGGGAAATCAATCAGAAAACTCAAGATGCCATCAAATAGGGCTGGTAATTCTCTGTTTCTGTTGGGAATTGTTATATGCATGTGGTTGGCTTTTTTTCAAACGAGAATGGAAAGTAATCAGGCAGATATAGTTTGAAGGAACCTCTGCCAGATGATTGAAGGTGGTGACCCTGGGCTCTTGGTCAGATTTTAGATTATTTTACCTGCATCGCATACCTAAATCCCCTCTTTCTTTTGTACTTTCAGATAGCTGAGTTGTTCTTGACCTCTTCCCTTGAATTCTCATGGTTCGTTACTGCTCATCGTTAAAGAGCCGCTGTGCTCTACACCAGAATCAATGTGGTTCAGACCTAGGTAAATGAATCCTGTAGATAGTCGATTATAAGCACTTTGGGACCCTTCTGCATGTAAAGAAGTTATATAAATGCAAACAGTTATCTTGTCATTTAGACAGTGAGCTCAATAGACTCTTTACAAGTACCCAATAGGTATGGATAGTTATTCCTATTGAAAACCTTCCACCTGATGCTTGGTTTAAATATGAAAATTATTTCCGAAGCAAGTTCCTGAAGACCTTTTTTCCTCCTTGGTGGCAGCACGACCTGGAATCCAGTTGTGCTATTACAGCTAAATGCCAGAAATCTTGTTGTTCACCATTGTTACATCTGCTGGGAGGGTGACGCGGTGGTGAAGTTCATGAATTATCCAGCACTATCCCAGTGCCATGAAACACCCCAGAACTGTCATTAATAGCTCAGCCTGGAAAAAAACACTTAAATTTAGAGCTGCAAAACCTTTTGCGCTCCTCTGATGCTTTGCTTGGAGCAGGGACTTCTCCTCTGTAGTTTCTGCTGGGTGGCCTTTGCCATGCCGTTTTGCTTTTCTTCCCGGGCAGGATACAGATAAACATTTGTGCCTAGAAAACAGCAAGGATTTCTACTTAAATTTGAGGAATACAAAGAATTTGTAGGGTTTTTTGGGGAGCTTGATTTAGCACGCCTGGTTTGTCGTTCCCTCCTCGTGCTTTGCACTGTCCCGGTTATCTGCACATCACAAATTGCACAGAAAACATACAGGTGGGGAAATAATCCTTTCACCAGCCCAGATGAGAAAAACAACTATAATTTTAAAAAAAATGATGCATTTGGTTTCTAGCATTGGTCTTTATTCCCCACCAGGCTGGGAAGACCAGGCCAATTAATCCGTTCCAAGTGGGAGTTGCTTTTAATATCAACGTAAGTTGATAAGTTGTTTGGGTTTATTTTTCCCACCATCCGGCTTGGTCCTCCTGCCCTCTTGCCTTCATTAGTGGGAGACAGTAAAGAAAATTACAGTGTAGCCCTCTCAAGGCAGCTGTAGGGGAAGGGTTGTTTTTTCCTTTTAAAAAAAGAAGTAAATAACAGTGACCTGGCAATTACTGGAGTGTTGTTTATTCCAGCGCTAAATGCACAAACCTCTTAAACTGCAGGAACATGGAAACCTATTATAAAGAAGATTAAAACCAGCTCGCCTTTGAAATATTTTTTTATTATTATTATATTTTTATTTTAAAGGTCACGTATACGGGATTGTTTCTTTCTTATCAGGGCTTTTAACTCTCTATAGTGTCTTACATAGGGATGCTAGATCCATGGAGGAACATACCCAGACAATTAGTTTTCAGACCCTCTCTTGCGGCAACTGTGGGTTGGAATACGCTGAACTGACTCATATTCTTCAATTTTACAAAGCAATTAATTAATGGACAAACACAGGGTGACAGTGGCTCAAGGTGGAGCGAGGAGCAGGTGCAGGGGTCGTGTCTGCCCCTTAAATTTCCTTCGGCTGTGGGAGGTGAACCTTGGGAAATAATGAAGCGGAATTTATTCTGACTTAAGTACCTTTTTAATGCTTAAATGCATGAATTATCTTCCCGTTAATTGGGGGATTTGAAATATCAGTGAGCATATGCACAGCCTTACCTCGTGATTTTGATTTTTTTTTCGTAGGCAAAGGGTAGAGGCAGAAAAGCCCTTGCAGGGAGATGGGGGATGCAAATCAATATGATGTTTCTTTTCCATCTTTCCTTTTAAAAGGAAACCAGCTGGCAAAGAGAGGGGACGAGAGCACAGACACCAAAGGTTTCCATCCACGATCCTTCCAGCGAACCTGTTGCTGTCATAAAAACCATAATAGCTTCACTTGGCTCGATTAGGCAGTTCCGCCATCCATGTTTGGAGTTAATAATACAGCAGGAATTAGTGCAGCACTGAAAAGTACATTTATTTGTTTATTAAGAACCCATTTCTCCCCGCTTTTGCACAGATTAATAGCCCAGTGGAAACCTTGAAAGGTTAAGTGCTTGCGTCCAGGTTCATATTTTCTTGCTGTTTAAAAAGAAAAAAAATACCCAATTCATCCAAGTCATGGCTTTTTTCTCAGCTAAAGCAGTTCCCCGGAAGAAGTTGTCACGCAGGCTCATAGTTATGCAAATGCGATAGTTATTTCTGACGCCGGTAAATAATAGTTCTGTATGCTCTGACACTGTTTTCCTACCTTAGCGTGCAAGGTCTCGAGCCGTGATTTAGATGTTTGCAGCTTATTAGCATTTTTTGGACTGTAGCAAGCAATTTGTACGGTGTGTTTCCATCTTATGCACACGGAAGGGGGAAAAAAATGATTAGCACTCTTCGGGAAGAAATATCTACTAAATTGCCATTCTGATCAAGGTAAATCAAGCTATCGGTGTAATAATCTGGTGTCATCTGTGAGCCAATCATGCCTAAAACTACTTCGCATCAACAGGAAAATTAAGACCTTGTGGTTTTTGTTTGTTGGGTGTGTTTTTTCATTCCCTTTCCACTAGGGCAAGATCTTTTTCCTGCAAAATATTTTGTCCTTAACCAGGGAAAATAGGATCTAGCTTCTTTCATCAGGAGATCTCAATGCATGTCAGGGTGCTGAAATAAGGCTTAGGAGAACAGCATCATGTCTCTGCCACGCTCAGATTAAATATAATCCTGGACAGATAAGCTTTGCTCAGTGACACCCGGCACAGGTGAGGTCCAGGACAAAGAGCCGTGAAGTTTATGCTGTTTATTCGGTCCCTTTGCCAGGTGGCTTTGCTACCAGATGCTCTTTTATTCCAAGTTTTCCAGGGTTGCGTGTGGCGGTGGTTGGAGTGAGCAGCCCATGTATCGCTGGCCAGGACTTTTACACTTTTGCCATCCCTGAAATAGGTTTGTCTAAGCTGTACTTAACAACCTGCAGTGAAGGCTGCTCTGCAAAGCTATTATTTTTTTCTGATGTCTTTCCTAACTTTTTCTCGCTGCAATTTAAGCTCATTATTTCTTTTCCTATCTGCTGCGGACATGGAGAGTTGCTTTTCTCCCTCCTGCCAGTGGCTTTTCATGTGTTTGAAGATTATTCCCGCGGCTCTCCTCACTCATCTCCTCCGCAGACAAAACAGCCCCGGCTTGCTCGCTAACTCCTCTTTGGTGGTGTTTCCTCCTCCCCCGGGTGTTGTCACCGCTGTCACCTGGATGCTCATCCCCGTCTGCTTTCATGCGCGGTGTCGCTGCTTTATCAGAGACGAGCAGAGTGCAAGGATTGCTTTGAGTCTCCTACACATCCTGCTTGGCCGCGTGGACAGAAAAAGCCAGATCTTCACGACAGGGAAAAAGATATTTAAACCATTTATAGCTTGCACGAGAAAGCGTTGCGTGGAGAGGAGATGGTCGCGAGATTCCGCACCGGGAAAGACCTCTCAGGACACATCCACTCCTCTCCTCTTGCTTGTGTGCTTACTGATGTTTGGACTACAGTTAATTAAACTCTCTGTCAGCATCACCCCGTGGTACTCTGGAGACGTTCTTCCACCACTTCGCCCTCGTCACAGTTCAAACATTCTTACAGTTTCCAGCCAAAATTCATTCACATGGCGGGATGCATCCAACCGGGGCTACTGCACGAGCCCCAGAGCTTTGCTCAAAATAAGGGACAGGGTGATGTTAATTAAATACAATGACTTTTGCATCCTATAGCTATATGATCATGTCGATAAAGTTGAGTTGTCACTCTGGCATGGGCTCCTCTCCAGCTCCAAAGGAGCTCGGTGGTGATTATTTGAGACGATATTTATTCGCACAACCCGGCTGTCCCGTGAAGTTCAGCTCCCATCCTCTACCTCCCTTCAAAACACCCCCCACCAGCTTTTTTTCTTCATCTTTAGAGCTGCCGTGCCCCAACCTCGAGGCGTTTTGGTCAGTAAAGCTGCCTGTTGAAGTCGCTGCCCTTGGTGCCTCGGCCACCCAACACCCTTTTAATAATTATCCCCAATCCGACCGCTTGTTTCTGCCACGACTTTAAACATTGCTCCTTCTTCTGTAGCGCGGCTTTTAAATTTCCCCTCCCTACCAGAAGCGATTGTTTATATTGTAAATGCCACATTAGTCCCCGCGAAATGGAGACGGAATTGATTTTCATTTCAGAGATTTCACAGCTCGCCCCGGAACTTTTCTGCTTGATTGCCAGTGCTCAGAGAGGCTCCGAGAGGGTAAGAAAGAACATGTCAAATGTGGTGTATACTAATACAAGAATCTTGCTTGAAACAGAGGTTCCTCCTGCTTTGCTTGCCTGTAATTTGCAGCTATCTCAAAGAGTTTGTGTCCTTGAGTCTCCCATCCTGGTCACCTTTGGAATTGGGGGCTGTCACTGAGCTTTTCAGGACTCATTATCCCACCAATGGGCAAGTCATGAGGTCGAGGAGCTGCCTGGTGATTTCTTTGTTCTTGAGGACCTTGCTTGGATCACCCTTTCCCTTCCCGACTTCCAAATATTAGGATGTGAGCCCAAGTCCACCTGCCCACATGGCAACCAGTTCTAGGTGATGCTTGGCTTGTACCGAACCCTTGCTCCTGGTTGTTCCATCTTCTAGGTGGCTAAGACCGGAGGAAAATAAGTATTTTTCTTCTTTATTTGGCGGTGGTATGACGGAAACTCATGTTTCCTTCCTGTTCTTGTAAAATCAGGAGAAACTTTGAGGAAAATAAGTTTTCATGGGGTCTTCTTCATGCTAGATATCATACAGAGCTATCATAGCAGGCATCGTACAGATGGGAACATCAGTTAGTCCCCATTTAGCTCATGTCACCAAGATGTCTTGGAAGGTCCTTGGGGGGGTGGAAGTGACCCATGTTGGGAGCAGAAGGACCATGAAAAGCCTCTAAAGACGCTTTTCTCTCCCATATATTGGCGAGGCCGTGGCTGGTTTGGGGTGAGCTGGTCCCCACTCTTTGTGGAAGCTCCTCTCCATCTGCTCGCGTAGCTCCTTCTCTTAACGAAGCGCTCATGCTTAATCACTCAGAGCCCATGTGTCAAAGTCAGGCTGGTCCCGCGAGCGAAGCGCGTGCGCCCGCGGCGACATCGCGCTGAATCATTCGCGAGCGAACCCATGGGCTGAAATACATTTGCATCAACCATTTCTCAAAGAACGCTACATGGAGAATCAGTTCATAAATAAACGGGCTCGAAAGTTCAGAAACACCAGCGCCTGTTGAACAGTTTGCTGGCAATAATTCACTGTTGTGGAGTTTCATAGAGGGCAAAGGGGAAAAAAGAGTAGAATTCTCCTCCCTGTCACCTTATAAATGAATTAAAAGAAGCTGGAGATTAATCCGTCATCTTCCCAGGGCATGTTTTTTGGAGCAGATTTTCTCAATTCCTGTGCAAATCCAAACTCCCCTTGGGCGATGGAGCAGGATACAGCGACGCACACACGGGAGAATCGCGGCTAAGTGGCGTGAAGACAATTTGCTTGGGGCGGGGAGGAAGATGCGCTCTGACAAGGATAGATGGAATGAGGTTGTCGCCAGCAAAAAAATCCCGAGGAATTGCCAGCCAAGTAGGGGGGAACCTTGGCTTGCAGCAAGCATGGAAATCTCCTCGTGTTTTTTGGTTTTGAAGCCATAGACGAGTGGGAGGGGGTAGAAAAAAATCCAGAGGCACTTTGTCACGTCTGACATTCCTTTCATATCCAAAAGCGGGTATTGATTTTCCACCTGTGACTGCTAGAAATGAGAATTTCTGTGCGGTGGCCACGGCCCGCCACTAGTCACGTTTCTTATCTCTTTAAATATGATTACCAGCGCTTCATGGTTAAAATCCTAATGAACTCTGCCGGCCAAGTCAAGTCCAGCATCTTGGGCGCGTTTGTCCGCGAGATCAAATGAATCTTCTTGCATCCCTGGGCTACAGCTTTATTGACTGACTGCTAATTTTCTTGTCAGGGTAATTCTTCCAATCAAGATTTAAAACAAACCGAGAAGGTTACTGAAGTACTGGAGATTAAAGTCCTAACACTTTTGCATTTGATTAAGAAACCTCGGAGCGTGGGTGTTTATATTAGGAGGACAGGAGAGGGAAGGGGATGGGGTCTGGGGACTTGATTTGGGTTTGGTGCAAAGATTTTCTTGGAGGGATTGCGTTGTTTGTTTAGAGCAAATCCCTCTTTCCATGCTGGCATCTACTGCTCTGGAAGCAAAAAGAAAGAAAGAAATAGATTATTGCTACTGCATCAAGCTACAGGCGGCTGCTGGCTGCAATTTTCTTCAATTTCTTGCCGTGAAAAGCAAGACCGTTCATTTTGTAAGTGCTGCTTTTGTGTGTGACCCATATTTTGAACACTGATGGGGTCACCAGCTCCCTCCTCCCAACCTGTTGAACCAAAGAGTGTTTGAGATCTGTCCTAGATTGTATTTATCTCCAAGATTATTTAAAAAGCAAGGTAGCGATTGCTAATAAGACCGTGTTCTTCTGGTGGGTTTTTGAGGTTTATTTTGATTTTTTCTCCTCCCCTTTGGAAATGAAAGCCGTCGCCTGGCTCTACCTGAGCAAGAAAGCGTTTTTCTTCACGTCTTGTCCTTCAAAGCCGATTTAGAAAGCGTGTAATCTTTCTCCATTCATCATCTCCTGACCCTTTATTTTTTATTTTCATCCCCTGTTGGTTGCTATTAGGCTGGCTGGNTTTTTTTCTTTTTTTTTGATTTTTTGGGTTTTTTTTTCCCCATCAAAAGTTCTTTTTTTTTTTTTTTTTTTACCCTTTAATCTCGCTTTCTATTAAAAGTCTTCCCAGAGCTAATGTAATAAATTTAGATCCAAAGCCAGATGCATAGCAAAACTTTTGGCAGAGAATACTCTATCAGAAGACATTGCAAATGAAATACGCTTTCCCTTGGGGATTATTCTACAGTTTAATTTAATTTGATATTTCAAATTAAATTAATTCAAATGGTTATGCAGTTTCCAGGGAAAACAGACTTCATTTGTGATGTTCTGCCACCAAATAGTTTTGCTCCTATCATATATCTTATATTGTTAACCAGGAATGATAAGTAGTGACAATGTAGGATTTTTCCGTGCCCTTTGTTTTGCAGTTCCCATCCTAAAGGGAGCAGAAACATTTCCTTGTGCAAGGGCCTATCTGTGCAGTTAGTTTTCCTTTGAAACCTTTTTTTTGGCTGAAAATGATATTTTCATCAAAACGTAGTTTAAGAAAATGATGCACTTGCTTTGAGAATGTTTTGGTTTTATGCAACTCTTCTTGTTTTTTGATTTGCAGATAAAAAAATAGCGATGCTTGCTTTGTAATTGATATTTTGATACACCAGGCTTTATAGCGCAGGGAGGACAGATACCGGGAAATAGATACAGTCTGGGCTGGTTTGTTGCCTAAAGCTTTTGGTTTGGGATATTCAGTTTTCCTGCCAAAAGGTGGGAAAATTTTACAGTTTCCAACCAGACACAGCTTCAGCCATCCAGAGAACTTAGGTGGTCAGGTTGCAGTTGGAGTGGGTTCGTTATCTTTCCTCCTTAATCTAAAAAATAATTAAAAAAAAAAAATAAATATCTATATATATATATATATAAAATGGAAGCCTTGAATGGTTCTGTTTCTGCTGCTGTGCCCCCATTGCGTGGGTTACTGATGCTGTAACAACCACACGATTCCTTTATCATCATCTTCTACCCCTTGTGAAGCGACCGATTTATTTAACGGGGTTTTCTGCAGCGGCTCTTGCTATTCGGAGTCATAGAGTAACTTGCACCCAACTCAGAAGTACATTAAGATGAGGTAATTCAGAGAAGCGTTTGCATCTAGAAATACATGTAAGCACTTTCCTCTCTGCTGACCTGTAGAAAAGCCATTATTCTCGACAGGGGGAAAAAATATTGGTATTATCACAAGAGATTTGGGGAGAGAACATAAAACTGGTTTCATTTTCCAGTCAACTGAGATCTAATATTTCCTAGACAAGATGTTTAGATGTTGTAGAAAAAGGAGCAATGTTTATTTGTCTGAAGCGATGTGCGCACAAAAGTTCTGTATTGTGCTTGTGGCTTTTTTTCCGTTATAAATGGTTTTGTAGGGAGAAATCTCTTTCTTATCCATCACAGCCGGTAGATTAGAGAAGTATAAATATTATCTAAAGAGAACGGAGCTGAGAAAATGGCAGAAAAACAGGAAATTTTGATCCCTCCTGATGGGGAAGGCTGAGTATGGAGGGATTTATTGATACAGGGGTCCCAGTGTGATATAATATTTCTTCTCTGATATGTGGTTTGGGCCAATCCAAAACCATTTCATTGAAGCAAAGGAAGATGGGTCAAACCTTTTTTTTTCTTTTTTTTTTTTTCATCTTTTCTTCCCCTGAAAGTACATTGGATTTTTTTCAGAATATTTTCCAAGTCTAGCAAGGAATTGTTTCCTCCTCCTCCTTCTTCCTCTTCTTCTTCTTCTTCTTCTTTCTGTTGCAAAATTACATTTTTTACGGTGACCTCTGTCTCAGCAGAGTTGTCTTGGAGCTGAGCCACAGAGCTGAATTATCCGCCGCCCCTTCCAAACCTCTAACAACAGCTCCATCCCATTGTTAGGAGTCGGAAAAAACAAAAAAAGAGTTTTCCTTTCTGCAAACCCCACCTTCGCCCGTGCTCCTGAGATCTCACCCAGCAGCATCTCCACTCACAAACTAATTAAAGTTCACGTCACACCAAGAAGATGCAAAACGCTCTCTGAGTGCTCAACGTTCTTATTTTAAGCTTCCCTTCTTCTTTTTTTTTTTTTAATAATTTTATTTTATTTTTTCCTGAGGCGCAGCATCTCCCCGAATCCCAGCTGGCGTGCCACATCCAGTCACAAAACACCGCTAATTGGGTGTTTCTCCTGTTGACCTCGTTTCTCAAGCAGATTTTGGCTGGGTCTCTTTCTTTTTTTTTTCCTCTTTTTTTTTTGGCCAAGAGGGCTCAAAAATTAAACAAGAAACCATCCCCTTGATGGGCATCATGGACCATCCTTGGTTGTATCCGCCCTACTTTGAGGTACCAAAATGCTGCTTTTCCTTCACCATCATCCATTTTATACATCCAAGGAAATCAGGGGTAGAAGGAGATGGATCAGGATGGCTGGAAATCTCTCCCTCATATCCTTTTTCTTTTACCTTTGCGCTTGTATTTATGAAAACATATTTTATTCCATGCCTTGGAATTCTGCCCCATCCGCCTTCCCTGGCATTAATCAATTGTGCTGTTTCCCCCATAGCATTCATTACCTCTTTAAAAATGAATGCAGAGAGAAAACACAATTAGATGCTTCTTTGGTTAAATAATACCTCAAAAAACCCCAGAACAATGGCTTTAAAAATAAGGAGAGAGTGAAGATCACACAGTTTGAACTAATGATGGAAATTACCTCGGGTTAAGTTGGATTTTAAATCGGAGGTTTGGGGGGATTTTATTTTTTTCTTTTCTTTCCAGTGAATTATGACAAACATAGAAGCCTGCTGGATGGATGATTAGATTTTTTTTTCTTCTCTCTTCCCATCTGCATTGAAAAATGAAATATTTCTGTAATATTAAATCCATCAAATTGATCAAAGCGCGGTGTCAGAAAATGTTGTAAACGTTTCTTCTCATCCAACCCCCTCAGTGACTGTGAACCGGGGACCTTCTCATGGCCCTTTCTGGATGTTCCCTCTGCCATAAGAATCTGTGCAAGAAATAAATCTGCATTTCTCCGTTGAATTCCCGTAGTAGGGACTTAAAAAGGGCACATGAAACTTAAACTGTGGTGTCCTCGGCTTTGTGGTTTTGTCTCTGTAATCCATCCTAAAACCGTCTGCCTAATATCGGGGTCAGCACTAGGATGGATGTGGCCAGAAAATGGGGTGATAAAGGGAATTTTTACTTCTCTGCTTCAGCTTTATGAGGAAATGCTGGGAGATTTATTGGTATTTCACCTCCCCTTTTGTTTTCCTCTCTTGGTGGAGAACAGGAAAATCAAACAAACCAGAAATGCCAAATATTTGGTGATTGTTTGAGATGCTAACGCGATGTATGCAAACATTAGGAGAGGTGGCAGCCTGGGGTGTTGCAGGACAAATGCAAAGCATGTCAGGAAAATAAAGGAGTTTTATTATTATTCTTTTAAAGCTGTCCATGAGAAGCTGAGAGGGTTGGGGCTGCTAACTCTGGAAAATAAAGGATGGTTGTAAATAAAATGCTGAACAGTTGCCTTCTGTTCAGAACCGTGAACAGATGAGAAGAAATCAGCTTGGTTTTAGCAAGAAAGATTCGTGTTGGCGATGAAATGGGATGAAAAAACCTTTTGGCCGGGGTGGCGGAGCATGGGAACAGGTAATTTGGGGTGTTGTGGACTCTCCTTCATTAGTAGGTTTATTAAGAACAGCTTAAACAAATATTTCTTGGAGGTTGCTGGTGTCTCTTCGTTGTCTCCTTGAGTGCAGGATACAGAGTGACCCGACATCCCTTTTATTTCTATAAAGCTGCTTCTGTTAGTTCTGCTGTGCTGCTCGACATGAAACTCCGGTTGTCTTCAGAGAAAAACACGTAGAAATAAAAGGACGTGGATTTCCATACGCTCGTGTATCGGGGAATTGTGTTATTTGCTCGAGGAGGGTGTATTTATTTCTGTGGCTTCCATGAAACGTGCACAAAGCTGCAAGTTTTGCTTCATCTCCGGATGAACAGGTGGATTTTGCAAAGTTCTCCTACTGAGTCATTTTACCGGTTTGGGCCTCAGTGTCCCCTTCTCTATGTGCGTTTGAGAGCAAAAGATGAAAATCTCTGCTCTTGCAGCCATTGATTATTTTGCTTTAGGAGCTCTTTGCACTAGCGACTAATCCCAGCGAGGGGAAGAAAGCTTTTTCCATAGTCACACGAATGGGGAAACAGGTGTAAAAGGGATGAAGTAATTTTTCAGAAGCAATTTAGAGCCCTCCTTCCCCAGCACAACCTCTATATGCTCTGTTAACCCAGAGGAGGGTCTCAAACAACCCTCCAGAAACGCAACAAAGAGACCGGATTGCTGCAACTCCACTGCTTACCAAATTAGAAACAATTTAAGGATTAAGTACCATTAATTACTGCCCAACAAATGCTGAGCTACAATGGAGCACTTGTGGAAATGGAGAGAGAAGTTCTTTGTGAATACTAAACGGCTTCATTAATGCTCAGTGCAATTTCATTGAGTGATAAATTAATTCGCTTGCTTGCTCCCAAGAATTACCGAGCGGGACCGCGGGCAGAGCAGGATGCTCCAGGGCAAGGTAAGGGTAGCCCTCGAGTAAAGAAAAAGCGAGGAAATTGGTTTTCTGAGAGAGGAAAAACTCCAAATGCTGCTCTGCCTCATCTGGAAAACACTAGAGGTTTTAGAGGTCAGGATGAGAGCAGTGGGGTCAAGGTCGTTATCATCCTCTTGCATCTGGAGATGATGCTACACCCTCCTGCGGAGAATTCTGTTCTGCTGCCGAGGACGGACACCAGCCCTGATTTGCTGTAATATTCCCTGTATTTCTGGTCTCTCCTTCCTTTCCGCTGCACTATAACCACAGGCCTGAACAGCTTAATGGATTTCCTTCAGTTTCTGCGCTCGACGCCGGCTCCGTGGCTCACGCTGGATGTTTATCCCATTAGATGAACAAGCCCGGACCTCACATCCCCTTTGTCTAATGCTTACACTGAGCTCTTGCAAGGTTTGGAGCATGTCAGGTGCTTCTAAAATCTGGAGGAGACAGGTCTTGTGTGGGAGCCTAGCAAAGCTCAGCTTAAAAACAGAGTCTGCTTTCCCAGCAGAGATTTCCCCCCAAAGAAGCGTAGCAGGAGGGAGGGAGCAGCATCCAGCCGGGATGTCTCGCGCCGAGTAATTTTAGTTTCTCCTCCGGCTTTCACGGCGTGACAGCTGCCTGGGCAGAGCCTCCCGCCTCCCTTCGGTCTGTGTTACCTGGAGTTCAGCATTGGTTTTCTGTCCCTCAAGACTTTTTAGCCTTCCGTTGCGTTGCAGCCTTATTGATTGCTCACCCGGCCGTAGCCTGGAGCCTGGATTAGGTGTGAACAAAGCACTGGCCCCAACAGGCTGGAGATACAGGGCAGGATGCTCTGAACTTCGTTTCTTTTAGCTCTTTTTTTAGCTCTTTTCTGCCTTGCCCTTTGGCTGCTTCCTGTGTCTTGCTCTTTGTGAGCGGATTTATGGTGACCGTAGAAGTCGTGTGGTTTTAACCCCTGCAAGATCTTGAGGGTACCAAGACTTATCTTTGGCTATCACAAGACATTAGGACCTTTGTCTTGGCCAAGTGAGCCATTGAGATATAATCCAAATACACCAGATGTGCTTTGGCCAAGATTATTGGGTGTGAATTGGTTTAAGTAGAGGGTTGGAGGTGGATGTGGAGACTTGCGTCTGCTCTTCAAGGTCTTTGCTTTGCCTTGGCACAGTGAATGGTCCTACGTGGCTCCTGGTCCAGCCCTGGTGGCTCAGGAGTGAGATGAGATGATGAGATGAGATGAGGTGAGATGAGGTGAGATATGAGATGAGATACTTGCATCCCCCGTACCTGCCCATGGAGACATGTTCTAGATTGGCCATTAAAGACCGGAGAAAGAATACCTAATTAACAACCCTAATGCTAGCCACGTGCAGAGCCCAGACTGAGGTTTTCCACATGTAATGAGCTGGTGTAAAAGCAGCCAGAGGGAGACATCGTCAGCATTATCGGGCTGGCAAACCCAGGCCACAGAGCTGCTCATTCTTGAGTTCCATCTTCTGACGAGTCCCTGTGGCCGGAGCAATCTGGCGACGCAGAACTGCTGCCCGACATGAGGCCCAAAGCTAATTTCCTACGTTTTCCAACTCATCCTTGAGAGACGCATGGAGAACGACGCTTATTTTTCACATCTTCCCATCCTTTTGACTGTTGAGTACCTACCTTTGCCGGCACGGGGAGCCGCACGTCTGCCAACCAGCCTCTGCGTGTGGTTGGTACCGGCTCCCCGTGCCAGCTTGGGAAGCATCTGTTTGCTGGTTTATTTATCCCCTCTGCAGTCACCGCGGGAGGATAATCTCCGCGACATGCCACATCTCGTTTACAGCTGGCCCCTGAAAAGTTGGAAGCGCAAGTTGTCGGTTTGGGCAGACGTGGAGTCGCGCACGCTGGGGACAGAAAAGGGAGTTGGGGAAACGCATAAAATATTAAATGACATCGCGGCAAGACACAGACAGGGGTAGAACAATAATTAAAGTAAACGGCGCATCAAAAGCCTGGCTAAAACTTGCATTTAAATTGCAAGTCAATGCAGAAGCGGCTTGTGTAGCCACGTATGAATGTGTTTCCGGGAACCTTTTAAGAATATTAACGATGATGGAAGCGGAACAGCAGCCATTCAGACTTTATGGTATGTGACAATTCAGGAGGCCACCAGACTGTGCTGGTGGCATAAGAAACCTGCTGAGAGCTTGGATCTTGCCAGAGGAGCAGGTTTCTTTCCAGGGTTAATTCGGGATAGGGCGATGCTGGAGGGAGTGAGATGGAGCATCTTCTCGTGCCAGCAATGCATAGAGTTTTCCTTTAACTTCATGATGGGACTGTGCCCTTACAAATTAAATGGCAGGAGCATCTGAGATTTTATGGCCAATCCTGCTTTCTGCTTCCTCAGGCTTTGCCCTAATTAATTTTGAAAGACCCAGGTCAGGTTCTGAAAGAAATCAGTGTCAGATTTGTCTCGACTCCAGTGCTGGGCACCTTTGGGCTATGGAGCAAACCTCTTAATTATTCCCCGTGCCGTTTGCCCCTTGCCTGCACAGGGACTACAATGGCTCTGTCCTTGGGGAAGGTGAATTCTCCTTTGTCCTGCCCATTCTGTGATTTGCAGAGGATTCCCCCCAGCAGCCTTTGGGATTACCTAATGGAAGCAATTAAACAGCGTTGGGAAGTGACCCCCTGAAAAGTTCAGGCAGCTGCAGAAAAAATATGGGAATTAAGAAGCAAACTGTGGAGTATTTTTCACTTGACTGTGTATTTTCATACTTGGCTCTTTGGATACTTCAAGCTTGGGAGGCCCTTCCTGGGAGGTTTAACTTCCCAGAAGGTTCAATTTGCCCGAAGTTTAATAGTAACAAACTCTTGTGTGCTGTAGCTCCTAAGCTGCTGTTTAAAGGAGAGCGTTAACCCCAGCTTTACGTATGGGGAAACTGAGGCACAGCATGAGAGCAACAAGCCTAAAGGGGACAAGCCGAGGCAAGAAACACCCTGGGCAGCTGGGAAAACAGGAGAGCAAATTTTTCCTATCTTAGCCAAACTCCTTGCCCCTCAATAGAGAAAAGCATAATTTTGTTTATTTATTTTTATACATATTTGGTTTTCTTGGGGTGCCTGTGTGGAAATCCAATATTCAATATTTCTCAGAGCAATTGTAAGTTTAGTAAGGACAGGATTTCCCTTTTTTTCTCTCTTGCAAACAGTATCTAAACGTCTCCAATCAGGATTTTCCTGGAATGCAGATGTTGTTTTGACCTAGATGCTTAAGCATTCGCTTACTGCTGAAGTTTTGCGCTTAGAGGTCTTAAGAGTTTGTATCGCGGGCTGCCTGGAAAGCTCTGAAAGGGAAAAAAAAAACACTGAGGGCAGCTCATGAGTTCTGAAGGAAAACCGATTTGACGTTATTATGCCTCCGTTTATTGGCAGCCCGCAACGAGACGTAAAGAAATGTCAAAAAATCCCGTGTGCATGTTGGTTTGGTTCGGGAAAAAAATTGCTGTTTGCCTCTGCCCGCGGGCTACGAGTCGCTCTGCTAATGCAGAAGGCACTAAAATGACCCCTTTGTTTTTCCTGTGATCACTTCTGATAGCGCGCTCTACCAGAGATATCATATCTTTGATCTCTCCGCGCTGATGTTAAGTCTCTCTTGAGTTCGGTAGCATCTCCTTGAGATTAATCCTCGGTGGCATCCTCAGCACCGAGCTGTCCTAAGTCATACATCACAAGATGGCACAATAAATAACCCTTGGCCGGCTCCGTTCTCCCCGTTCCTCGCGTACAGAGAGTTGAATGGAAAGAACTTTCTCTTTTGGCGACCACTTGCTTGTTTTCCAGGGGCTCGTTGACCAAACCGGGCACTTTTTGCAGGTGTACAGACACCTTCTCTCTTCTTTTTTGGGGTGTGAATCAGCACGTCAAACACAATTTGAAGAAGACCACAAAATGCACATGGAACTGACTTTCTGAGCCTTCTGCGTCACCTTGCCCAGGGGGAAAAAAGGGGATTTTTAAGGGAATACGTCTATCGGAGATTGTGTTTCTGCACATGAACATCACCATTCATGGAGCACTGGTTAATCTTGAAGTATCTGATGTTCAGTAGGGCCTGGGAATAAGGTCAAGTCCGTGCTCAGTCCTGGTCCTTGTGATGCTTGAATATGAACTCTAGGAGATGCACCAGCGATCCGCTGTTGTCTGTGTGCTTTGGGGTGAACAGGACCTTGCAAAATGGTTTTAGTTTCAGTATTCTGGGGTCTGTGACCAGGGTCCCCCCAAGGTACCCGCTGCCGCTCCCGTGGTGACAAAGGGGCTGTTTCCTCTCATTTCTGGTATAATCTGATCTTTTAAAGCACAATTGAGGCTCGGAGAAGCAATGCACAGAGCCAAGAGGTACCTGGCCCAAAAGGCACCCCCCGAATGGACGCAAAAAGTCGTTTTTTTCCTCAAAAGAAGAGGTGAGAAGGGCACACCGCGAGGCTTTCTATCCAAAAATAAAGGGCTGTATGGGATGCGTTTGACTTAACACAGTCTGGGTCAAATTAGAGAAACCTCCTTCTTTTTATTTTTGTATTTTTTTCCCCCCCATTGGGAAAAAGGGTTTCAATTTTTTAAGTTCGGTCACAACAGGTTAAGATATTAGCAATCAATGGTTTGCTGCCATCTGTATTTGTTCCATTTGCAGCATTTACGATGGTTCTCCCCATTAATTATTTTGCTGTAGAAGTCCCTTCTAATTTCGGAATGTGGTTATTTCTAAGAAAGATGGATATTAAATATGCCACACATCAGCACGGGCTGGTGTTCAACCACGCCATTAAGATCCGATGCGAAAAATAACTTTGTAATCACCGCAAAGCATTTTGAGTGTCGTGGTTTGGAATGAGAAATAAAGATGATGACAGGAACTGATTTCTTATTAGGATGCAGAGCGGGAGTTTATATAAATCAGGAAGGAAATAACAAGTTAACTCTTGGGTGGCCGAATCCGTGCGTGTTGATGGGGAAAAATAATTAAAAATTTTAAAAAAAGGGTCAAGATGGAATGTAACGTTTTGCTCAAGTCCCGGATGAAATGTTCCCTCAGTCCAGAAGGATACACCAACCTTCCCCAACCGTTATTGTCTATTAATTTAGTGCTAATTAATTATTAAAAGGGTATTTGCTGAGATTTAACAAGTCTGCAGTTTAAAAAGGAGCACAAAAAAAGCCCCAAACCTGGCGGTGACAGGTGTTACACTCCAGTAATGAGGTTCTTAATAATCAATTGACATTTGTTTGACTTAGAATAACATTCTTATTAAATCTTAAATCAACTCTTTGCTTGAGACACTTAATTACATGGAGGTGACTTTTTTTCCCAGCGCAATGGGAGCTCCCAGCCCACGTCTCCAGGCATAAATGGAAGATGTTGTACTTAATAAATACGAAAGGTGATGGTTATTCCACTTAAGGAAGGATTTCCCTGAACGCACATCCATGCTCGCACTACAAAAAAATCACATTTAACATTGGGAAAAGTTGCTGGAAACCCATAGTAAGGGAAAAAAAATAAATATTCCTCCAAGTAGCACCATTTTTGCCTTGTGAGGAAATGGGAGGCTGGGCAGCGACTGCTGGCTTTAATCGAAATTTAATTATTTCCCCTTTTAATGCATCTTTTTAAAAGGAAACAAGGATCCCACCGGGTGCTCTTTTAGCAACCACCAACAGGAGGGGAAAAAAAAAAAAGAAAAAGAAAAAAGTAACCAACAGCAACAAACAATCTGTGCTATTAGAGGATCATTATTCTGATATTATTTATTTCAGACTTTTTGATACTTTCCAATGCTTGGCTTCACAGGCTCATTTAGGTCCTTTCAAAAGCTGCAATTTGCCAGGAGAAAATGGGATAAACATTATCAAGGGGGAAGGAAAAAAAAAAACGGCGACTTATAGGGGAATACATATATATATATGTATTTGCGAGACGTGTGGGTGTGCGGAGAGCGGCGTTCACGGCTTTAGAGCCGCAGGAATGCAGATCCAGAGGTTCGAGTGGTGATTTTTTCAGCTGCTTTTCAAATTTTAAAGCACTTTCCTGCATCTTGCCTGGGAAGTCGGTGTTGGGCACGAATATTTTCCTCCATCTCCTTGGATGTATTTGAAATGTGCAGCCCTGGCATGGGTGGGATGCTGCTGGGGGTGGAAAAATAGCTGTAATCCAAGTATCTCCAACCCAAAAGAAGATATTATCCATTAACGTGGTGTAAAATACGCTTTTTTTAACCTGAGCAGCATCTCTCGATGGTGCAGGATGCTCAAGTGCATCGAGGTCAATGGGTCCCTGGCGAGGGAGTCAGGACGTAAAAGATGGTTTTTTATCAAAAAAGAAGAGACCTGGGGTCTGTCCCAGCTTCAAATCAAGGGGATGAACAAGCCGTCATCTCTAGAAAGTCTTAAATAGATAAATATCAAGAAATAAAGCTTAAGTAAACTGGTTTGGATGAAAAGCAAGCCCATAAGAAGCCTAATCAGAGGGCGTGTTTTCATATTTGGGGTGGAGAGGCAGATAGGTCACGTCTGGTGTGCCCCAGCCTGAAATTCCCCCTGAAAAGGGGGTCTGAAAAATCTGCAAATCACGATTCACCATCAAAAGGGCCGTGATATTGCAAAATAAGCCTTGATGTTGTGAAATGATTGAAATGCACAGAGATAATTTAAATTTAGCTACTTTGTTCCAACAGTGCTTTCATGCTTGGTGCTTACATATACAAATGTATTTATTATGTATATATTTATTTATTTTGCGGAGAGATGCTTTTAAAGGCTCTTTTGGGCAGAATGTGGCCTTTTTTGGGTTTGTCTCTAACCCTGAGGGATCTGAGCCCTCTCAGGTGGGATGTTTCTGGATTTTATGGGTATTTCCGTGGGAAGGGGCCGAAGAAAACCAACCTCCGCTCTTAGAGCATCTTCCCCTGCTTCTTGTTGGAAAACGGGAGGGAAAAATAAACCAAACCACGTCGTACCTGAAAAAATAGCCCTCCTGGACTCTCTACCTTACACCTCGAAAGCTCCAACACTCCCGTGGGTGTTTTTTCTTGGCTGGTAGCTGCTATACAGCGGCCAAATTTCCTGGGAATTAATTAAAAAAAGGAGGTTTTCCTAAAGAAAAAACAAAAACCAAAAAACCCACCACAACACAACCCTGAAAACAAACCAGTCCCCTCCACTGCTCTTGCTTTGGCACCGTGACGGAGCTCATAGCCATTATATGACTTTATTTTTTATTAAGAATAGAGTCGTAGCCAGTCTGGGAGCAGGATTTGCGCTCCCCAGAGCCTTGTCTTTGGGACGTGTGGTAGAAACATCCTTAAATCTTCAAAATAATAAAAAACCCCGTGTCTGGCTGCAAGGATGAGAGCCTGGCTGCCGTAACGAGCTGTAAAAACCTGCTGACGGACAGATGGAGCGGTGTAATTATACGCGGGGAGGGGGAAACGCTCGCTGAAATTATTAATGTGGGCAGACAATTAGAGGCTTTTCCAGAAGATTACCCTCTCCCTCCCATCTGCGCCGCACTGAGGAGATTTTTTGGCCCAAAATTACGGTTCTGCAGTCGTTCGGACTCACCCTTGGGAAATGAGCCCTCAGGAGGGTGATTTGGGGTCAGATTGGGCAATTCCAGGTTTCTCCAAGCGACATTTGCAACCAGCAATGGGGAGCAGGGTGGGCAGCAAAGGGAATGGCCAGTTACAACCCAATTTCAACCAAAATAATGATTTTCATAGAATCGTTTGGGTCAGAAGGGACCTTCCTCATCTAGCCCAACCCCACTGCAATGGTTGGGTTTTTAGTTTCAATTTGATGTACTGCAGAGTTAAACAGGATTTTTTTTGTTGATGGCTCACACCTCTTTTTTTTTTAAAAAGAAAAAAGTTAGTGCATTTTATTTCAGCATTCAGGGGTTATTTCTCAACAGTTTATTTTTCACGTTACAGTCTCTTCGTTTTGAAAACATTGCCACTAGCCATTTGTTGAGTTTTCTGAATTAGAAAAGAAAAAAAAAAAGTTATCTCTGAAAACAGATCTGATGATTCATGAAGTCCAGCGTCAGCTTTTCTTTCCCTTGGAAAGAAGAAAATGATAAATTGGGTGAAAACTTTCACCCAGCAAGGTGGGCTGGCAGTAAACTGCTGGTGCAAGGAACCCATCTTTCCCTTTTCCTCGTTTTATGGAGCAAAGGAGCTAATAAAATGCTGGGTTTTGGGGTGGGTTTTGCTGTTGGGAAGCGCTCGGGCTCCCAGAGGTCTGAGCATCTCTGCTTGCTTGTGTTCCTCCGTTGCATCCTCTTTTTTTGTCAAATCGTTGAATATCAAGTTGGAAATGGAGCACGAGGATCATCTCGTCCAATTTTTCCTTGTTTTTTTGTTCTCCGTTGTCTTGGTTGGAAAAATAACGTGCATGGCCACGCCAGCGTCGCTGCCTGCAAACCTCTGGGTGCGAAAAAAAGCCGTCGTTATAGAATCATAGAATAATTTGGGTTGTAAGGGACCTTGGTCATCTAGTCCAACCCCATCACTCTGTCTCTCACCAACCCCGTCTCCCAACTGGTTTTCTGCCACTATTTGCTGTTAACACCTATTTTTCGGCATTTGATCGTTGAAGGGACGCGCGGGACAAAGCAGCAGATGATGCCCTCGGTGCTTTGGGGTTGAAAATGCAAAGTTGGGTGACAGCAAAAGGCCCAAAACCACCTTGACCTGCTCTGATGTGGCCACTAGACATATTAGCATCATTTTGAGGTTGCAATGCGCCGATATACGTGATATTTTGGGGACAAAAACAAGCTGGGGAGGCTGTGACAAGGGGTTTACCCACGAAGTTGCTACTTCCAGTTAGATATATCCACGAGGATCTTCGTTTCCCTTTTCTGAATTTCTTGATTCTACTCCATCCTCTTTTTTTCCCCATTTTCCTAGTTCCACCTAAACGTTGCCAACCGTTAGCCTCTACATCATCTCACGTTAGAAGCAGGAAAAGGAGAATTTATTGCAAGTCTTTAAATGGGGAGAGGGATTTTCTCAGAGAAAAACAACACAGCTTGCAGCCTAAGTTTGGAAGAAGTTTGACACGGCAGCTCAGAAGGCAGAGTATGAAACGATTTCTCCCCGCTCCCCTAATTTACAGCTCTGACAATATGATGCTGTTAGTGCGCATCTATCTTCGTGCATAAAGGGGAAAAAAACTCAAAATATATTAAAAAAAAATCTCTACGTGCCTTTCAGCATTGACCAGCCCGAGGAGACGCGAGTTATTCTTAAGAAACTCATGTATCTTCTTTATTTTGGCATCACCATGAATAGAATTATTTATCTCTCAAATTTAAATGCTCTGCACCTTTAGCAGGCAATAAATTCTTCTGCTGTCCCTTTATGTATTTATTTCTCACTCCATCCTTCACAGCTGAATATGAATCTACAGCTTCACTCCTTGCTCGGGGCAGGGGGAGGATCCCGAAGTTTTTTCTATCCTTTCCATGTGCGTTATCCCTGGGGAAGGGGCTGCCAGGGCCGTTCAATGTCCCCATGCGATGGGTCAACCCTGACATCTCATCATTTGGGTATTAATTACCGCTCGGGGTGGGGGGATGACCCTGCTGATGCTGTGGACTCTCCTGAGCTGCCGTCAGCACTTTGCTCTTGCCTTGATGTCTTGAATCAAAAGGGTTGTTGGCTTGATGGCCTTGACAGCAGAGGGGCATGGGAAGCCAGGAACACACACACAAAAAAAGACCAACCTCATAGACATTTCATCCCATCTTTATTTCTGCTTCTCTCTTCTCAGTGCTTCACCCGACACTGTCAACTTTTGCTTGCTTTGCTTTCCCACCTGGATTTAAAAAGGGAATAAAATAGTAATAATAACCATCATCTTGCAAATCAATGAGTGTTCTCACAGTGGTGAAAATCATAAAGATTTTAATAGCGGCCTCGGAAGCACTGTCTGTCTTGAATTATATGAATTATGATGGATATTACCAAGTGGGTTTATGGTCAGAGCAGGAGGTGGGATGGCAGGAGGGACTCAGGCTCCTTGCGTGGGTCTACAAGACCTTGGGCAAAGTCAACTCGAGGAGGGATGTACAACCTGGTGTCTTCTGGGCAGCACGGTGGGGCTCAGGGATGGCTGAGATAACCCCGAACCCAAATTTACAGTGTGCAACATGGTAACTACTCTTTAGACACGACTTTAGGCCACAGGCTGGTGCCAACTGTTGCGTAGGAGCTCTTTGTAGACTTGGCCTTCAAGCCCTTGGTTGGCTTTACAGGTAAAAGAGGTGGTGGAGGGCTCAGAAAGCTGGATGAGGAGCTGTGCAAGCACTGCAAGGAGACGTTGAGAGGTGCCCAGTTGTATATTTGGGGGAAAAAGTCCAAGATGTTGCTTCAAGGTGGGACAAGGTGACGTTTCCACAGGAGACGTTCAGATCTGCACCAAGAGCAGGGTCCCCATACGGGCATCTCATCAACAACCCCCTGGTTTTAGCAGGTAAAATAATTCCAGCCTAATAAAACCCCACATTTTTCTCCGTCTTTTGGTGGGAAGCTTTGTGCCCATGCCGTGGAATGTCTAAAGGGGTTTTGTCTCAGAAGTGTAGAAATCCAATAGCAACCAGTTCCTTCGCCTGGATTTGTTTTTTTTTAATTTAGAATCTTTATTTTTCAAAGCCTTCTCTCTCTTTCCCTACCCAAAAATAACCTGGCAGCGATGACATTTTAACAGGAAATTAAATGAAAACATTCGTTTTGAATTGACATTTTGACTTGAAATGTTGATTTGTTCTGGATTTTTCGACCAGAGAGCAGCAACACCACTGTTGTTGCAAATAAGAATGAAAAATGAGATTGTCTTGGAAAATAGCCGTGGATTCTCGGGATGTGGGGGGGACATTTTGCTCTGGGGAGTCCCAAGGTAGTTTTGTTTTTTTCATGAAAAATCTAGAAATTTTCATAAGGGGGAATCAGTCTCTTCCATCCGTTCTCCGCTGTTGACGTGTTGAGGTTTTGCCTTCTTTAAATATCGCTGGTATTTATTTTCATCACTTGCCTTTAATTGTGATGAAGCTGAAGACTCCTCTGTGCCCTGATGGTGAATTTATCCCCAAAAAAGTATCTCGAAATGGTCGTTTTCTTGCTCTGCAAACATCCTTTCATCTCTCCAGCATCCCATCTGGCTGGCTGGCTGTTCCTCCACTGCTTCCTTGTGATCGCAGCCACCAAGACTCATTAAACCAACGTTTTCACAGTCTTTGTTTGCATTTCAAACAAGACAAAGGCACCAAAACCCACAGGAATGGAGAAATTTTTTTTCTAAAAAAAAAAAAGCCAGCTTTGCTTTCCCGATTCCTCCCTTTTCCTCACATTTGAAGAGATTATTAAACTTGCCCAATGGTAAAAATCTCAACCTTTCCTCATGCTTCTCCAATGGAAATAACAACCCTTGGGCCTTCGCTTGGGTTGGGTTTGGTTTTTTTTTCTTTCCTTTTTTATTTTAATGATGAATTTGTGAGATGTTGCCCTCTAATGGCTGCTCGGTGTGAAAGCAGTGAGACCTGCCCAAGAACCTTTATTTTTCCCTGGAAAAACGGGAATTTTTTGGAGAAAAAGGGTTGGAGGGTTTGCTCATTACCCACCAGAGGTGAAGGAAAAATGCATATTAAGCTCTTATAATGTTGCTTCTCCAAACTTCTTGTTATTCATCCTTTACCCCTAAACAGAAATAATGAAAACTAAGTATTCGATAAGGCATTTTTTCCCCCCAAAAAAGCCCTCTTGGCTGTTTCCACAGCCTTGAGCATCTCAGCAGGCGTCTCCCCACACAGGAGCTCCTCCATTTCTCATATTTTTCCTCTTTTTTTTTTTTTTTGAACAAGTGAAAACATTTTGACTCCAACTTTCATACATAATGATGAGGGTGAGTTACCAAAATCCACACGTTTTCTTTAGTCGTTTTCATTTACTACTGTTTTAAATTATTTCACAGCCTTGCAAATCTACTCCTGACAGGCAGAGCCCAGGCAGGGAAAGCAAGAAAGGGAAAAAAAAACCCTACTAAGTGTTCATTTTCACATAATATATTCCAATCCTGTTAGGTCGTGCTGGTGAAGGTAATATTTCTGGCATTCATTTAATGAAATTGACAGTGATGAATGGTTAATTATACAAATTACATTCTTATTAAATCCCCTGGAATCGTTGCCTTAGAAAGTCTTAGCTATGGACTTCTCGCGTTATATACTTTTTTTTTTTCAGAGCATCTTTACTTCTGGCTGCTGCAAAACTGCCTTCCAAAAAACCTTGAAAAGCGTTAAAAATCCTCTAGTTAAGTCAATTACTGCAGATAAGTTAATCTTAATGGGCTGCTTAAACCCCTGTCCTTGCATAAGTTTACTTTCCATCCCTCTGGAGGCACTGGGGAGAGAGGTTTTCCAGCCATCGTCGTGACAAATGGATTAAGAGTAGATAAATAGGGACGGATGCAAAATTTTCATTGAAACCAGGTTTTTTTGGAGGAATTTTCATCTTGAGCTCGGGCAGAAATTTCCCATTTTGGGGTGCGATGCCCCAGGGAAATGTGGGCTGGTTATATTGCAGCACCAACCTCCCTGCTAAAGTTTGATCCCTCTGAAAAGAGGGAAAAAAACCCCAGGAACAGACGAATCTTATTTTTCAAGCAAATTTTCTGGGAAGGGGAAGTGCTGGACAGCATCTTTTAGCCTCACCCTTTAACCTCAGCTTATTGCCGGGGTGTTAAATCCCATTCCCAGCCCTTCCACGTCCTCCCACTGCAAACACACCGCAGTAATTTTAATTGCCCGGCACGGGCCGAACTCGGAGATATTATCCAGGCTGTGTACGCTGGGGGAATAAATGTAATAAATAGACTATTAAGTTAAGCAAGTTTTCAGCTTCAGCAGCGAAAGTGCCCATCCATCTTGCGTGGCTTTCTGCATGCTTCATTACCGCATGTAACCGCATCGAAAAAATATGCTTTATCTTTTCTAATTAGATGATAAGTTCCCTAAGACAGACGTCGGCGCTGCCAAGCACCTGACGCGCCGAGTTGCCCGCTTCCAGCAGCTTCTAATGAAATTTATTACCCAGCCTCGTATTAGACTAAGTTAACATCGCTTAATCTTCTTGCTTGACAGAGTTACCAGATCTATAAGTGGGGATTTAGTGAATGGGAAGGGAGGGAGATTTTTCAGGGGGGGCGATGACTCCAGGACGTGACACCGTCCCCGTCCCCTTATTTCTGTTGATATCCCGAAGGAATGGAGCATCTTCTTGCGCCTTCCCTTCATTTTTTTTCTTTATTATAACTAAACCGCAGGCTGGCTTTGCCCTGCTTAATGCAGATAACAGCAGCAGTTGATAATTAAGAAATGAGCCGTGACCTCTTCGGAGAGGATGGAGTGTTATTTGACACAGGCGGAGTGCCACTAGAAATCAAAAATAACTTCCCTGGAATTATTCGGGCTGCAGAAAAGTGTTGGTCAGGTCTGAGAATTATCACTGCGTCATCATTCGGTCACAGCATCTCTGTGCCCTGGTCCAAAGTACTCCAGGTCTTTCAGCCCAAGGAAAACAAGAGGGTTTGTTTTCATCCACATTTTAATTTCATCCACATTTTCAAGGGATGCTGGAGATGCGCAGAGTTTTCACGAATTATCAACTTGATTCTCCCCATCTTCTTTGTCTCGATGGCAAAATGTTGAACCCCTGGCACTGCTGGAGCCTCGAATAAGCCAAAGGCAGGAGAAACGATGGAGCTGCCATCGCATCTCCCTTCTTTTCCCTCAATAAGCTTTATAATCTCTGTCTGCCTACCTATTTCACACACAGACAGGAGGAGCAGGGGGAATTTTATGAGCTGGTTAGAGCAGGCAACTCCATCACCAGCCATGACTATTATTATAAAATAGTCTGGAAGTTAACTCAATAAAAAAACTAATAATGAGAGGAACCATCTCTGCCTTTTGTTTATAGCTTCTTTAAGTGTATAAATGAGCGGGAGGTGATTAATGAGGGCGATCTGAGAGAGAAAGATTTGCATGCACAGGGCTTGAATTATTTCCTTATTGCATGTGCTTCCCAGTCCCTCTGTTTATTGTGCTGCTCGACGCTATTTAATACAGAATGAGTAAAGTTATGAGGTCCTATTTATTCCACCTGACATTGTCCCCTCTGCCAGCTCAGCCCCTGGGACAGATAGCGCATGCACAATGAATTCAGAAAATATATTAAAAAGCAATTATAAACTCCCTGCCTTCGGTGTCCTGGCCTTATTCTTCACTGAGAATTAGCATAATGTCTACAGGCTCTCATAGAGTTATCGAAACACGAGGAGTCTCTATCTGATTCTCAAGAACTGATGGATTTAGGAGTTAAAGGGCCAAATATGCATTTGTATCCTCACCCTCTGTGCCCTGGGAAATGTTACTGGTTCCGGTAGCACGTTCCCCCCATCACCAGCCACCCCAGGACATGGTGACAGCCTAAATTTCGCTGGCTCAGTGTGCGTTTCTTGCATTAAACAACATCCTTTGCTCTTCCCACCGTGGCGGCTCCGATATTAGAATTTCATTGCATTCTTGGGCTGCTTTTGCCACCGTCTCCTGGTTTATAGACTCCAAAAAGCTCTCCAAGGGGTAGGGAAGATAACAGGGCGAGCTGGTTTTTATACGGTGGGTAGTTTTTCTTGCTTCTCAGACATCTCAGGGTAAGATCCCATCTTACACGCCCAGGGCCCATCAGCTGCAATGCCAAAATACGAACCCACTGGCTCAAGAACACCATTTACCTCGGTCAGTCCTGCAAGGGTGGAAGCTGATAAATGGCCAGGAAAAAGGCATAAAAGTACAATTTAGGGGCTTTTTGAAATTGCAACAGTGCCTTGCGTTGCTCAAGGGTAATTTTTGATGAAAATAAGGGTGAAATTGGGGCTTTTCACCACTTCGTAACTAGAAAAAAAAAAGGGTGAAGCCACGACAAAATCAATGCAACTTTACCAGGTTGTGCTGGAAAAACTTCCCACCTGTATATTGTGCTGTTTTATTATTAATGTCTTCTTTTACGCATACTAATACAAATATATGTTGCGAATCCGAGGCAGCGTTGAAGCAGCCGGCACTGTGCGTCTCCATCTAATTACATCCAGTCTTACGGGTTTCGTTCCAACTCCGCTATAATTCTCTCCCACAAACCTCATGCAGGATTTTTAACTCATTCCCGGCACAAAATGCTTTATCTCCATTAAAAGTGAGGGCGTGCGCAAATATATGAGCATTTCAGGAGGTACTTGGAGGTTTTCATAGCCCGTCTTTACCTAGAAACTGTTTATCAAGCGTCTTAATACAGACCGATTTGTACACCTCAAAAACACATTTATTCTGTAAATTGTTTATAGAAAAACCAACAGAAGGAAATGGGCATTGCTGCTATTGAATTCATTAGTAGCAGACGGCCTGATTGCTTTTATTCCTTTTAACCTGTTGTGTACTTTATTTGCTTGGAATATTATATAGAACTCGGTGGTGCACTGAGCTGGACGGATTCTGCTCCCGGAGGGGGAGTTAAATCAGCCCCAAATGGAGAAGAATCAGGTGGCGTCGCCGCTTTTTTACCCTAATGCTGGTTTGGTTTGAATGGATAAGATAGTGACAAATTAAATTATGTTGTTTATCTCTGAGCAGTTGCAGGAAAAACTGTGATCCCTGGTAGTGCTGGTTGTCTTAAAACATGGGGCACAAGGGTTGTCATCACCTCTCTTGGTGATGGAATTAAGGTTTCTAGAAGGGATTTTTGTGTTTTTTCCCCACAGGGAAATGCATTTGGGGAAACATTAGAATAAGGAGTCAGGGCTCCGGTAATTTTTATTGGTATTAATCACTTATTCTGCTGCCTTGCACTGGGGAATCTAAGAAAGAGATGAGAGTAACCGAGTCCCTGGGCTGGAAATAAGCAAGAAACCCCCTTTTTTTGGTAATTCTATAGGAACAGCCTACCTGTGATCTGCATGCAAAGGCAGAATTTTAAGGCAAGATCGATGACTTTGAGTCAAAGGAAGGTTTGTACCTTGGGGGCTCCCGAGCAAAGCACCTGCAAAGTCAATCAATCAATTACTCGCCTTTCTCCCCCTTTCACTGTACGCTTCTCTTTCATTTTCTTCTCCTCCGAGGCGTTAGGCTTGGATTTCGGAGCATGAATGAATAAAATATGTACAATCAGCTCCAAAACATTTTGTTTGCCATGTTGAAGGATGCAGGACGGGGGCCACATGTCCCTGGGCTGGTAGCACAGGTACCTGGAAATATCGCGATGCAAAGGAGGAGAGAGAGCAGGAGGTCAGCAATGCTGTGAAAAATAATCCTTTGCCCCAGAACAATGACCCTTCACCCCAACACATCCAAGGGACCTTCATTAGAGGAGATGGAGCGCGATTTTCCTAAGCCACTTCCCTCAGCTGTTGAAATGCAATTTTCCTTGGAATGGCAGCTGCTTCCCCATGGCCCTTTTAACTTTTTTCTGCAAAGCGCTCATCTTTTCCTGTTTTCGATTTAACGGAGGAGAAATGATACAAGGAGAAGGTGTATTCTCACCAAGTAGGAAACAGCAGGACTCACATTCAAGGGGATGATGTTGGCCACAGGTTGATGTTGCGGATGCAAGTTTAATGTAACTGAGCTTTTGTGTTTGCCTGGTCACACAGGCTCTTGTATTAATTTTTACATTCATCCCTAAATACCAACTCATCTGCACACACAGAGCCGTGCGTATCCACCAATATCCCTGCCCGCATCCTTCACGAGACGCATCCATCGCTCCGGGCTCAGGCACGGTCCTTTGCAACAACTTTGCAAGAAAATTTTAAAAAGCGAGTGGAGAAAACAGCAGGAAACTTCAAAAAGAGAAGGGAAGGAAAGGGGGGCGGATGAGGGGGGGTTGGCATTTCTCAGCGAGTCAAAGTTTGTGTGCAAACAAACAAAACGTTTGCCAGCGAACGGAGGCGTTTAGTGCTTTGGCAGGACTCCCCGTGACCCACTTTGAGAGCAGTAGCCAGCAGGAGGGTTGGGGGTTTTTTTGAATGAAAATAAGTGGGAGGAGGAAAATAAAAAGAGAAGAAAGAAAGAGGAAACCTTGCTTGGGAGGGAGTTTTGACACCGGGAAAGAATATCTCCCTGAAGGCGTCCAATTCTCTCTTTTTTTTCCCCTCTTCTATCAAAAAAAGCATCCTCGTCCCTGCCCAACCTGCACCCCTCCAAGGGGAGTGTGTTCGTTTGTTATTCTGCCTCCAGCTGGCAAAAATACAGGTTTTCTTTCCCTTTCTTTTCCATTCCAATCCTGAAATGCTGCTGCGGGGGGTCCAGAGCATTTGCTAGGGGTCTGGCTGTGAGCAACACCCTAATTTCACACCCAGGACAAGGCGTTCCTGTAATTTCACAATCCTACCCGGCAGTGGAACAGCTGCAAGATGGAAACACGGTTATTTTTTTTTTCTCTATACCCCCTTTTCTTTACTTTTTGCATTCTGGGGGTGGAGGGTGAAGAAAAAGGCTGAATCCACCCCAAAACTGCTGTCTCGTTTTCCATCGGGGAGACACAAAACTTTATGCTGAGCTCGACTTCAAAGGAGAGCATCGAGCCTTAAGATATTCATTTGAGTACAGCTGCATTAGTCAGGGGCTTCACCATGTTTTATCCACTTGTCACGATTAGACATTGTTATTATTACTGAAAACAGAGATGGCTGAGAGATAATAATTCTTTATGAACCTCCTGTCACAATTAATGTAGGCTCCATACTTGCCCATTTACTGAGTTTTAAGCTAATCATTCCTTATATGTGTTTCGAGCCTTTAGTGAAGTACAAATAATTCGAACTAATTAGCTTATTAAAAGAAGGGAATGAAAACAAATGGCACATGAATGAATTGTGGGATTTCGCATGGAATTAATATCTCCCTAATACATGTGGATTTGGTAAATTCATTACGCATTCATAATCAGACCTGATGAATCACCTAGCTAATTCAGGAGTAATTAGGCATGAACTACTGACACTTTATTTTTAAAGTGCAACCGAACGACTTGGTTTTCCCTTGGGACTCAATTATGGTCTCGGAGGTGTCGGCGCAGAACGAGAAGAGCTCGTTGGCCCCAATGGTTTTGGGGAGAGGATGCAGGGGACGCGGGTACCCAGGGAAACACAAAAACCGAACCTCTGCTGCGGATCTGTGACTCATCCGCCTCCAGGTACCCGCTCGCTGTTTGCAGAGAAGATTATCCGGGGATTAATTGTAGAGGGAGAAGAGAAATGTAGATTAGTCATCCCTTGAGAATAGACATAGATCAAGAGCGTTTAGAATTACCTTTGGGTGTTGAACAGCCGCTGATCGCCAGAGTACCTGAACGCCCACCATGTAAAATCAACAGTCTCGTTAATTATGAAAAATAATTCATGTCACGCCGATCTAAACCCACTCAAATCTCTGCATTCATTCTGGGGGCAGCTCTATCGCTCCTGCGCTCACCCTGGGGCCAGCAAAATGTTTGTGTTTGTTGGGTTTTTTGTTGTTTTTGTTTGATTGTTTCCCCATTTCTTCCCACACCTCCTCCGAAAAAACAGGAGCAAAATTCAGGGACCAGGCTCCGTAAATTGAGATCTTTGGTTGCGCTTTCCAGGGCACTCAGCTGACAATTTAATCTTTCCTTACCATATGCCGACCAGCCTAAGAAAATAAAAATAAAATGGGAAATCATATGCTGTGCACACCAAGAGCTCAAGCTCTGGATTCCACAAGAAAAAGGGTGGTGAATAGTTTTTGCTGGGTACTTGGGATGCCACATGCAGATCCAAAGCGCCGGGCAATCCCCAAGAATAAACAGCAGCAATTATTTAATACTTCATGGCGACAGAGTCTTGAAAATTAGCGCTGGAGTTCAGCGCTAATAAGACACATAACACTTGGTTGAGGCCTGCGGAATTTTACGTAGTAGAATCGAGAGTAAATAAAATTGCAATTTAAACAAAGGCGGATAATTTAATTATCTTGTAGGCGCAGTAGTAAATTTTGGAGTGATTGGGTAATCAATGCACGATTACATGACACAACGTGAGGTTGTTGGAAACGGGAACACGGGGTTGACATAGGGAGTTGCTGGGTTTGGAGAGTTTATTAATTATATTAACTGCAAGAAAATTGGTCTTTTTTTAACCAAAACGAGGCCGGTGCGGCTCGGGCAGGGTTGTCCGGAGAAGCATCGTTAGCGTTCAAATGGTATTTAGAGGAGAGAGGAGCCAAATGGGATCAGAGAAAGCAACATCAGGTGTGTTTACCCTTCGCTTTTGTGGGTTTTGACTGGCAACTTCTCTCTGCTTTGCCAATTAAACTGGACTTTCTGGAAATGGGTAAAATGAGGGAAATGGGCACTGGTTAGAGCAGTGAGAGAATTGCCGCCTCTGAATGTGTGTATAAAACCCTCCCCGGTGCAGCTACTGGGACATGGATAACTGCCATGCAAAACTGCCCAGTTTTATCTAATGTCGTCCTTCACAATGAAAATTTTGCAGAATGCTTAGAGCTCTCAAGTCCATCCTCTGCCTTGCGTGCCCTTCCAGATTAGGGGGCAAGTCATCTTCTCTCTAATTGTTTCTTTGCATGAAGCCTCAAGATCTGTTTTCCATCCCTGACATCTTCCAGCAATGACGAGGAGGAGCCGCTTTTCAGGTCCACCTCTTGACCCTTTTTTTACCTTTTGCACCCAGAGATTTCAACCCCTCGCTCCCCCAGACACCCCTCCGTATATTAGATGAACAAGACAGAGTTTTTCCCTCATCTCCCTAATCAGCAATTTGCGCAACGAGTGCTTCGCTGGCCAGAGATGCCGTCCCCACACCAGTGCTGCGGGGGTCCGTGCCAAATTCCACCACCTGAGGATGTGGCTACTACAACAGAGCCAGTTGGGATTTGTGATGAGCAATCTCAGCGTGAAACGCCCTCCTCCGGTTCCACACCAATGCCAATCTTCCCTTCCAGCCCATTGTATTCCACTAATTTAATTCCATTCTGTATGTCAGATCGCATTATATATTCACACCGATGGAGGAGTTATTTTTTTCCTTTATTAATATTAAGACATTTATTTGTCATTTCTTAGCTAAATTGAAAAGGAATCAAAACCTCATTTTCTGGAAAAGCGGCATTCTTGGCATTGCATGTGTGACTGCAGCTGTCTCTCTGTCTGCAATTTTTTTTCTTCCATTTCCAAAAAGCTGGTTTTTGAATGTAAAAATCCATCCTCTGTTGGGCACAAGCCCCAGTTCAGAGGGACCAGTGAAGAGAACACTGAGGTGAAAACGTTGCTTTCTCATCTCGTGCCACAGAGGTTTTCAGTGACGAGGGACGATGCTGGGATGCCAGGTGGAGCGATGGGCACTCTCAGGAGGGAATTCGGGTTGTCCTGTGAAAATCAAATTGTAAATCAGGTTGGAAATCAGGTTGAAATCACGTTTCTCCCTCCTGCAGCTCACGACCATGATGCTCAGTGCTGGCGCAGCGACAAGATTCAAGTCCCACCTCTCAGGAGGACATGAGATTCCATAGTTTATTTAATAATTTGTCAATATTACACTCCAGGCTGTAGGAAAAAGGGTTTGGAGCAGGCAGTGGGAGCATCGTGGTCCAGCGAGATGCGAGTTACAGGAGAACAGTGACCTCCTCGAACTTGTTTTACTGCGAGGAGCCCACGATGCTCAATACCCAAAACATCCCGTGGTGACCTTGTTGGGAACGAAACGACATCTCCAGCTGCTGTAAAACAATTTTAATGGCGCTCAGGGAGAGAATGATGAGCTGAGCTGCCGAACGACTGAGGAACTCTTGGATTTTGTGGAATTCCGTTTTCCTGTAAAAGCAGCCAGGGAAATGGAGCAAGAAGTGGTAGCAGCCCAGAGCTGGGAGGGTTATTCCGGCTGCCTCCTCCGTGCTTTTTCCCCTTTTGGCCAAGTAATATTATCCCCAACACCTCTGGTTTTCTCCCACCTTTGCAGCTGGACTCAAGCAGTTTGTCAGTTTGAGGGGTTTTTAAAATTTTTTAAGTACATTCATTCCACACCGTGACCAGGTTGGAGCTCATCATGTTATAGAAGGCGCTGAGCTTCTCTTTCTACTCCGACATCTGAGACTTGGGCGGTTTAAGTTATTTCTTCCTTTCTATTTTGAAGCTCTTTGAGGGCAGATTCTTTGGAGAATCACAAGTTTCTTTTTCCACTGATTTTTCTCCAACCTCCCCGCTCCATCAGATTGCATGTGCCAAGAAGGTGCCACAACTTGTCGCCTTGTTCCTGGAGCTCGGCAACTGGTATTTATTTTTCTGTCGGATGCTCCAATGCAGCGCAGTTCACCTGAGCTGCAAGAAAAAACAGCATTTTTTGTAAAACCAAATATTTTCTAGGAGAAAGAGGAATAAAAAACCCCTAATCCCACAGTTGTTTTCCTGCTGTATCAACATAACCTGATAGAAACCCGTTGCTTTGATGAGGTCTGAGTGTTTCCTCTCTGGTTTATGGTATCATATGATTATAAAGTTGAAACAATAAAAGCAAATCAAAGCCCTTTGATATCATGAAAATGAAACATTTGGGGTTTGGCTGAAATGAAATATATTGCTGAAGCTGCATTGAAGCGCTTGGATTATAAGGATTGTCTTGTGGTGCTTTCGGAAAATAAGCTTTACATTAGATTTAGGTGAATTTTAAAACAAACTGGTTTCAAACAAGAAAAAAATAATCCTAATGTTTTGCTTTGAGAAGGCAGAGACAAAACCTTCCTAATTTCCCATAGAAAAAGAGTGAGTATTTCCAATTAGAAGTGCTTCAAGCCAGTTGTCAGCAATTTGAGGGCATTATCTGACTTTTCAGTTTTGAGCAAATGAGGTTTCTCACTGGAAGAAACTCGCCCATCTGTAGGAGAGTGTCCTATATACAGCCCTAATAATGTTGGCATGAATAATTCATGGTCTTTATTACATGTGTGGAGTGTGATATGCACACGGTCGCATCAAAGAAAAGCATCTTCCGTTAAAAAATCACCAGTTTTACTGTAGATTTTTAGGGCACTTGTGTGAGGTTTGACTCCTGCCCGGCAAACCAGCCTCCAAACTTGACTTCTGTTTGTCCCGAGATTATTAATATCGTGTAACGCTCAGTTCATAGGTCAAGATGCAAGACCTTATTATGGATCAAGGATAAATCACCTCTCTGGTCGCATGTAGCTTGACCTTCCCGGACTTGAGAGTTCAATAATCACCCCTCGTTCGTTCTGCCTTAATTACCGTGCGCGGGGGCGTTAATGCCGCCATGAAAGGTCGAAGTTCGTTTAGTCGGGACCCCACTTTGCATCGCCTCTTGGGAAGGACAAGTCAAAGTCTTTTTTCGTGGTGTTTAAAACCAGGCTCTTGTTCACGTCTAGTCCCTCTTTCGGTTGTTTTTCACCCAAAGTCAGACCTGGGGCCTGTGAGATTACCTTGTTGAGCTGGGTTTTGAGGATGTGTTTGTATATTTAAATGACTTCAAATAACAAAGCAGTGCGGCCTCCCTGGAAATGCACCTTTTCAGTTTTTACTAAATTCTCCTCATTTCACGGGGGAAACGTCTTTGGCCTTCATTACGAGTCAGAGCAGGTGACATAATTCTCCTTCTGCGCTTTTGAATCTATGAATACACAAACTTAATATTAGCAACACAGATACAAATAGCATTTTAACGCAGTATTTATCACCGCGCTTTCTTGGGATAAAATCTATCAAAGCTTTAAATCTAAAACTCCCCCGTTCTTCTTGAGCAACAAGATCAATTCATTAATATTTGGAAAGCTCTCAGCGTTGATAATCATCTGTTATTATTTTATTTATGTGCCTCTTAGTAAGAAAAAGCAGACATACCAAGGCCAGGCTCACTGATTACATTTTTTAATGTGGGGGAATGGGAGGGGAGAAGGGCGGGAACAATTTTATTGGGTGAAAAAGTGTCTTTTGTGCTCGTGTTTGGGTGGCAGAGGCAATAAAAGATGCTGCAAGAGTCATCTGAAGGCTGAGAAAAGTAGCAAGTTAATATCTTTATTGTGAATTCAGTTCGTATTTGTGGTCGCAGCACATATGATAATGAATTTATTTAGTATTCATATGGATGTCACAGCACCTTCTTTCCATAGGTGATGTGTCACTATATAAAAACGTATATCATGGGGCAGTGGTTCGGGAGTTGGGCTTAGCCCAGGCTGGACGGGATGGACCAGAGAAGTTATTAAACCTCATTGCCCGTCAGGTAGGCAGGGAGGTCAACCCCTAAATGAATTTATCTCCTTCGCTGGGTCTATTCATAACATACCCACGGCTCGAAAATAAGTTTGTAATTGACTGATCCAGACAGATGAGTTTGGGAAGAGGTGATTGATGTCAGCAATATATTTGAACGCGATCAGCCTGGCTGAGAATACTAATTTTACAGCCTTTAGCTGCACAGATCTGCTGCTGAAACACACGGTGGGTAAGTAGATCAGGTTGCTGGTGTCCAACCCCAACTATCGCCTCGGGCTTCTACTTTTTTACACGGGATCAAGAGTTGTCCATTGTGGTTTTTTGGCGCTTAAGGTCTAGATGTCCCCAAGCTCTTACCTTTAAGCTCAGGAGTAGTTTGGCTGATCTTGGGAGGTTTAATCCGCCCCAAAATGTCAGGAACATGCGAGGATTGTGCTAAATCAGGCCAGATGCAGGACATGGATTGTCAATGGTTTCCATGGAACAGGGCTGGAAGCAACAACCTCTTGGTCATTAGAGCTGCATCCAACTTGGATCTCCAGTGGAGCGGATGAACCTCTGGTCCCCAGGTCACAAAGTGGCTTCTTGGGGGGACGGCATTGTCACCAGGCTTGGGGAAGATCTGGGAAATCAAGGTGGGTCAACAAAAGCAAAGCCTGGGACTGGAAAGGGCTGAATGGCGATGGTACGCTGGATAAATGGGAAAATCCGTGTTTCACCACCCCCGTGCTTTTCATAACCGAGGCAATAACTCAAACAAAATCGCGGTTTTAGTTGCTTGGCTGCAAGACCAAAATGAAGTGCTGGTGATTCTTCACCTTGAGGAGCAGCGTAAAGGAGCCTTTTCCCTTTATATTTGCTGGATAATTAGATTAATGGTGCACTCTTGGTGAGTTTTAATGTATGAAGGCTATCTTAGATCACTGTAATTTGTCGCTTTACCAGCTAAAGTGCTGAGAGCCCGGGATGTGTGGGTAAGTTCAGGGCTACAGCCTGTCTGTCTTGAATAAAGCAGCAAAGGTCTCCAACAGCCATCGCTAGAAGATGCTACACGATCCAAAACTATCTCCACTTAACCAGACTGTTGCTGCCTTCATCCCCTCTTTACGCCTCGTCTTCCTCACTGGCAGGATATGAAAAAGCTGCAGAAATCGAATCCCATTTAAAGGCATCCTCCAAGAGAGGGTTTTCTTTAATTTTCTTTTTTTTTTTTAAATCCTCCTTCCCCGTCTCTCCTCCTTGAAATGAAGTTTCTTACGCTGCTCATTAGATGATAAGTGAATATAGAAAAAAAACCCTTTGAGCAAAGGTAATTCCTGGCGTGCGGGAAAGGGCCGAGGCGCCGGCTGCGCATTTGTGAATGCAAACGAGCCCAGGCATCCCATGGGGATGCTTTGTCGGGCCTTTTATCACTAAAACCAAAGTTCAAACCCACTTCCCGAGTCAAGAACCATCAAATTATTCTGCTGAAAGGATTCTCAAATGCCGTCTGCGGATGGGGGGAGGCCTTCATTTATCAGCCTCTGAACCGGGCCGTGCATGCGCGAGAGCAATGAAAGAGCCCCTCGTTATCGGGGTCCTATTCAGCTTCCTGCTGCTCGCTTATAATGGATGGAATATATTATACTCCAATGTGGAAGGTCCCAGTGCCTCAAACAGAAATCCGTAACAATAATAATAATAATGATAATAATAATGATAATAATAATAATAATAACAACCTAGTGTACTTCTGCAGCCCATTTCATCTCCAGATCTCAAAGCGCTTTTGAGACTATTAACTAAGATGCATAGAAATCCTCTTGAAAAAGGGAAGCCTTTAACAGGAAATTTGCCTTTATTGCGAATCGAGTGTGAGTTGGAACTTGAGGGTTGTCCCGTTGTCTGAGCATCAGGTCCTTGTAGCGTGGGAACACCTGTATCTCCAATAAATCAGTGTGTTTGTGCATATAGGCTGAAATTCAAATTATTGCGGTGCCAACACAGCCGTGGACATGGGCTAAGAGCCTGGCCACAATTTTCTGGGGTATTCTGGGGAGACTTTATCCAGAATCTGCCATTAAAAGACCTGCAGATGTGTGAGATTGGGGCATTTTGGGGTGATTTTTGGAGCGGCTTATCTCTAGGCTGAACCCTGGGCCACCATCCCTGTGCCCGGGGTTGAGTTTCCTTAACTGAATGCGCCATGTCAGCAATAAACCCTTTATACAGGTTGCACGTTTCGGCTGGGATAGGCAGAGTGGTGGAGAAACGCCAAAATTGGGATAAATAAAACACATGGTGGGGAAGTGACACCAGAGGAGGAGAAATCCAAGCAGCATCATTGCCAACACATCTGTCCCAGTTTTTCCCACCAAGGAGAATCAACACCACATTGCTGACGCCTGCCTTGTTACGAGCTGCTCCGACAAATATTGTGACTGTTCCGGCGGTTTTGCTTTAATTGCAGCACCAATTAATAGTCTGGTTTATAGGCAGTGTGCTGGATATTTGGGGGGTTTTTGTGCGTTTTGAATTTTGGCGCTTTTCTAGTAGCTCTTCCTGCAAAGACAAATTGCTGCGGTGGTGTTGGAGACCAGAACAGCTGCATTTGTTGTCCTTTTGATGCCTATTTAGCCAAGTACCAGAGTGGCAAAGACAAATTCAGTTGTGATCGAAATTGTGTCAGTGCAATGATTAAGCCCAGCACCTGAATACAATTCACTCGGAGCAGATGGAAACTTTCCCAAACTCTTCCACCATCTCCCAGCACTGCCCAAATGTGGAAGACCCTATTTAATTAAGTAATGAGAATCAAACATGATTGCTACAAGCATCGGCTAATTAAAAGGAGGGAAACTGCAAATGAGAAGCACTGTGAATCCTGTAAAAATCAATCAAACTAGAGCAGCTCGTCATCCCTTCAAATGGACCTGGTCTTCTCTCTCCTTTTTGCTGCTTAACCCTTTGTACCGCCAGATTTTCCACAGTGTTGGGGGGGGCATTAGGGACACGTGATGGGGGAGAAAGTGGCATTTGGGATTCCAAAGGCACGTGGCCACCCCGGTGCTTTAATATTCATACAAGCAGGTGCTCCCATGGATACTGGCAGGGCCTTTCTTCCTTTAAGTCTTCAGCAAAGAGTCCGACAGCAGCACCCGCCAGAAGAGGAGGAAGAAAAATCCCCGCTTAATCAAAGAGAATATTAAAGCTGAGCTTTTTGTACAGCAACAGGCCTTGGATTGAGAAATCTCCTCCGTCGGCGGAGGGAAGAGCGAGAGAGAGGGAAGGAGATAAAAAGGCATCAAGAGTTTTAATTAAAAAGCCGCATCTCGCCTTCAGTTGCAGCTTGTTTCCAGATCCCTTCATTAAGCTTCACCTTTTAAATGCTCGTTATCAAAGATGTACAAATTCCGTTGACTCGGTGCGTGTGTTTGCTCGAAAAAAGCCCAATTTTTCTAGGGGTTTGGGTGTGACAAACCAGTGGTTGAGCTCTAGCAGCAGAAGGAAGAAGCAAAGATCATCATCTTGGGTAGGAAAATGATCTTGCCACGAATATCCTTGGCTGTGCTGCTGGTGCTGCAAGGAGCTTTGTGCCTGATCCCTGCAAATGGTGGTAGATCAGGGTTTGACTGGTGCCACGGTCCCAAAACCCAATTTGGATAAGTGCCCTGGGACCTTTCGTGGCCACCGGTCCCTGCCTTAATTTCAGTTAAAGTGCTAATGATCCCTTCCAAATCGGGCTGCGTAGAAACGTGCTGGTTTCACCCCAAGAAAATCCGATGGGGTTTAGGACCCTGGATAAAAGTATAATGCCCTCATTCCCTGATTTTCCCCCCTTTTAGCTGCTTTTTGCAGGGATGTTGGGCTGGGGAGGGATACATGGGAGTTTGCGCCTCTTTCCACTGCTTTCCTTCTCATTCTAGGAGCCCAGGTGGCTGCGCAGGTCAAAGCCACCATCACTTTTTTAATCCTGAATTTAGGACCACACCTTGTCCTTTTTCCCCTTAAATAAACTCTTCAACATACCAACTTGCCGGGCAACCCCAGTCCCTCCGCTGGTCTCAAGGACAGCTGCTGGAAGCACGCTGCCACCGCCAACCACCGGCCCTGACGAGATGCGTTAATTAGGACATGATGTGCCATGATACAACGCGTCCAAAGCACGAGCAGAATTGGCAGTGTCAGTCACGGCGGGCAGAGCAGTTTTAATTAAAGGGATGCGTGGGCTGACAGCAAGGTATCAACAGTGACCGCGCTAGCTCTGGTGGCTCCGTCAAGGTTTGCAGTTGTTGTCCCCAGGCTGGTCCAGAGGGACCGTCCCTGCCCAGGAGCAAACTCAGTCGTCAGGTTTCTGCCTTCTGTCTTTCCTGAGGGAAGGCCAAAGCCAGGATCCGGGCGACTGTAGATGAGACTCTTGGTTTAGTGCTAGACTTAGCTTATGGTTGGACTCAATCTTAAGGGTCTCTTCCAACCAAAATGATTCTATGGCTTCGCCGTCATCCAGACACAGGTATATCTTGTTTACGTTCAGCATCTCTTGAGGTTTGGCTCAGAACGGTGTCACTTCCACCCTCTGCCCTTGCCCAGATGATATTTTCAGCTGCCCTTGGACCATCTGCCTTGATGGGGAGCTGTGCTGAGGTTTTGGGTGAGCTGGATGTGCCCAGGAGAGCCGCAGGGACCGCTCGCTGCTCCGTGCCGTGTGGTTTGGGGTAGGTCACCTCATTACTCACAACCTCATCACTCACAACCTCATCAGGACTGATGGGACCAGAAGAGCTTTTGGTGTGACTTAAGTAACATCTTCGGCAGATTATCTTTGGGAAAAGCTGCCTTAGCCTTGGAGCTCCTTTCCCTGATTTCAAGCCAGATTCTTTCTGGCTTTACACTAGAAACATCTTAATCTTTGGTGTAACTGCACACAAGTAAATTAGGGAAGAATCTGACTCCTTTTTTTGGTGCAGCTATGAAACCCTGGGTGTGGTACTGACACAAAATTTGTCTCCATGACTCCGGGTAGCAATGTGCTTCTGAATCGACGGAAATTATTTCCCAGTAGGCTCCAGACTATACACATGGGCCTAGTTAGGCAGGTGAATGGAATAACTTGCACATTGTTGTCATACTATAATTGTCATTGCTCTATAAGGAGCTTCAGATGTATCTCAAGTGGAAGCAATAACCCTGGGTTTATAGGAATGTGGAAATATATACCCAGGCCTAATTCCATCCAAGGGCAGAGCCACCTCCCCTGCGTACAACGGGTGTGATTGCTTTTTCCATCTCCGAGGGAGCTTTTCTTGCACAAATCATATGTATTCCCATTTCGGTGCAAAAGGCAAAAGAAAGACCCAGGTTTTTATGAGTCACCCAGGAGAAATCTCTCCGAGGTGTCTTCATGTGTCAAGTGTTGGCTCTCCAGTCCCCCAGCACTCAAGAAGGGGACATAGTTCTCAATATCACCCATGCCTATATGCAAGTTAAGACCCCAGAAGAGACTCCTGGAGAACCTGTCCCATGTTTTACCCCTGGCTTCGATGTCATCTCTCTCCTCCATCACACTTATCACCTCATTCTTTACATAACCACAGTCTGTTTCACGTCCTACAGATGTCCTCGTCCCCTCCCAATCCACCCAGGATTCATGGACCATCTTCCATCAAACAAAAGTGGAAGACAGTGGGAGCTGTGGCTTCCTCCTTTCATTGCCAACAGATTTAAAAAATAAAAAAAAATAAAGGACCCTTGTGGTTTGAGCTAGGAAATAAAATGTCGGGGGGAGAGAGAAAAAAGTATTTCTCAACATAATGAAAATACAAATGGACAAGATAATTATTTCATAAGGGCTTGGATCCATGACAATACATCTCATTTTATAACACCCATTAGAGTTGGAATTTTATGCAAAACGCTAAAAGAAATCTAAAAATATAAGGCAATAGAGTCAAAAGCAATGGGGATTATTAAAGGGGGGGGGTGTTATATTGGAGGCAATAAACCCTGGAAGAGCCAGGAAAACAATGTTCTAGTAAAACGGTAATAAATGACTGTGGTTTAATCACTTGGTAAATAACTAAGATATTTCTGCAGGTTTTATAGTGTCATTAAAAAAAAAATAATCCCAAACCCATGTACATTAAGGATTCAGCCAAGATGATTTTTCTGGAGACAGAATCTCAGAAGAGTGTCATTTTAGCAATTTACTTTTTTAAATAATAGTATATTATTTTCTGCATGGATCCACTTTTTCAGCCTCTCCTGTGCTTTTAAGATATCATTTACCATTAGTTCATTCTTTTCCCTTTCCCCACTCAGCGTACTCTTGAGTCTTTGAAAACACAAAATTATATTATTCCAAGCAATCTTCCCCACCACAGCAAAAAGCAAACACTTAGGGAAACTCCTGGAGGGTCTCAATTTTAATAATGATCTTTCATGTGCTTGGACCCTAATTGCAAGATATTATATGGGTGGTTTAGAAAGTATAAGCACATTTTGCATGGGTTTCTCTTTACCTTTTAAAGAGCTGGAATCAAAAGGGTGGCTGTTCTTCCTCCTCCCCCCAGAGTTATGGTGCATTCTATTAAAATGAAATGCTTTAATTTAATATCCTTTCCTTTCTTCTGAGTCACTCTGAAAGAAACACAGCTCTCAATTTAATTTTGAAGGAGGCAGGTTAAATGGGGGAGGAGGTACCTGAATCACGTGCAGCCCCATCCTCACTGGTCCTGGGCCAAAACGCCTTGTCCGTGGCAGCAAACGCCTCACTCATGATCCAATGAGCTTTATTCTTGTTGAGAAATCACCCCAAGGTCACCCCAAGTCCTCTTGCAAAGTCAACAGGGTGGTTATTTGGCATAAACCAAGCAGCTTTTTTGCTGCAAACATCTCTCTTTGTATAGTGTGGAGCTAAATGTACCCAATGTAACTACAACCGTGATGGTGCTTTGCTGAGATTGGTGCTGGAAGAGGCTGGATTTAAGACCCAACCTACGTGTGCACCAAACCCAAGTGTGATACAGCTCCTACATGGCCCCACAGAAATTTGCATCAGGCTAGAGGTGAAATCGCAAAGTTTTTGAGTGTCTCCACTCCTGAATTCCTCCCACGTCACCTGTTTTGGGGGTGAGCTGTAAAACAAGCCCCTGTCCTACCTTAGAGCTGCCTGTGGTCCTCAACTCGATGCTTCCGTGGTCCTCAACTCAACACTTCCATAGTCCTCAATGCTTCCATGATCCTCAACCAATGCAACATCTGCTCTACAAAAAACCTTTTGGCTCATCTACCGTGAAGCTTCAGCTCATGAGGATCTGTGCAAATAAAAAAGGGCTTTTTTGCCTGGAAGTGGCACAAGAGAGGGAGATTTATTAATATCTCAGATCTCGTGGTTTTGGCATATTAATTCCACTGCAGGTGGTGGGACTTGGGGTGACAGTGGAAGGTACCAAGCTAGCATTAGGGCAGGGACTCACTGGGCATCTCCGTGCGACCCCTCTTCTCCATCATCCCATCCATAAAATGAGGAATTTGGGACAATATTTTGGTCTGTCCTCACAAGAGACCTGGTCCACACCTTCAGGAGAAGGGGTCGACCTGCATCTCCTCATCAGTGGAGCCACCTTTCCCCATCAGGAAAAGCCCCGTCCCCTCACACCTGCCCTCATCTGAAAATCCCCGCAGCCTCATAAATAAAAGGGATAACCATCATCTTTCAAAGTTTCGGCCTCCTACAGCTGCAGAGATAAAGCTTTAAAATACGATTCCTTGAAAGCTGAAGGCTTGGGAGGGAAAGAGAAAGAAAACACTAAAATGTACTTGTTATGGAAGTGCCTGTGATTTTTATTTATTTTTATATATATATTTTTAAGCAAGTCCCTTGAGATGGATGCGTAAATCATGGTTTTATTTGAATTAGGAAGAGCATCTCTGTCTATCTCCTTAGAGCCAGAGAGCAATGGACACTTAAAGCTTGTAAAGTCCCTTAAAATATGCATCTCCATCTAATAAAGTACTGCTCAGAGTCCAGATCTGAGCAGCCCTTGCAGGAATCTGACCATTGCCTGAATTCTCATAATTTTGTCTTTTTTTCTGAGCAGCTCCTCCGTTTCCAGCACCAGGACATACTCTGTTCCCTGCGTGGATCTTATTCTGGTAAAAAAAAAAAGGAAAAAAGCATCTCTGCTGTAAATCAAAAGCCAGAAACAAGTCTTAAAAACAAATCTAAAGTCCTGAACATAAGGCTTTAAAAAAAAAATCAAACCTACTAGGTTTAGTCCCTAGCTGGCAGGAAAGGGAAATATATATATAAAAACTTGAATTAAAATTCCAGGGAAGTCATCCAAAATAAATACGCAATATTTTCCTGCAAAAGACCATAATATTATTTTTATTTTTCGCTCCCAATGTGATCAGACTACTTTACATTTTAATAAATGTGTAGTTCAGAAGGAGAAAACAGTATTGCTTTGATATGGCAAAGATTATTTGATCAAATAATGTATTAAAACTTCTCAGGACTGCATTATGGAGGGAAAACGCTTGCTTCTTTGCAGTATTCGTCTGTCTAATAGGCAATGATTGCAAACAAATAATTATACGCTGGAACAAATGGCAAAAAATTAAGGTTATCTGGCATGGAACAGCACAAAAAAAAAATCCAGTATGATAACAATAACAGAATAAAGTGTAGCGAAGTGTTTTGGAGATAATTGCATATCAATTGGCTGATTGCGGAGTGGGTTGAAAAAAAGAACAAATCTGTTCATCATTGGAATTGCTCTTTGCTTTTCCAGTTACGAGCATGGGGCTCGGGGTGAACCCGGCTCTTGGAATAACCTGGAGGAGCTGCCAGGTTTCCAGCTGCGATGACGTCCCCAAAATCATTAAAATCACCTGCACTGGGTGACAGGGACAACTGATTTTCACCGCTGATGGTTGTGTGTGTTCATATGAGGCTGTTGATGTGAAATCAAGGCAGGGAACGGGAGGAAAGACAACCCAGCAAATGCTCAGCGGGTACCTGGGCTGCTCATCACCCGGCAGAGGTGCCAAGAGCTGCATGAAGATGGAAGCAAGAAGAAAGTTGCGGATTTTAATGAGCTCGCCCATGGGTTGAGAGCCATGAACTGGTAGAAAGACATGTCTAAATTTCGGGAGGAAGGAGAGAAGAAACCTCGTGTGCTTTTTAAGGTCTGGTTCCTCCACTTTTTGCTGGTCCTGGAAGAGAATTCATCAGGTCTCGTCAAAAGGTACCGTGGAAATGGCATCGGCGGGTTTGACCACGCTGATTTTAGGCTCATCAGCAAACCTGGAGCATCTTCATGGACTTCACTGCTGGACTGAGATTTATCCCACCACAATTTTGCTGCCCGTCTGATCTGTCTGTGTCAAGGAGAAAGAGCCTGGACAAGCCCGTAAGATGTAGCCACCTATTCAACAACTGAAATTATTACATTATATGGAGCAAAGCCCATCCACAGCGTATTTATTCTGCCACCCGATGCTCATCTTCCCCCCTTTCGCACATCGTGTGTGAACAGCCTTTCTCTGCACAGCACGGAGTGATTCTCACTTCCCCTTTGCAGCCTGCGTTCCATAATCCACTTAGAATTTGCAGCTTTTTTTCTTTTTTTTTTTCCTAAGCTTCCCTTTAAACTCTTGATGTAGCTCTTTTTCCATCTGTTCCTGCCTATGCATCTTTTTCTGCGCTCTGCCTAATGACTTACTCCCGCCAGGAAGAGACTGTATATTAATATTATCGTTATAATTCTTCTTTCCCCCACTTCAGATCTTGCGAGGAGCGTAATTGCTAAAGCAGATTTTCAGTTACACCATGATAACGCAGCAAGTTACGGGGGAGGTCAGACTATCACTTTGCTTGGTAGTTTCAATTTCCCGTCGGTGTTGCTTTCTGCAGGACCCCAATTGCGCAGCGAAGGCAAATCCCACACTAGCGAATTCATTATTAATGTTGATGTTCTTGTTGTTATTAAGTTAGTGCCTGGCTGTCCCAATTATGGGCTGAAATCCCGTTGTCCTTGGGGGGTTGTTTCCTGTATAACTCCTCTTCCGCTGGGTGCAGGTCTTTTATTTTTGGCTCGTTCTGCACCCCAGAATTTCTCTTTTGCTTCAGTCCACGTGTTCCCAGGAAGATTATTTTCCTCTGGTGATTATTTTTTCCCCAGAGGACTGGGGGACGCGGTTTACATGCAGATAATGCACCGGTTTGGCTGGGACACCTGAAATTCATCCATCAACCTTTGACTTATTCCTGCACGTTATCCCTCATCTGCTGGGTTCCATTTGGACCATCCTCTTCTTTTCCTCTTCTAACGCAGTTCCAGGGACTCAGGTAGATTGAGAGCTGGGGACTGAGAGACTTTCATTATTCACATTGTGTGCACCTGAAAATTGCATCGCCTGCTGGCTTCCAAATTAAGTACATTAAATACAAACGCGTTAAACCTCAAAAATATGGAAATATCCAGGGAGGGTCTCAGATTTAAGATGTTACTCAGTGCAGTCTCCTCGTTTTAGAGACCAGTGAGTTCAGTTGTTTGTGCGGAGGCAGTGAGGGGACGGGGGATGCTGGCGGCAGCGGGGTGGAAAGAGACGAGCCAGATGGGGTCTGTGTGGAAGAGGAGATGCTGCTGTGTGGGATCCTGGTGAAAATGAAGAGTTGGGCTGGATTAAAATGCTTAAAACCAGGCTTTATGCCCTGCCTGTCCATTTGTCAGTGACAGCTTTTGTGTTGGGCATCACCTGGGATGTGGGATGTTGCTGGGGGGCGGTACAAGCCATGTGGAGTCCTCGGCTGACCCTACACAGCGTAAGACGTTGGGCCGGGCACATGAAACACCTGGTTTTTGTCCCCTTGGGCACCGCATTACCTTCGTACGTGCCTTATTCACCCCTTGTGAAAAATAGAGCTCGTTGCTCTGCCCACAAAGAGGTTTTTGCGGCTCAGGAGTGCTCAACATTCTCCCTTTGGCCCTTCTCAGTACCTATGAAGTGTCCTCACCATCACTGAGCAATTAAATGTTGACAATGGGAGGTTGTTGCTCTTTTTTTAAGTGGTGAAACTGAGGCACAGCGAGGAAAAAACCTCCTTGTCCAAGGTCAAGAGCCTCAGTAGCAGAGCACGGAGCAAACCCCAAGCATCTTGCATTCCCTGCCTGGAAATCAGGTTGACCCAATTATCTCAACATTATTCACTCTGTTACTGTTAATGACATGCTGGTATCTCCCCAAAACACGTATTTTTTCATTAAATACGGCAAAAATGAAGCAGGAAAGATGCTCAAACTACCTTTGGATTGATGTAGCCCATTTCGCCGCTCACTTGTGCTGAGTATCTCCGTGCTCACAACTGAATTTCACAACCAACACATGTGCAAACCCACGTTAGATCCTTGCAAATATCCCTCACGCTGCAGCTTTCTCCAAACCACGCGGCTGCGCAGGTCAGGAAATGAATAAGGTGCAAATATTGAGTTTCACCTGGGAATTTAATTAACCAGGGTTTGATTTAGATGGTGGGTTTCCACTTGTGTGATTAGAAAAGCACAGCGGGATCTTCAGTGGGACTGATAGTCATCGAGGCTTTAAGATTTCATCTGGAAAGAGGAGCCCTGGAGAATTTAGCAAGAGGCACCTGCTGCTCAGGAGAGGAGAGAAGTTTCCATCTCCTGTTTTAAAAAATAGTAGTTAAACTCTGTCTTGTTGGAAAAACCTGTCTGCTTCTTGCTCGACCTCCAGCACAGGGTACCTAAGCAAAGCAAAAATGCACCTCTGCTTCTAAATAGACCCTTTTAGCCAAGCGAAAATCATCGTGTCCCCTGAATCCAGGTTTTCTCCTCGTCTCCATGTTGTTCCAGTCTTGGGTTTTGGTTTTGCTCCATCACCAGTTGAGCTGCCAAGTTTCACCCCCATTAAAGGCCATCCCTTCCCATCCCACAGCAGCGCCACCTCCCGCTGCCCCGTTAATTGAATACTATATTTTAATGCCAGGCTTGCTCTAAGTGATTGTAAACAGGGAACCTTACATAAAACAGAGACCACGAACATAACATTTTATGGCTTAATACTAGCAATTACAGAGCGGACAGGGGTATATTTTGGAGCATTTTTTGCTCCCTTCTCACTCTTCCTCCCCTTCACCATCGCATCCCATCATGATTTACCCCCCTGAGCATCATCCCTTGTTGTACAGAGGGGGAGATGTGCGGAGAAAAGGGCTGGGACCCATACAGCGATTGATTCCTGCCAGCACCTGAGAAACTGGGTCCTGCAGGATGCAGAGCAACTTTTTGGGGCAGTGCCGAGTGGCTGAGGGGGTTTGGCGCTGAGCACCCCAACCTTATTGCGCCGTGAGGTGGATACAGGAGCCATTGCTTATCGCCTTAAACAAAGGGTAGTACAAGACAATTCAATTAACGGCGAGCAGGAGTCAATAACGCGGCTCCGTTTGCGCGACGCTTCCTGAGCTGGGGGAAATCAAAAAGGCTGCGCTGGCACCTTGTTGGGCAAGGGCTGCGAATCTGGGGTGGGAGAAAAGGATGCGGGAGAGAAAACCATCTCCTGGAGCATCCCCGGCAGTGACAAGGATGCTGGAGATTGGGGTTCTCTGTAGCCACCTGCACCCCAGGTCATCTCCTCGGATAAAACGAGGGAAAGGGGAAGATCTGAATGATGTTATTAATGAGGGAAAAGCAGGCAGAGGGTCAAAACTGAATTCATGGTGAAGATAGGGAGGAGAGACAGCACTAGTGGGGTTTTCCAGAGAAATAGCTCCACATTTTTAGACAGCAGGCCTGGGGCAGATCCTTGCTGAGCCAATATTGTCCATCGGGACCCTCTTTAGAGCTTCCCGCTTTATTTGCACGGCATTTGTGGATGCCACTTCTCTTACCAAACCACTGGAAATACACAAAAATCTTCTGATTTCGTGTCTCCATCCTCTGCCCATCCTTGTATTCTCCTGCATCTCCCCTGAGCTTCGCTGTCGATTCCCTCTCCGATGTACTTGTAACGCTATTCCCATGTTTCCTGGGGTTTGCTTGTGTTTGACGAACATACCTTATCATTCCTGATTTGTCTTGCGTGAGCTATCGCTGGATTAGCGAACTGGAAACCTTTCCAAGTTTTCTTTCAGAAGCCAGTCCCTCAGGAGCGCCGCTTTAGTAAGTGATTTTTTTCTGTTCTAACCCAAGGAATTGGATTCGCATCCGGTAGCCAAATTGAATTCACTCGGGCCAAGTTAAGAGCCATTTGATACAGTTTTAGATTAGGTGAAGGCAGCCGTAGATATTTCATATTCCGCACTAGGATGGGTTGGTGTTGCGTTTATCGACTGCTCCCCCGTGATCCTGCCGCTACAAATGGATGTCGCTAAACAGGGGAATGAATCCTAAATCTTACAGAAAGGTAATGGGAAGAAGGCAGAGCGATAGGCAAAGGGAACAGCTCGACGCTCCATAAAAAGTCGGGGTGGTTGTGGGCAACCGGCAAGAGCTTTTCCCCTCAAGTGAGGGGTTTTTTTTGCGTTTTTCCATTGATTTGAGCTTTTTCCGAGATACATGCAGGACCACGTGGGACCCTTAGAGAAAATGATTGCTGTAAGTCGTCAGCGTGGGACCAAGCATCGCGGCTGCGTTACCGTAGTAACACGGCAGGGTTGGGATGCGCCGAGCGGTACGTTGGTCTCCCCGCGCTCGCAGAGAGCTCAAGTGACCCCGTTTGTGCATGGTGAGGGAATTTGGTGCCAGCCGATGATACAGACACAGGTTTGAACAGCAGGACAAATGGGTTTCTCTGTTTTCTTAAGGCAAGCCCATCCATAGTGGCGGTGACGCCTGAAATGCTCATGAGCGATCGCCATCTGCTCCTCGCTGGAACGAGCTCAAGAGCCGCGTCCCCTGGGGCTCGAGCCCTTCTTCTGTGCCCTTGAAGTACTAAAAAAAGTAATAATAAAAAGGAAAATAAATTGCTATTGCTGTTGTAGGGAGGAACAGGGGTCTGGGAGGTCTCTGGGGCAGCACCCATCAGTGCAGGAAAGCCCAGAGAAAAAGGACTTTGGAAAAAAAAAAAAGGCAAGTTGTATTTAGGATAAGCAAAAGCCCCTTTCCTCTTTTGAAAGATCCTGAGGCAAAGGACAGCCAAGGTCCATCAAATCCTTATTCACAAATCTTTCCCACACCAAGAGCATCACTCCTGTGATGTTTATCGCTTTTCTAAAGCTCCCGGAGTCATGGCATGAAACGAGGAGCTCAGCTTTTCTTGTCTTCTGAGGGAAAATGCGGAAAACATAACCTTTATGTTCTGGAAAGCCAGGGAGCAAATAAGAAGGACGCAGAAAGAGTTTGCTATTTATTTGGGTTTCTAAAAAAAAAATCTCATAATTTCTTTATTTGAAAGCGCTATTTTTTAGCTCCTTGGAGTGGAGATGGGTAAATAAAGGCGGAATTTAGGCGTTTTTGTGCATCCTCCGCACTGCTCCTTAAACTGGTGGAAGTGAGGCAAATGAGAAGGAGGTGAAGAGAAAGACGCGGAGCACAAGATGAGCTGTGGGTCCCTCTCTTAGGAGGGGAGGGAACAGGCGCCAAGTAAGAATCGTTGACCTGAGCGCCGGTCTCGGGCAGAGAGCTCTTCAAAGCGAGCGATGGTGGAGAGCTCTTCAGCTTCGAGACAGCGGCTCTGGAAGTGGCGTTCGGCGTGAATTCCCACTCTGCGGTGACCACGGGAAGGTTTTCAAGGCCATTCCGGGCGGTTTTGTCAGCCAGACTCCCTGGGAGTCACAGGGCTGGGGCTGGGACATGGGCATCGAGGGACGTCTCTGCTTCGCCCCCAGACAAAGCCGGGATTAGAGAGCAGGACGCAGGAGATGATGTGACATTTAAACTCTCCTTTATATGTCTTTTGTCAGTAGAAACCTTCCTCCTCCTCCTCTTCCTCCACCTGTGTTCATCACCCAAACTGCCGCAGTGAAATTTGGGGTTGCTTTGATGCTTTGCTGTGCCTCCCCTTCCCTGTGATATCTCCTCCCATGGGGCTTTCACATCTCATTTTTTTGGCCATAAACCTGTTTCCCCCCATTTTTACCATTTAAACAGCCACAGGACTGATAGGGAAAACGGACAAACCTTCTTATTTGAAGCAGGGAAAAAGCGTTCTCCCTGTTCACAATCCCTCCTCAAAAGTTTCCTCTGTCATCATTATTTGGTTTGGGTTTTTTTTTTAACAAAACAAAACGACTTTTATTTATTTATTTTGGTAAGAAATGAGCGCTACCCAGGTAGAAATGTTTTCGCTTGGGGGATTTTCCAACCTAAAAAAAGAAAAAAAGAAGCAGCGTGGAGGAAACCAAAGCTCAGATAACGTGGCGCTGCAAATCCCACTGAACTGGGAATTAAACATCGTTCCTTTTCAACCATTTCCTCAGAGGACACCAGCCACTGTGAGCAGTTATGACAAATGTGTTTATATTGTTTGGAGGAAATTTTCTAGTCAGTACTAAAATATAATATTATGGGGCAGGATGGGGAGGGGAAGCTGAACATTTATCTGTCCCGAAAGCAAACGGCACACGTTAGGATTTACGTGGATACAAGCGTATCAGGACTTATTGGACAGTAGCCGTAGGTCTTTAATTTAGGATATTTGATGGCTGTGTATCCAGCAGTGTAAATGCAAGGGCGGGCATTTCCCTGTTGGCCTCTGCGGAGACCGCGGCGATAAATTCGGGATGAAACATCGCGCTCATCACTGTGGTACCCTGAAGGGACGGCTGGGCGCGGATATGGAGGATGATGAATGGGGGCGCAGGCAGGAGCTGAGCCCAGGAGGAGCTTTGCTTTCTCCCAGAGCCGACCTGCACACGGAAAAAATAATATTTTTGCTCCTCATTTTTTTTTTTCCAGGGCCCCAATTTCATGTAATTTTGAGGAGGAGGCAGGCTTTGGTGATGACTCCGGCTGTCTCCCTAGGCCAGCTTCAGAGGAGGCTCGTGTCATCTCCAACCTTTCAAGGAACCCACAAGGGCTTAATTAAAACCGAAACTCGGGCACCGTTATTCAGATGAGAGCTGTCGGTTCCTCTGCTGACGGCAGCTCAAACTTGTCACTTTGCTCGTGCTGCAGATCTTGGCTGTTAAGGTAGGAAATTTCAGCCGAGAGATGAGCCCCGGGCTGACGTGGGCTGAACCTTCCTGCCAAAATCCACCCGGCTGGGGTGACAGCGGCGTCCCTGGAAGGGCAGGGAGCAATCAATCAAAAAAACTTCATTAAAAGCAGCATCGAAGGCAGTTTCTTGACTGAGAGGTGACGCAGACCTGACTCCAATCACTGGCACTTCACGGAGGAGAAAAAAATCTGCATTTTCTAATCACATTGCTTTGGTCAGAATCTCTTGTTTTCAGCTCTGTTCCGGGCATTTGAATGCATGCAAGGAGGGAAAAGTGTAATATTAACTGCTGCCTCACATAATGACATAAAAAGGAACAACTATAGAGAGAGGTGGTCTGGGGGGGACTTGGGAGACCCAGAGGAATGTTCAGTTAGAGAATGGCTTAAAAGCAGTATGGAAAATACAGCGTAGTAATGCAATAAATGTGATTCCCAGCAAAAATAGAAACCAGGTACTGAAAAAGGTCAGTATTCTTAAAAAAAAAAAATCCAAAAAATACGAAAAGCAAACAAACAAAACAAAACAAAAAAAACCCCACAAAAACAAAAAACACAAAAAAACCCCCCAGAAAACCAGGTACTGAAAAAGGGTAAAAATATGCTTATTCCTGCGTGTATGGCTGTGTGCCATGTAAGGGGGGAGTTGTGAGTATTGCATAGGTGTGAAAATGGTGGCAAATTCTGGAACAATGGGCAAAAGACACTGAGCTAAGTGTAAAGTGATGGCTAAATTTAGACTGTCCAGGGGAGGAAATAAGAAAAAAACACACCACCAAAAACGAGGCCAGAACCTTTGTGAAAAAAATCACCATCCTCAAAAAAATGAGAGCGAGTGAGAGAAGAAAGGCCAAGAAAGCGATGAAACACATAAGGCAGAGAAAAATAAAGTGAGAGTTTTATTTAGTTCTTCAAAGAGCTGAGACCTGCCAGGGGAGCTTTTGGGTAACTGATCTCCATTTTCTCGATTTTCCTAATTTTCTCCTTTCTGGGGACCCTGTCTACAATGGTGAGGGATGTCCAAGGCAAGATGCCTTCAGCCCCTAGCTGTCTGCAGAAAGGGGAAAGGGGCTTTTTTGATTTAAATTTATTTTTTTTCTCTCCTGTGTTTTTGTAGTGTAGTTATTTGTGTTGATTTTTGCCACAGGGGACGGAAGGTCCTGGAAAGTGCCCAGTGGGTGTGGGCTGCTCGTTAGACACAGGTGTCAGTAATCAGCTAATTAGGGCCCTGAGGCAGCTCTTCTAGCCTCCTCCCCCTGCCATTCTGCTCTGCTTTGCTGAAGGAGAAGTTGCTTGGGGTGGCTGTGGCCATGTTGGGGGTGATTTTAGGAGATTTGATGGGCGCCATGGTGAGGAAACAAGATGGCGGCTGCGGTGGGAAGCCCGGGGTCTGCACGATGGAGCACAGGTTCTGTTTTCCCTCCCTCTTGCAAAATACTGTGTGAAAATAGTCCCTGTCTTCTGTCTAAAAGCCCTTGAGGAAGGGTATTAATGTGCGTTTTGCTGCAAAAAATGTGTGGTCTTTGTGGTTTCCACAGTCCTGAGGTGCAATGGTTGGGGTGGCGCTGCCCTGTGGCTGTGTTTCCTCAGGGGGTCACTGGTGGTGGGGGGTATTTTGGGGCTTGTTGGCTTCTAGAGTGGAAATACCTGTTCAAACTAAGCATTTTTTTTATGACTTGTTGTTGAAGCTGCAGTGGAGTGGATTTAGTGTTGTTCTGGTTTTGCAGGGGGTGGGGGGGGCAGGAGGGATTTGCTGCTCTGGTTTTCCTGAGGATTTGCTGTGTTGTTTGCCCTGGGTTTGAAACACTGTGTAGCAGCAAAAAAGCGGGGTTNTTTTTTATGACTTGTTGTTGAAGCTGCAGTGGAGTGGATTTAGTGTTGTTCTGGTTTTGCAGGGGGTGGGGGGTGGGGGCAGGCGGGATTTGCTGCTCTGGTTTTCCTGAGGATTTGCTGTGTTGTTTGCCCTCAGCAGCACCTGGGTTTGAAACACCGTGTAGCAGCAAAAAAGCGGGGTTTGGGTCGTTTCCAACATTGGGTTGTCTTGCAGGATCACGAGAGTTTGCTGCAATCATCTCTGTAATCTCTTAAAAACACCTGAGCTCTTCTCAGGCATCGTTGGAGCTGCTCTGGTTGCATCTCACCTGCCCAGGCTGGTGACAATAAACTGGGAACTTCACAATAGAATCTTATGAGGATTGCCTGGAGCCCCTCTTTCCCTCTCTTCCTATATCCCAGTCTTCTCTTTCCCTGGGCTTTTGCAACTTGTGGGCGGTAATTACGTTACGCATCATTTTGTCATCAAAAAATAGGTGGAAGGAAATCACAACCCGAAGCAGCAGTGCCGACCTTCATTTCAGAAGGTTAGCAACACTCTATAATCCCACCCAAAATTTACCCAAGACCTTGCTGTTCTTGAGCTGGGCTTATCATGTGCTGTGATGCTGGGGCAGATGCTGGTCCTTGCAAGGCTGGAAGGGGAAGCACAAGTTCTGCAGGAGCCATTTTCTGCAGGACAAGGTTTCTGTGCAATGAGGGGCTCAGGGTGGCTTTTTGGGGACACAGGGGGACAGCAGAATCTGCAACAGATTGTACCTGCTTCACTCTGGTTGTGGCTTAGAGAGAAGGAAGGTATTTGGGGTCCCCCTGAGGTCAGACATTTAAAGTTCATTAAACCTGTTCCATTCCACGGCCGGGCCGAGCCGTGGGGCCGCTTGTATCTCCCCAAAATGTCATCTTCCCCCTGTGTGGGTGGATAAATTTCTTTCCTAAGGCTTTCCCTCAGTCTCACGTCGCTCGGAACGATGGAAATCCGCTGCTGGGGTTGGCGGCACCAAGATAAACCTCAGCACATCTGTCCCCTCCAACCTCCTGGTTGATGCACACATGTGAGGGGACATCTTGCTGCGGAAAAGGGGCTTCTCTGGGAGCATCCTTAAGAAAAAATTGAGGTGAAAGGTGCTGGTTTGTATCTAAACTTGCATTCCTGGCCCTCTGCTGCCCTGACACAAGATGCAGGGCAAGAACTGGACTCTGGTGCCTTTATTCTCGTCTTGCTCTGTGCCTCCCACTTGCTGTTTTGTGTTTGAAAGAGGAGGGGGGCGGGGAAATAGATGGCAGTAAGAATTGTGTTCAGCCATTTTATTTAAGTCATAATCATTTCTAATCTAAATGTGCGGGAACTGTATTACATGGCCTAATCAGTCACATATATTGTACTGCGCTTTCAGTTTAGTGAAAAGTAAAAGCCATCTAGAAGGCAGAAATATGTTAAATGAGCATCTCTGAGGCTGTGTACCTTTTTTTTTTAAGGATAGAACAGCCCTGGTACCTTGGCTTTGGTGGTTTAAATGAACAAATCTGAACGGTAGGGATGCACGAATGGTTTTTGGGGTGATGTGGGCGCTCTGATATGCGGGAGGTGTTGAAAGGGATGGACACTACGATCCAGTTTCTGCAATTGTATCATGTTTGCTCCTTGCATGTTCGCCACAAGCACCCTTATTTATTTTATCAGCTAAATGCTGAAAACAGATGCCTGCCTTCCATGAAGACATTTAATGATGATGATCATCGCTTCCTCTAACACGGCATCTTCCAGCGAGGGACGGTGCCAAAGCAGCATGCAGCTGTTGACCGATGGGCGCCTGTCTGTTTCCTCCAGTATTTTAGGGTATTTAGCTATTTCTGTGCCAGGGCTCCTTTGTTGTCGGGTGTTTTTTGCTGAGTTGCGGGAAGTTCCGAGGTGGAACGTGCCAGCTGTTTAATGGTGAGGCAGACGAGCTCGGGGAGCTCCTCGGTAGTGCTTCGGAATGCCTTGTGCATGCTAAAAATGTGGTTCCGCATCCTCTTGGAAGAAAAAAAAAAAAAAGGATGCTGCTGCTCCTTCCCAGCTAAACTATGAGTAAATAACACAAGTGAGGCTGCATGAGGAGCTTTTGGCAGAGCCAGGAGGAAAGAGGTTTGCTCTAGAGGTTTATTTATGGCATGAAAGCATGATTTTCCTTTTCTTGAAATGGAGATGCCAAGTTGAGCTTGAGAGGAGGGTAGGTAGGGCACATATGGTGGGGATAACCCGACCAGCAAAGCTGCTCAGACCTTGTATTTCCACAGACACGTACCTGAATGTTCTCCCAAACTGCTCCATTGATCAAGAACTTGGCTTGAACGAGTCATTTCATTTTCGGCTGGTGGCTTCACCTGGAAGGTGAGAACAGGGTTGTGTCCACCCATCCCAAGGTGTTTCGGGATGAACAGGCAAAGGCACTTGAGTCGTGCTGTTCCAAAAGGTGTCAGGAGGCCTTTAAGCTGTCACCATCCTGTAGAAAACATACGTGGCTGTTAAATTTAGCTGTAGTGTCGCTTTCCCGCTGGGAGGCCCTGTGCAGCTGCTGGGGGTTGGTGTGTTAACATATTTGAAGAAACAATTAAGAATTTCAATATTGCTTTGATATCTGTTGAGCAAAATGTTGACACAACATGCCGGGTTACTAAAATTTGTTTTAACATGCAGTTTAGACTTTAAAAAAAAGTATGAAACGAATTAGCAAATTATTTTGATTGCTTTGTTCATTTTTCCTGCAAGAAAGCTATCCACCTGGAAAATATTGACTGGCTGCAGGCAGGAGCAGAATTTATTTCCTGAGATATGTGGATCTGAGATAAAAGTCCTCTTTATTTTTTCATTTTAGCCGCAGAGGATGATATCCCTCTGTTCCGCTCTTTGTGCTGCGGATCAAATATAAAGGAACTTTGCATAGGTGTGACAATACTTTTGAAGGAAAAGTTTCTTCCCCCAACCTTTTCTTCCCAGAAGCAGCACCTTGGACTGGAGATGAGAGCGATATTTAACATTCCTTTCTCAATAATACTGGCGTGACTCTGAATCCCAGCGCTGACACTTACTCTGTTTTCTGTTCCACGCACAGAGTTTCTCTGATCTATCTACCTTGGCCTTGTTTTATTCTTTTTTCTTTTTTCTCCTTTCTTTTCCCATTTCTCTCACGAAGATGGTTTTGTGGAAGGAACATCATTTCATTTCCCAAAGGTCCCGAGAGGGTGGCTGGCAGATCTCATACAAGGGGTGTTAAACGAACATGCTCGGATCACCGTAAATCCCTATTTACACACAATAAACGTGAGGATATGAGACACAGAGGATTTAATACACTATTGATCAGTAGGCTGGTGTGTAATGCCCTTTGAATGGTGGGTGGTGCCATCAGAAATCCCGCAGATCTTCTTGCTTTTTGGCGATTCAAGGCAAGGCCATTGCGTTCTGCCGTGCTCCCTGGGCTCAGGAGGAGAGTTTTGTGCATGGTTTTGTCTTTTCTTGGGCTGTTTTTTTGTTTATTTGATCGATTTTATTTTTTTTTTTTTTAAACAGTGATCTAAGATGCTCACCATCTGAGGTGCTTTATTGGCAACACTGGCCCGGTACTTGTGCTGCAGTGATGAAAAACAACATTTTGATGGTTGCTGCACTTGTAGCTGATGATTTCTTCTCTTTCCCAACAGCTGGCACCATCCCTAATCTCCCAAGCAATACATAAAATTAATTCCTTCGGTTTATCTCTGCCTGAGGTCGCAGGAAAGTGAGGTCCCTGAGGCTTGACAAGCGACTGGAGTAGGTTTTATTTGGTTTAAATGAGTGGAGACTTCAAACCTGGATGGGTAATAGAACAGTTCTCCTCCCCTTGTTCACTTTTGGGGGATTGCAGACCTTTCTGCCTTGGTCATCTGAATTTCAAGGTGCAGACGCACCAACAGAAGGAATATTTTGGTGAAAACCACAGAAATTAATCAGCATGTGGGGAAAACTTCACCCCTCACAAGTTGCCCCGACCGCAGATCTGAACTCTTTGCTCACTCATGTGAACTCTGCAGCGAAAACATATTAATGTTCTCTTTTTTTCCCTGCGGCTTGTTGTTTGTTTTTTTTTTCCCCCCTCCAGGTATTTAATCTTAGTTTACAGACGAAATGTGCAGCGGAGAAAAAGATGCTAATCACACAGTTGCTGCGCTCTGCTCCAGCCGCTGAAAAATTTATGACAATCTGTCCTAGGTTGGATGGGGCTGCAAGCAGCAAGACGTGAACATCTTTGAAGCGGTGGTAGATAAACTCGGCATCGCAACACGGCACAACATGGAGCGTAGTCTTTGTGAAGGTCAGGGGCAAGAAAAGTCTGGGTTTGGCTCAAAACTTCCATCGTTTGGCTCCAAGTGTCATCTCGGTGACTTGGTCAACCATTTAACTCATCGGCTCTTCCCGCTTCTTTTTGGCCAGGTATTGAGATGGTTGTTGTTGTTTTGGTATCCTGGATATGCCTTTATGGGTCTTTTCCCCAGCTGGCACGTGGCTTTATGTGGTGAAGCTCTGCCAGGTTTTTATGAAACCAGAGCAGAAGGCGAGGTCAGAAATGGGATTTCTCGGGCGCCCACAAAACGTGTTTGACTGTGCAGCTTTCTGAGCATGTCGTAGCATCAAAGCGTCACGGAGGCAAAGTGGTTTGACTTTTGGTCTGTCTCTATCCCCAGTGTGTTATTAGAATTACAGTTCAGAAGTACTCAAACTACAGCTCCTGTGATGTGTCTTAAATGTATGATTTGTGCTTGGCTTTTTGCAATATTTCTCCCTGCAATTCCACTTTCCCTCCAACATCAGCTGAATCTTGGAGCACGTAAGAGCTTCATAAAGCACCTCTCCTGTGGCTGCGTTTGCATGTGTTTCTTCTTTTTTTTTAAGAACTTTTTTATAAAAAACCTCACACCTTGAAAAACCAAAAACTGCTGAGCAAGAAGTCGCTTGTCAGTGGTGCGAGCAACACTCGGGTCTCTCCTGTGGCAATTAGCAAATCAAAGTGGGGGGTTGGCTCTCGTTCTAATTAAACCATGGCAAACTGGAACACGTGATGCGATAATGAAGTGGGGAGTTTTGCAGCTGCGCTGCTCCCTGTTTGGAGGATACGGGAGTTTTAGGTTGTCTGGTTGAAGTGAAACCATTGAAAATAATGGGCTTGGACAATCTCACCTCGTTACTTTTGATGGGATGGAGAGAGCGTGTGCTGGGGGAAGCAGGGGAGCCGTTTTCTCATATCGTTCAAGTTACAGCCGGTGTTCCCAGGCAGTGGAAACTGAGCTGCTTGCAATAAGTTATAGGGTTTGGTGCCGTATGTGGAGGTGTGTGAAGGCAGATATTGGCATTATCTGGGAACTGGAGCTTAATTTGGGCAAGGTTTGTCATGAGTAGGGTGAACCACGGAATATAAGAGCTCCCTGCGGCTTGCACATGCCGGAGGGCACAAGCAGGGTGCCTGTCCTTCCTTTATTCCCATCTTCCCCCATTTACCTTCTAACCCATTCCCTGTGATAATTGCATCTGTAGGATTGGAGGAATTATTGAATGTCGTGTGAACTCCTTGCCTTTTTTTGGAGGCACCGCCAGCAAAGCATTTGCAGTGTCGAGACCTGGCCAGCAGGACCAGTTGCAGAAATTGTGAGTTTTCTGGTCCATCAGGAAATTGATAATGCTCTAAAAGGGGAGACGAGGTGGTCAGGAGACAAGAAAATATCGCAGAATTAAAGATTTAGGCTGCTGTAATGTGAGGTGTGGGTGCTCTGTGGCTTCCCTGGGCTGGTGGGACTCAAACAGGAGCAGCAGCCAGTGGGGATGGATTTGTTTCTCCAAAGGACATGGAAGGACCGCAGTCTGGGCACCAATCAGCCTCCCACAGCCTGAAATTTGCCCTCTCGCTTTCTTTTTCCCTCCTGCCGAGCGTGGCCAAAGCCAGCGTGCTGCAAAGCTTCAATGCCTCAATCAGAGCAACCTTTCTGCAGAAAAGGACGGAGATGGGGTGATTAGATAACCCCTTAAATCTCGTGGCTTTCGCCCCTTCCCTGTCATCGGTGCCTTGTTCGTTGGCGGAGGGTAGGAACCAATTTTCCTGCTGTCCTTTCCGTGTTTTAATGGAAGGGGGAAGAGTCAGAGCTGCAGCAAATGCACCTCCAGCTGGGATTAATCTCACATTGCAGCTCCCTTGGCTGAATTACTCATCTGTAACGGTTTAGTAGCACTACTATGAGATTGCTCAAGCTATTTAGGTTCCTCAACTCATTCAAGTTTCTGTGAGGTTTAAATAGTTCGGGAGGAAATAGGGGTTCACCTGTGGTTGAAGGTCCCACCAAGGTGACCTGTTCATGTCACTGGTCTCCTGGTGGAGATGGTTGTATCTGCCCAGCAGGTCTCAGATGCACAGGAATTTCAGCCCCGCTGTGCGGTAATGGGCAAATACAATTTAATTATAAGATGCACTTCTATAACGGCGTTTGCGAGGATGGAGCATGATTGGATGGAGCTGGATGGCGGGGTTCCCCATCTCTGGCAGCCGTGTTGTTTTCAGATGCAAGAAGCCACCATTGTTGATCCAAAGCGCCACAATAGACTTGACCTTTACAGTGCTGGCGGTTTGTGGGGTTTGGTTTTTGGGTTTTTTTTCATTCTTTTTCCTCTCCAATGTGTCCAGGACCTGTCGGAGCAGTGCAGGGACATCCCAGGCTCTTCGCAAAGCGTTTCCATCGCCACATTCTCCCGGTCGAGCAGTGGCGCTTCACACGAGTTCTGCTTTTAGAACTTCCTTAAGGAATCAAAATGTGTGGATCTTGGTCCTATGTGAGCTCTCATTAGCGCAAAATAGGAGTCGATTTATTATTACTAGCAGACTCTGGTTATACACAACTTTTTATTTGCTTTGCTTTCTAATAAAACAGACACACTGCGAAAGTTACGACTTTTACAACAGGAAATACAGGAAAAATACTTTTTCCTGCATGTGAAGTGGTATGAAATTGGCTGCCATAAGACCTCAGCAAAGCATTTTGGATTATTTGACTGGTATAAACACATATTTTTGCATCCAAAGGTACAAAAGCTGTTTGTGCAAGAAGCTTCAAGTACTGAAAGCCACTTCCCTTACTCTGGGGTAATTTTTTTTTTCCTACAGCAGATCCTTCTGACTTCTTTATTTCAGGGGAAATTAAAAAATCCAAAGAATGCCTGGATTTGAGGTTTGTGAGGATGATTCTTCTCTTGCTGGATGCTCCTCAAATAGGACATGGTTGTAAGAGGTTCAGAAAAGGAATTCTAGCCATGGAGGAGAGCGGGGACCACAGATCCCATGTACTGAACTTTAGGGACCGGAGTCTCTGTGTTGCCACAAAAGAAAATTAAAAAAGCTCTTCAAAATACTGCAGTGCTGAGTTACACCTTGGAGGTGTCTTTTTTCCCCTTCGTTAGCCAGAGAACACAGAAATAATTCTTTGCTCAGCAGCATGAATCCTTCTCTCTTTTTTTCCCTCTTCTGCAAGTTGTTTCCTTGCTAAGAACCAACTTTTAATTGTCTGGTACTGGGGCCGAGCTTGTTCTTGGGGAGAGTCCCTTGCTGTGTTGTTTCTTTGCTCTTCCCCTTGAAGCTTTTGGTGCTGGTGCCTTTCAAAGCATCTTGAAGAGCCAAATTCCGCTGTATTGTGATATTTCACGGCATCTGCTATTTGTCCGAGACGACCTCCCACTGGGCGGCTCTGCGTTGAAAGAACCTCGATGAAAATACGTGCACCCGAGTTTTTCCCTATTTTTCTATTACAGTTTTTAACCCGAGGAATGCTTGGTAGAAATTTTAAGGAGCCTCAAACCTTCAGCACCAGAAGTTCTCTTTGTTTGAGGTAAATGTAGGTCTTAAGGTACTTCACAGGATTTCCATTGCGGGGAATTTGCCTCTGTCAAAGTTGAGTTGGTCTTCACCTCACACGTTGGCAAGAGAGGAGACTCAGCTGCTCCAAAGTCTTCAACCAGAACATAGGCAGGGTTTCTGCAAGCTCTGCCTTTATTACCTTCTCTCTTTTATCCAGATAGGACTTGCAGGGTTTGGGGCTGGCAGAAAATCACCCTTCGGCACAGTCACCTTTTCCATCTCGGAGCAAATGCTCCATTTGGTTTCCTCTGCTGATGGATTCTTACAACTCGGATTGTCGTCCCGCAGGGACCCGCTTGACTAATCCTCTGCTTTTAAGATTTTTATTTGGACAAAAAATGGAGGACAAGGTGGTTCGCGAGTACGTAACGCAATAAATGGGTTTATAAATGCAACTTTTCCGCAGAGCACTATAGAATGAAACTCCAGCATTTAACAGTGATCTCTGGTTCATTCATATTTCAAACAGTAATGTGCCCGTTTCCTCATTTGGGACCCCTCTTAGGTTTGGTTTTTTTAGTACATTTTTATAAATTAACCGGGCACAGATTCAGTAATAACTTGCATTTGTGTAGCTTTTTTTCGTCTCTGAGGATCTCAGATTGCTCTGCAGATTTAACAGCGTAATATAGAAATGATGTGCCAAAGGATCCATTTGCTCTTTGTCGAAATGCGGCCGTAATTTGGATTATTTGGCAAATAATGTCAGTGTTCCCCATCCTGAAAAGAAAAAGTTCAGAAAGAAGCTCGCATGTGTAAAATGTGACCAGGAAAATATTTACAACAGCAAATTGCCACCTCTGTGGAAGAAAAACATGTTAACACAAAGTTTGAAAAATTTAATTTAAGAGACCAGCTGTTTCTGCTTCTCTTATAAGAGTTTAATTGGTATATAATAGCATAGTTAATTAAGTACAAATCAATAGTTTAAAACAGCTAATTGATATTTAATATGTATGGGAAAATATAGCTTAGTTGCAATATAATTTACTCAATATTAAATAAGCAATGGAATTGCAATTATGCCTTTACAATTATTAGCAAGTTTATCGTTCTTTAATAAACTCGCAATTAGGATGAGCTGAAAAATTATTAAACAGGTATTACTGAACTATTAAACGTTTATTATCATTCCTGGTGGGATACAGCTCCACAACAGTACACATTACGACTCTGATAATAAACCTTTATTATGGCTTTGATGCTTTAGCCTTTTCTGCACCCATTGATGAGAAACTTATTTCCCTCCCTGAGTTGTGGGTAGAGAAATTGCCTTGAAATTGGGTAAGAAAATCCCAAATGATGGGAGAAATGAGCAAAAAGGAGGAGGATTCCGTATTTTGGGTCAGTAGAGGGAGGTTTGTGGGGGTTTTTTTGTCTATGCATAAAAAATCCCTTTGTAGAAGACCATGAACTTGTTTCTTTTAATTGGCTTTTGCTTCATTGTCGCTGGCTGCCCCTAACTGTGACTTGTGCTTTGTCCAAGTGGTTCTTCTGCAGGTTTTGAGGTGGATTAACGCAGGTGCTTTTGAGCGAGTAAAAAAACCACGATTCTGCCAGGTATTTTCCAGACTTAAGCTCATGCTTCAAAGCGCATGGGACGATAAACTTCAACTGTAACATGTGGAGCTCCGCTGGGAAAAATCAAATGCAACTGCAAGGAACTGTATGGGATTTGTTTTGGGTGATGGGAGACACGCATGGGTTAAAATATTCTGTTTTCAGTGATATCTCAGCCAAAACATTTAAAATTCTGCGTATCTGCTGAACTATTTTAGCTCTAGGTAGCCACTAAAAGCCATGAAGTGGTGAGACACCCTTAGGCAGAAGCGGCTTCTTGAAGTATTTTACCTTTTAAAGGCACTCTCAAGTATTTAAAGGCGCCTTCAGCTATGAAGATTTTTGCATGTTCCTGCAAATTTGTGGTATGAATTATTATAAAGTGGTGTTCTTGTATAGCTGCTTTCATCGTGGGATATCAAAGTGGTTTATAAGCATTAATTATAGCATCCCTCAGGGGGGCAAATGGGAGACAGACACCCATACTGGTGTGTGCTGGTCCAGGCTCCAAGTGGGTAATAACCCCGATTTAATCTGGATCCAGCCCATGTGGCTCAGCTCTGTCTATCTCTAGTCTGAGGTTGGCATTGAGCGGGATTACGCGTGTGATTTTATTTTAGTTAGATGCTGATGTTGTGCCCGATAGGAGCTTTGGTTCAGGAGGCTCTTGATGACATTTGGGGACGGAGAACGTGGCGGTCCCGTCACACCAGGTCTGCGCATCCAGGAAAAAATCCACACATTCTGAATTAGTACGATGGGAATGCTGCCTTGTTCAGCTCCACTTGTGCCTCCTCATGTGATGCTAATCTAATTGTGTTGTTTTAATTATGCTTTGATACCTTGGTGCTCGGCAAAGGCTCAATAGGAATCGATGCGGTTTTGCTGTCGTATCAATAAAGACACAAAGGCCTCTGGGCTGATTCGCGGGCTCTGCGTGAACTATCGGCAGGTTCGCAGCTGTCTGGCCACGTGCTTGTGGGGTCTTTTTATTTTCTATTTCACAGGCATCATGCAACCCCTCATGGAAACCCCGCTCAAAGTTCAGCAAGGTCTTATCGATTCTAGTTAGCGGGCTAAACTTGTGCTAAACGTGTTAAACATCCTTCAGCTGAAACCAGCAGCCCCTGGCAGCAGACAGGGGTCTTAGAGGCATCCACTCTGCAAGTCAATGCTTTTTTTGGTGTATTTGCACGTGCGGGGATGGTAAATCACGTCACTTATATGCTGAGGAGCAAGAGGGCTGGTTCCCACATTAGCATCTGAGACAGGAGGCGGTTGGTGTTTACCTCTTCCTGTTAATTAGGACTCTGATTCAAGAAGCGGCTGAGGATGCGGATGGTTGATTCATCTGCCCTGATTTGTCTGATCTTTCGACATCTGCAGCTGAGTCACCACCTTTTATGGCCCGCGAGGACGCTGCAAACAGCTCCAAAGTGTCCAGGGTTGGGGACGTGAGTCACTTTCTGGAGATGCCGATTTTTCTCCAGGTAGCAACGTGGATTTAGGTGGGGCAATGAAATCTCAGCTCACTCTAAGCATCTCTATAAGCTTGTTTTTGTGTGAGCATTGACTTCGGTGGGATCTACATGGATTTATTTTGGTCAGATGCCCATGTCCTCCCTGATGGGAGCGTTAGGATCTGGAGCTGCCCTTGCAAGTCTTGTTCGTACCCTGAGTGTCCTGGCGTCAAAAAAGAAATCTTTTTTCTGCGTTTAGGCTCTGATTCTTGCACTGTGCGCAAGAGGAGGATGATAACCCCTCTGCAGCTACCAGTATCACGGAGGGGTAATGTGTATCTGGGTATACCCGATACCCTGATAAATCCACGTGTCTTCCCTGCACATCACCACACTGTGGTGAGCAACTCTCCTCTTCCTCTGGACACAGCTCAGATCCGAAATTCAAACCCAAGTTTGCATCGCGGTGCTAAAAGCCGAGGCTGCTGGGCTGTATCTGAAGCTGTTACTGTGCCCTCAACCCTCTTGCGGGCGGCACAACTTTGCAACACTCCCAAGCGGAGTCTTTAGAGGGGGCTCTGAAGGGACCACGGCCACATCAAGCAAACATCAAAGTGGCTTTGATCAGCGGGGCTCTGCGGAGCGCACAACCCCCCGAGGAGCTCGGCAGGTCCGCAGACAGGCAGCATCGGGGATGTGGTACCTTCATTTTTCTCCGCTGCGATGCAGGAGGATTTGTTTGAAGAATTCGAGTTCTTTGCCGCACGGGGAGAGCGTGCACGCACGCAGCCTACTTCTGGAAAAAGCCACCTTCAGATCTTGCTCTGCTTGTTAGCCGTGGTCGGAAAGCCCTGTTAAGAAATCCAGCTACCAAAGGCGTGTGCCTCCTCGGACTCTGGCACTTTAGAGCGTCACTTGCTTGTCATGAGGTGCCCCAAACCGGACTTATCTTCTCTTCTTTGCTCCCCGCAGCAACCCTGTGTCCTTGCTCTTGTCTCCAGCCCCGTCTTTTAACATCGCTCTCTCTTCTCTTGCAGAACTGGGGCTCCCGGGAAGAGGATGCTGCCTAGTGCTGGGGTTCATGTACAAGGAGAAGTACCGCAGGATGACTGAAGGTGAGCGGATTCACCACCTTCTATCCTTCCTTTCTCATTAGCAATCTCGTTGCAAAGTAGGAATGCGCCAGGTTCTTGTTCCTACCAAGGAGAAAACTCTGTTTCTCCTTTCATCTCCAAAACGTCTTTGTAGGTGTGGATGTGGGAAGCCCCATGTATGAAGCTGCAGTATGAGAACACAAGTTTACTAGTTTCATACATCCAAAATTCATTGTTTTTTTCCTATGGAAAGGATTTGTCACATGGGAAGGTCTTCCAGCAATCAGTACATCTACTCATTTTATTCTAGTTGAGTGGTTTATGTATTTATAGTTGAGCAGTAGTGTCTCAGCCTGACACATCTAAAGAACCCGTTTTCAGTGTCTTTGCAGCTTTTTCCATTGCCTGTCAAACCCTTGCACTCCGCCGGAGATCTCGCTGAAATTTCCCTGTTTTATATTCCAGTCATTCCCCAAGTATTTTATGAGCATTGATTAATCCATAGAAATATCATAAATAATTATGAAGTGTAATAACTAAACAAAAACTATTTACGGTCAGAAGAACTGACATTTTTTCCTTCTGGTAGCTTCGTTGCTTGGCTCTTTTTTCTGGAGCAAACTCTGGTGCAGCACTGTCTCAGGGAAAGATTAAATATCCAAGAGCTCTGTGAGATGGGAGGGTGTTGAGAATGTGTCAAGCTGTGAGGTTACCCTGGGGAACATAAACTCCATCGAAACGTGGATTTAGCCCTTATTTTGTGTCTACTCTTGCAGAAGCCTTGTCTTTATGAGAGTAAAAGCTGCATTAGCCTTCACGGGGTAAAACTGTCTCATAGAGGCGAGTTTACGGCTCAAATATCCGTTAGAAGATCAAAGGTTCCTTCAGGCTCCCAGGAGCCTCGATGCTGAGCTGATAACATGGGGAAAGTTCTTTGCAAGGCTTCACCTCATGCTTGTTAATTACCACATGCTTTTGAAACATTGATTAGAGCGTGTTTTTAACGGGATGGGGCTGCCACTTGGGAGAAAGGGTGGCAAAGTCTGATCTGAGCAGCATGAGAAGGTACAGCCTCCCTCTTGATACCTTCCTGTCCCTCAGGCCTCTTGGAGAAGGTTCCTGTGGTGGTGCTCAGGTGGGCAGGAGCCCCCTGGGGATGCTCATGGGGTGTCTGAGAGTTTGCAGCACCCCAGGGATGCTCACGGCGTGTTTAAGAGCTGGCAGAACCCATGGACACAGCAGGACATCCCACCGATCCTCTAGGCTGGTTCACAGCAGCTCCTGAACCACCGCCACGGATTCTAAGCTCCACATCCGCCTCCGGAGTGAGCCCCTTTTTCAGGCAGAACGTGGCTTTTGTGTGGAGAGAACAAAGAGACATGAAAAGCCAAAAGTAAAAGCTTTTGTGTGGGAAAAGGAATAAAGTGTCCCTGCCTGACAATGTGCAGTTTCTGGCCCCCGCAGGCTGCCGGACCATTACGTTTAAACGTTACGTTTAAAGGTACAATCTTTCAAAAAAAACCACCAGCAAAACAAAGCCGGGGAATTTCCATGGCTACAAAGACCGCCTGGGACTTGTGTTTTCACTAGACGGCAATCAGAGGCCTCCAACCTCCCGGAGTTTTGGTGGATTTGAGCGCGGATCCACGCTGGATGGTGTGCGAGCCCAGGGGGGTTTCAGATGTCTGGTCATCTGCAGAGGTACAGCCGAGGAATTGCCTCCCCAAAGAACCTGAGCCAGACTCTTTGGGCCACTTACCTTGGAGAGAGACAGTTTCCCTTTTATATTTGTGCCAAGTGAGAGCTTTTCCTCTTTTTATTGCATGGTAGTGCTAATGAATAGCCCTATTAATAATTACAGGGTAGCTGGAGGAACTGAAAGCGGAGGTAGGCAGTGGGGCAATGCGATAATTATGAGGTGTGGGGTCTCTGTCGTAGTGGAAATGGGTAGTTACAGGGATCATTAGAACCTTGCTGTCGCTTAACGGAGACATCTCCGAAATGCGCTCGTAGGTAGAGAAGCACAAGAGGACTTGTTGGCGGGAAGGAATTGCTTTTTGGTGGGATTTGAGGGTATGTATGGGCTGGGGAATGGGGTGACACTTCTCAAATGTAGCTGCTGTAGGTTTATCCCTTTGCTGTGATTGATGATCGCCTTGTCTGTGTGCCAGGATCACCCGCGGTGAGTTGTGGGGGGAAATTAAGCCCAGTGACAGTTGCCGAGAGAGGAAGGCCCGTCTGGAATGACGGCCCCGCAATAAAGACGCTGCAGAGTTAATCCTCCGCCATCTGTCTTCGTCCTGCTAATAACCTGCTCAATCCGATGCTGCTGCCTGTTTGTTAACGTTCAGAAATAGATATGTAATCGGGAGGAGGGTGCTGTTTGCTCACAAGAGGCTGGATTTCTCCTCAGATCAGCTCATCGGTGGGAGCCATGGCTTGTGGGATGGGCATCCCGAGGTCTGAAACATGCACCGGAGGTGATGCTGGGCTTGTGATTTTTGGAGTAAGATTTTGGGTATCTATGAGGTGGGTCACTTGAGTTCCCCGAGAACAAGAATCTTGAACTAACCTGAACATTTAGGCTTGTTTTTCTATTCCCTCTGCGGTAGCCAAAGTCCAGTATCCACCAGTTGATCCTGCTCCTGCTATTTTTCTTCCTCTCTCTGTTGCCTTTGACTTCTCAACAGGTCTAACTCGAGTTGTTAGCGAGTATTGCTGCAGTGATTATGCCACTTTTTGGCTGCCATTCATAAAGCCACTAACAGGGATGGTGGGCAAGCTTCATCCTCACAGCCAGGGCTGAAGGGGGGACAGAAGAAGGACTTGGTGCAGCATCCTCCTCCTGGCCCACCTAACGGTTCATGATCTGCGCCCAAGGAAGGATAAACTCCCCCTTTTCAGCTCCCTCCTTGGTTTATAACCCTGCTCACTGCTTTGCTGCAGCTTAAAATCACCTTAATCTGCAGGCGGCCTCCTTGGTACCGACTGGTTTAGGTGCAAACGCAGACCTGTGTGCCAGGAGAGGGGTGTACGGTAGAGTTAGCGCTGGTGGCTGGCAGCACAGCCTGGTTTTTGCGGCTTCTTCGAGGCATCTCCGCTCGCTGTGGGTCTGTTGGTGACCGTAAGGAAAACCTGGAGTTTTGTGAGCCTGGAGGGTGAGGAATTAAAGTTTTGCAGCCTGAGCTGCAAGCCTCACCTTGGTTATTTTGTTCAGAAGGTTTGGGATCTTATTTAAAGGCGCCGGGACTCATGCAAAGCTCTGGTGTCTCTTTTTGAGGGAAGGTGGAGGTCCCAAAATGACAAAATTCACCCCCATACCTCAAAAATGGGAAACTCATTGGGGTTTTATTTTTGTCTTCAGCATATCTCCAGTCTGTAGATAGGTTTTGGTTTTGCCAGACATGGGGAGAGAATTGTGCTGTTTTTATGGTTTATAATTATCTCATGCCCGTCCTTAGAATAATTATAACTCCCCCATTATTAATAATTGGAATTCCAGTCCTTATCGTAGATCACAAAATGGAGATGCAGCTCAGCCCAGGGTTTGCATAACATACCTTGGTCTAAATTGAATAATCGGTGAAATGGTGAAAATCATTAGTTTTCCCCCCATTCCTTGGTGCTAGAATTAGTGAGATATTAGTGCAATTAGCCAGAGCTTCCATTTGAGGCTGCAACCATTTGGTTCGTAATTTAGAATAAATGTAAAAGCCCACTTATGCTTCTGAGCA
>VWYH01007063.1:11286-24941 GCA_013399365.1 Pampusana beccarii
TTTACATCCCGCTGAAACGACGGCTTGAGCTGCGTGGTTTAAACACGAGGAGAAAAGACGGACAGCCGCTACTGATATAGATGCTATAGGGGCTTTTCCCGATCTATGTGCTGCTCCCTCCCTCCTGCCCCCGCGGAAATAAATGGGTCGCTAGAAGCACCGTGTACATTTTTCTGGCCATTTAATACACTGATGTTCGATGTTTTAGAAAGCTCGAAATTGGAACATTTATCCCTTACCTAGTTGTTCTTTGAACTGCGGTCAGAACCGTTCTGCTCGTTAGAGAAAAAGCTGTTTGCTACTAACTATACCACCGCTGCTGTGCTCTGTTGGTATTTTTTTTTTTTCAAGTTACATGACAACATAGGCAATTTTATGTCATTTTTGCCCATAGATAAAATTACTGGAAGCCAAATAAACTTGGAAACCGCTCAACACAGACAGAAAACAGAACTTCCCATGTCCTGACTACCTCCTGCTCAGCCTTAAATGGGAAAAAAATCTGACAGCAGAGGTGTACAAAATTCCCACTAGAAACATTTTGAATACAAAGGAACATTTTAATTGCACAATAGACATTTAAAGTGAATATCATCTTGCTAAAGTCTAATCTTTGGTTTTTGCCTTTAGAAAGGCTCAAAATGACAGATGTGGGTCAGGAATTTCCATATACGCTACAGAAACTACAGCCAGCTAAAGCAAGTAGTCCTGCTGGATTTTGGTAAATATTCTGGCAGAAAGTGTTCGCTGGATCATGCCCTAAAAACAATTCTAAAACCAGGATAAGAGACATGATCTAAAGCCGAGAAAATGGCGCAGGTCTATTTTTTTCAAAGAAAAAAAATAATTAAAAAAAAAAGATCACGACCTTAGGCCCTGATCCTGCAACATCTTTGAGGACAGTTTTACAGTTTTAAGTACTTGAATGGCCCCGTGAGTTTCAGCGCCAGAACATCACACATTTGCTGAAGTGCTTTGCCAGACTGGGCTTTGCAAGTTGTTCTGTTATTTTTTTTTTTATTTGCTTGTTTTTTGAGATGTTTTTGAAATGTGAATGAAGCAAATAAGCAACAGTAGAGACAAGGACTACGAGCAAAATGATTAGTTTCTCTCCTTCTGCAACTCCAGGCAAGACTTGGATACAGGTAAAAAAGTTCAGCTATATTTAAAAAGGAAAGGGATGCTGGGCCTTTCTATTTTATTTCATTTTCTTGTGCTTTTGCAGTAATCAGCTGCTAGTAAGTCACTACTATTAATATTTTAAACAGTAACAAGTTCTGGGAAATGTTCAGTGAAACACAGTAGTCAAGTAGAGAGAAGACTCAGCACTGAAAAGAGTGTAAACTATAAATTATATGGAAAACAAAACCCCTTTAACTAAAAGCTGTTCAGTGCATATGTTATGGGCCGTTTGCATTAGACAGTCCCTCCTGCTGGTAACGCAACCCAATCAGCTTGAGTATAAATACTCTTGGCCCAGTTTTCAGAAGTGTTGTATACCCCAAGTTCCACTGAAATCAGTGAGGACACAGCATTTCTCAAAATCACTGATGCTCACACAGCAAAACACTAACTTCTACTAACAAAAATCAATATGCCTTTAAATTAAAAACGTCCTGAAGTTGGAGGTTGGAAAGGGTGGGAGGACATAAGTTTGCACACAGTTGTTTCTTCAGGCTGACGTACAACACAAGTTAGCGATTGTAGATGTGTTTCAAATTTGGTGCTGTTGGGTTTTAACTCTGGGAGGAATCCTCCTTGGAGAAAGCAAAAACGCTTGAAATGATAGTGAAATTATATTACATTCTTACGGAAACGAAAAGCTTAACGAGTTTGAATTTTGCAATGCCAGGATCCGGGCTCCTGAAGCTGAAGCTTTTAACAACGTGTGCCACCAAGGGGGAGGAAGGGGTAGGGGACAGACAGACAGCGACACTGCGTTACAGTAGATATTTGCGCCTGGTGTCCTCATCCAAAGTGAGGTCTACGACTTCTGGGGGCGAGGACCAGTTCTGCTGGGGTGTCACAGCTGTCCACGGTTGGGTTTGCTGGGCGTTGATGTATTGGGAGCCCGCGCCGTGCTTCCAGGAGGACACGCTCTGGATCACACCTCCCCTGGGATGCACGCACCTTGGCAAGAGGAGAAACACAAAGGGATTAAAGCGGCTATTGAATTCGGGCGCCGTTTGTCACTTCGGCGCCTCGTTAACGCGTCCCTCTACAAAACGTCCTTGTTTATTTTTCCATTTGTAGACTCGGTGACATCTTAAATTCCCAGTAACGAAGCTGAGACTAAAATTAAAGTTCAGGGTGGTGGTGGTGCGGATTGAATTACTTTTAAGAACTGAATTCTGACAGTGGGTGTAAGTTGCACGCATTTTCATGCACATATCCATACGTGCATGGATCCCAAGGATCTAGAAGAACTCCGCTCATCACTTGTAGTACCATGCATTATTCAGAAGCAGTTTCCTGAGAGCAGTTTTACCCACTGGACTTTTAAAGAGAAAAAAAATGAGACAAAGGAAAAAGCTATCTTTCCATATTAAATTATACTTTCATTACAACAATTACAAGAACCATCTTGTAATTACATTATTACAGTCATTACACTTGATTTTCCTTTGGTCTTCTTAACTAAAAATCACAAACCTGCTGTGAAGTGCTCACCGATAACAGTACAGCCACACTTGAGCAAGACATTTAAGCTTTCAGTGATTATAGTCAATGAGACTAAATCATGTATTTAAAGATAAGCACACAGTCAAGTGCCTTGCTCAAGTGAGGCACATATCTACTTATTTGCACAGTATTTTTACCTGTTAAATTCATAATAGATGTGTGACAAGTACAAGCTAATAATAATTAGGAAAGAAAAGAAACAAAATGAAAGACGGATTGATTTTGTTATAGGATGAAGTGATGAGAGGAATTTACCGGAGTCTTTAAGATGGTCACTACCTTTCCAGCTGTAAATCTTACACAAGCGTAAGAAAAACTTCATACCCACTGCTCCAAAAGCTGTTTTGCTCTTTGCAGCACTGGTGGTGGCTGAAGCTGAGCAAACCTGCAGATGTCTGGCTGCTGGGTGACCTATTCTTGTTTCTTTCATTACGAAGGCATGTGTACCGTTATTTTAGGAACCCACTGGTCAAATATCTACACTGGTCAATTCTACACTGGTCAAATATCCCTGACACTTACATTTTATTTGTTTTAAAGTAGTGTAATTTATTTCCCCCCAGAACTACTTTGGTTATGCTCATCTCTCTCGGTTGTGGTTAAAGAGTTTCATGAAAGAGAATAAAAAAAAAATCTCATTCTCTGAGCTCTAACTTCTCTGAATATAAATGCCTCATTTCCTTCTCAGATACACTACTTAGTTTTGGATGTGATGTTCAGAATGACTTTTTATTACTACCTCAGTCTTGAAAATACATACCTAAAGTATGCATCTACAAAGAATTAGTAATAAGAGGCTGAAACTCAAACAAATGCAGGGCGTTTCTTTTCTTACAGCTTTCTTTTCAGATTAAATATTTTTAAGCATAACACGGAAAGCTCATAGCCAAAGCAAACTAAATACAATGTCTGGTCTCAGGGACTACGTTCTGATACAGAACAGTCCTCAATGCTTAGGCAAAGCTAATGCTAATTTTCTCCCTGAAGATGACAAAAAACAAACTATAAATTATCACCTAGAAATGATACCTCGCAAAAATAAAAGTGTTCATCCTCAAACAAGCCATACAAGCAGCCAATAGCAAAACATTCACTTGAACATTAGCTTAGGGAACATGTTTTCAATCTGTAGCTAAGGGAAGATATCACGTAAAGGCAACTAACAGAGGAGGGGAAAATAATCCTAGGGGAAAAAAAAGAGGAAGACTGTTTTATACGCACTCGTGATTAAAAAAAAAAAGGAGGACAAAAATTAAATAAACTGAAAAACATGACTTGGTTTCCTAAGTAGATGCCAAGTAATATTCCAATGATGAGAAACACCAATTGACTAGCAATCTGAAACACTACAGATGACGGACAAACTCTAGGGTGCCACGACTCACACCAGTCCAACGATACCATGGAATATATAGCATGGTAAAAAGGAACTGAATCCAAACACCACACTAGCTAAGCATGGAAAAAAGCCCACTGATCAAACACCTAAACTCCCAAACGACAACCCTGCCGGACACCCATCAATACTTCACAACTGCAAGCCTAGACCTGCAAGAGAAATAAAATCCTCAGTAGGATTCGAACAACTGAAATATGTGAATATTTAATGGAGCCAGTGAGAACGAGTCGTGGGGAGATGGCACGTGTTTACACGGTCAAAGGAAAGCACAAAAGTGTGCTTTATGTCTCTCTTTGCTGAAATTATTTGGGTCCGTATCTACTAAAACTGATTTTAAACACGCAACTCTGCATTTACGTAACATTTCCATTCTTGTACATGGTAAATATTATCGAGGCAAGCAGCATGGAAAGCTTTTGAACAGGGGACCCCAAGCAGGAGGGTTGTGTGTACATAGTGCTAGAAAGGTTTATACAAACTAGTAGTGGAGGACAAGTCCACATTGCTTATCATTAAGAAAAAGATCCTCTAAACCGTGGGTCTGCTGGATAAACAGCCAGGAGATCGACCTTCCAAGGAATTAGTATCTAAAAGAGTCAGCCATGCAAGGACTTCCACTATTCTAAAAGCAAAGACTAAATCTCTCTTCCTTCAGCACCTTAAAAATTCATTTTTTCACATCCAACAGCACTGGGTTGTGCCCACACTACCTGCACAGCTTCCCTGATGGGAAACCGGGTGCCATGCACCTTCCTTCTTCCTTTCCTCACAAAAAAAACCCAAAAAAACCAAAACCCTTAAGCCAACGAAAGATCATGGACTAAAGAGGAAGAGTAGCATCAAAAAATGCCCATGGAGAATAACAGCTGAAGGACAGAGGGGCAGCTTCCTACCTGAGCTTGAGAGAAACCTCTGGCTTCACTATCCTTGTCTGCTTTGGGGGTCTGAACTCTCTTGTATCTTGAAATAGAACCAAGATTCAGAAGAATCCGGGTTTCAATCTAAACAGGCTACCTTATGACATTAACCATCGAAGAGCTGATGGTATTTTCACAACTATTGATTAATTAAATAATCTGGAAGCTGATTAAATGCTTAATGTTAGTGAATATTTCGAAAGAAAACAAGAACCAACATAAACATTTTTGTTAATGTATTTGCATATTCACACACTATGCCCTTAAAATCTGAACTCTTAACAATGGTTCATGATGTATATAAATTTGGTATGGCAATATTTGGTATTTTAATACTACATATGTTTTTCTTGTTGATGTTTGATATTGAATCACAAGGTTAATCTGAATACAAAAGTTGACAGTGTTCTGAAGAAAAACACAGCAGAATAGAAAAAACAGAGCAACTTTTTGTTATGTTTTGGGTGTCAGTCATGGATTGGTAACTACAGAAGTGGAAGTCAGCAGGTTTTGTTTCTTTATTAATTTTGGCAATACAGATATTCTGATAAAATGAAAGAACTATCAGAAGCAGAAAAAGCAAGAAAAAGGAATTAATACCTGGCGTGTTCCTGAACTCCAACAATCTCTACTTCACTATCAGAAGAGGCAATATTAATTTCTTCATTGATCTGGGCATTACTAGAAGAGGTTTTGTCACTTGCAAGGAAGCCTGGATCCAAATGACCTATAGATGGGGAAAAAGCAAATATAGTCAACGTTTAACAGCTTACACAAGTCAGAAATCAGCTGGAAAATGAAACTTCCAAGCTAACAAAAAAAAAGGCTGAAACACTAAGGTTGTAAAATCTTATTAGATCAACTTATCCAACTTCCAGTTCATCAGCTGATAAAGGATGATCACCGGATTTATTCAATCTCAGCAGCTCTAGCAATAGCGTTATCACACAAATCCTGACTGTTGCATCAAGAGCACTTGATATAATTACACTTCCCAGCTGTTACCCCACAATGCTAAGAGTTAGACTGTGCCTAAACCTCTTTGAAATAAAGAAACAATCTACTGTCAATAAATCAAACTCAATGGTACTGCGGCACACAAAGCCTGTTGGCTGGACAGAAACATCACACACACCGAGACAAATTAAAACGCTTTTTCAAAAAAACGAAAAAAGGAGGGGGAATGGGTCGATTAAAAAAAACCAACAAACCCACCAGTTTCTGCTTCTGCTGCTCCACACATCTGCTCTAACAGTAATACAAATACTTGGGAAAAAAAATCTGGTTTTCATAAGTTACATATACAGTAGGGTTGTTTTTTTCTTACAGTTCCTCAATGTTATCCAGTTCATCAGTCTGTTAAGGAACAAGTCCTCTATAGACACGAGTGTGGCAAATTTTGTCTTTTCTGCCAAGTATTGCTAAGAACATTCTCCACTACAATTAGTGAAGCTGCGTTGTGACTTATTAAGTAATAATTGCACGGAAAACATACACCAGCTAAAATTATTTTTTTTGTTTTACAGAAAATAAATTTTTTAAAAAATCAATTAAAAATAAGATCTCAATAAAAAGAAGAAAAAAAGGAAAAAAAGGAAAAAAATAGGGGAAGGGGACAAAAAAAGGGGGACAAAAAGGGGGAAAAGAAAAATTACTTGTGTGTCTGTTTAGTAGAAACCTGGGGGATGCTGGGCAGCCCCAGAGCAGGTGAGATTACCTATGTTTTAGAAACCACTCACTCAGATTACATGGGTGAAGAAGCATTTGTCAAGCAGAAATTTGAGATTATATGAATGTATTATGCATATCTAGTTTGACTGGACACCTCTTCAAAGATGAGAGGAGGAGGATGCAGTAATAGGCAGATTTTTCCTAACATTACAGTACAGCTGAACACCACCATTCTGCGCCCTTTGCTAGTCAAAGTGATTCTGGCAGGGGGGAAAAAGCAGATTAGCTCTTAAATAGTCCCAAAATGAATCCACAGATGTATAAACGAAAGCCCCCAAACAGTAGTGAATTACCATAGCTTTAACTTCAGACAACAAAAAGGCAATTAGCAGCAGAGAAACCACGATTAGTGGAGTAAATACTGCAGCAGTAGCTGAGTGTAAACCAAGATTATAGCATATAGACAGATTTACAGCCTCTGGCCATACAAATTTAATGCCCAGTAACATGCCTACACTGTTAATTTCTTTGCATGTTAGGATGATGTCCAAAGGAGATGTTTTGTTTGCCCCAATACATCAGGGCTCACGGAACAGCCCAAAATATTTGCCCATGCACAAAGATGTGATAGTGTGTCCTAGTAAGATTTTTCACTTAGATAAAGCTTATGTTGTTATTTTCCCACGGGAACATGTCGTTCTGTGTCTGTTAAACCAGACCCCGGCTGAAGATTAAATTTGTGAATGAGATGTAAGATTTGAAAATCCTGCCTTCCAAATATGCAGTCCTTGGCACGGTAGGAAAAAGCCAGTACTGACGATTGTGCCGTCAGAAATACAACAAGGATGCAGGGCTCTGGGGCACGGCATACACAGAAGAAAAAGAGATTTCACCCTTTCAGATACTGACATGGCCGTAACACCAGGAGCAAATTTGTCTGGACACCTTCCCATAGGGCCAGGGATGAAGAATTTTCTTGGTTTTCTAGTTTTCTTTTACCTGGAAACGTCTTCTTTGCAAGTCCCCATGGATATAGAAGAGAGGAACATGAATTTTTACCTGCACCACAGCATTGTACTCATAAGCGGGAAGTGGAAGAAAGCTTGGTAAGAAAAATTTATTTTTATTTCCTCACACTCCTTTGAAGCACCAATTCATTAGTGCTACATAAAGATAATTTCGGCTATTCTAATAGTTTAATAAATCATTTAATAAAGGAGTAGGCTTGTTAGGGGTCAAAAAGCTCACTTTCAGTCAGCTGCTATACTGAAAACAATACCAGTGAGCTTGGAGAACACCAGCTGGCTTTAAAAAGGCTGGAAGAACATCAAGCCACAGACCACGGTGAGAATAACGCAACGGAGATTCTCACATTCAAATAATGGACTTGTCCACTACACAATAATGGAACATCTCTTTCAAAATCAGCCACATACTTGTATTTATTTAAGCTTTATAGGTGTTGAAAAGCAGCTCAGAGCTACCAGGGCACTTCCAACACAGGTGCCTTTTGGCATGTGTGGTTGGAAAAGACAGCATGAAACGAAAAAACTGCTGCGCTCCACTGCAGGCAAGACTCTGTGTCTTACACAGCTAACAATATTAATGTGTACAATAGAAAAAAAGAGTGGAAAGGAAGGCAGTATGTTGGCACACAAGGCCACAGGATGGAGTTGATGTTCCCCATTAGCTCTCTGCATCCCGAGCACTGCAGCATTTCACGCTGCTTAACTCTTTTGTGAGTAAAAAAGTTGCAAGGACTCAGTGAAACTGAACAATTTTTATGAGCTACATGAACTTCTCTGAATTCTTCCACAGTGTTTCTGCTCTTGCCCTCTTGAAGGAAATTTCTGTGCTATCTTTTGCTGCTAAGCCCACTTACCGGCACCTTTTCACCTTTCATCTTTACCTGATGTTGGCATGTCCAGTTTTCTAAGGTATATTAGAAAAGCAGATGGAATATGGGAATAATTAATGCTTGTATTTTAAAGAAATGAAGAGACAAAAAAAAAAAAGAGACCAAGACAACATACACAGACAATTACAATAATTAAAATGAGATTATGATCAGTTTAGTAGCTGGTGACATGGGTCATCATGATCAACTATTCAGCAACAAGCTTAGCCCACTTTCATTAAAATAAATAAATTTTTAGAAATCTAACATTAAAAACAAACAAATAAAACCAAACACACACACCCCCCCACACATACACACAAGAAAAAACACCACCAAAAAAACCCACAACAAAATCCCAGACCTAAGTTCCAAGAAGTAATTAGAAGGAAAAGAAGGAGAAAAAATAATTAAGAAAATTAGTGTCAAAAAAATATACTTCAGAGATGTTTGTCATTTTTTATCAGTTGTATTTTGGAATAGATGTCAGGCCTTTTTAAGGAGCACCTATACTGTTTTATTGTAAAATCCACACAATGAGCTTTTAAAGCTGTATAAATTACAAAAATACTGAAAGCAAGGAAAGGCAGGGACACCGACTGAGATGCTGGAACAAACATCAGAGAAAGAGGATTTAAACAAACCTGTATCACCACTCAGCTCCTCTAGCAGCCCTCTGGATCTCCAGGCAGATCCCGCGTCTTGTTTTGCTAAAGAATTATTGTGCTCTTGAACTACTGCAGCTGCCAACAGATTGTCCACATTTACCACTTCCGGGTCTGAATTTGTGTCTGATATATCATAATGAGCTACAACCGGAGGTCCATCTGCAGAAAGAGAGAAAAAGAAAACATGGATTAGAAGTCAGCATACTGTGAAAGACACCTTTAGAAGTATAAACACTTTAAGGATTAATGCCATCTTCTACATGAAGCTCTTAAAGAACTATAAATTACATAAATTCTTAAACTTCACTTAAGGAACATAGTCTGAGATTACAGAGACATTTTAACTTTTGCATACACAAAAAACACAAATGCAAGAAAAACACACTTATCAATGTATCAGTTCTTTGTGTATTAACTTTTACATTAACACATGAACATCTCCATATCTGACAAAGTTACATTTACAATCTTGAAAGGATAAAACTTTCAGCTTAAAACAGAAAACAGTAAATTACAGGACACTAAATTTGGCCAGACAAGATACTTAACTAGAGAATTTTACAAAACTCAAGTGACAGGTTACATTACTTTAGGGTTAACTGAATAAAACTAACTTTCTGATATAACTGATCCAGTAACAACAGATTTAACACTAGGCAACTTTCCCTGAGTAACATTTACCTGTCAAGGAAAAGGGAATTTTTCCAAATGGCGATGTTTTTTTTTGGTGTTGTTTTTTCAAGATCAAGAATAACAAGAAACAAAACTATAACGTGCAGTAACAAATATGCTTTTAATTAAATATGACTATCAGATGCAGCTTGGCCACCACAGTGAAGAGTGAGAGAAACTTGCTTACATGATTCTGAAATCTATTATTGAAGAACAACAAAAAGCTATTTTTGGTCTATTTTGTTAGGATGGACCATTTTCTTTGTGAGGAATTAAAATAATTTATAACTAGAAAGCATGCTAGAAACAGAAGAGGCATAGAAAAAAGTAAAATTCAAGACAAAGATTAACATGGAAGCAGAGAGAAAGGATAAATATTGTAATTCTGAAAGGATGCACATTTTAACTCAAATGCCTCATCTCAGCTACAGCTTATTGATTCAGAGTGGGTGAAAATGGTTGGAATTCCCACTCCCCAAATGGCAGAATCAAAACTTTATTTGGGCCAAGACTTCATCCATAAAAACAAGGATGAAATAGAAAAACATGACGGGCCAAAACTCAGCGCTTTTGCTACTGCAGTTCCTTAATTCCAGAGGAGTTCTGGTGGTTGAGCATCTGCAGGAATTTTTCTGAAGGATATGATGTGTAGATGGTATAATTTGTATGGGATAATGTAAAATAATCATAAACTAATAACGTTTTTTTTAGGAAGACAGGACCTTAAGAGTTATAAATCAACTAAAGAAATCTTTAAAAGTCACCAAGAATAAAATGAAAATACTTTTCAATAAAGACTGGTTTCTTTTAGGAGTGTTAAGTGCCTGTTGAAGACAGAAAGAACATGACGAACTAGAAGTTTCAAATTTAGTCCTCTGAAAAGCCATTTCTACTGAGGATTTTAGGGTGAGTTTTTTTTGTTTTACCTGTTCTTTTTTATTTATTTTAATAACTTGGTGCCTGAAACATCATTCTACCCACTGTTCTAAGAAATACCTATTTTGTGATTAGCAACACACTTCATTAAAAGAGTGACCATATTGCTTATTACTAGAGATCAGTTTTGCAACAAGGTATGAAGAAATTCACAAGACATTTCCAATCAGACCTGCCTTCAAAACAACAGTTTCATAAAACAATGTTGTATTACAAACTTAAAACAGACTCAACAAAAATAAATGAGTAGTTAAATGCCAACGTATTGAAGACCAAACTGTTCACAACATGAAACGCTGATGATTATGACTGGAAAAGAAGTCCCGATAATTAACTGAAAGGCAATCTTTGTCTTTTTAAAAGGCAATTACAAAATAATGGAATACCAAGTTCACAATTAAGCTGGGTGATGCTCAGTTAATTACTTGCAAAAGCCAATGATTAAATTACATGCAGAAGTTACAGCTGGACTGAATCACGACAGGCACGTTTTCTTTCAGTCTCATCATCAGAGTTCAGCATGAACATATATAATGTGATCGATAAAAATAAACAGTTGAGTGCAGAAGATACGAGGGTCAAGTACAATATTGACTATTTGACCATTTTTTCAATAGGTTATCTAAAATTTCTGGAGCTGTGTACTGTTCCTTCAGATCTTTGTTTCTCTCGCTTCTTACTAAAATCTGCAAAAGCAGAAGCGAAATTTGATTTTAGACAAGATGTGTCTACACAAGTAAAATTATATTTGGACAACAGGCACCGATAGTCTCAAGTCAAAATTGTACCACTCCTACATGTATAATCATGCAAAAATGTATAATAAATGTATATACATGCAGAGTGATATTCTCATCACCTACCCATAGAAATAACTTGTGTGAAAGTCTTCATCAGTAGGAAATACAAGCATAAACTTGTTATCTGTAGCTCCACTCTTGTATCTTCCACACTTCCAAACAGCACACCTTATAACTTAGCTTAAATTTAGTATACATCAAACAGACAAAAATACTTTCAATATAATTTACATACTGTAATTATATTTGTCAGTGTAACAGCCACCAATTTAACAATCTGGGAGAAAAACAAGCTGCTTATTTACAAAGCAATCACAGCAGTGATCTATTTTTGCCTTTCAGGATCAGATTTGGCCCCTGACATCAGGGTTATCCATACCTGCCACCAGTAAATGACCAACGAGGCCCAAGGAATGGCAGCAAATCCTAGGATTCCCAGTGTGTATAAAACAAATAAGCAATAAATGCCTTTGTGTGTTTAAAAACAACCAACCAACCCACCAATATATAAGTTGTAGACAACTACACCAAAGTTTCAATGAAGGCATATTAAAAAAAGTCTCTAAAAATCCCCCATTCTCAAAAGTTCATCTGCTTTTCAGTGCTACAAGGAGGGGTTAAATTTGGAAATAAATAATACTTTCCCAGGGAACTACGTGAGCATCTGATGATGTGATGCAAAGTGAACGTGTGGTACCAAGAAATAAGGACAAACTAGCTTCAGCTAAAAAATAAGAACAGAAAATACGCTGTCAGGTTGAAGAGGTAAAAGGATTAACTACAACCATGGCTGTAATTTATCGTATTTTGTCTGGGATGGAGCCACTCCTTAGAATTACTGACTGCGACAGGATTTCAACAGATACAGAAACAGACACCAAAACAAACCAAGCCAGACTACAAGTTTAACGTAGCACAACTAGGAGGTTCCCTGGTCAGTAATTTAAACAACTTATTTAAGAAAAAAAAAAAATAAAAATCACATTTTTTGAGAAGCCAAGCTGGCTGGAAGACTTAAATTTCCCTGCTGATAAGCTTTAACTAATTTCTAAAACAATAAATGTTTGAAAAGGACATGGCTGAAAGTTAATAAGTACCAGGAGCAAAATACAGCTGTTGACATTTAATGTTAATAGGGGGAGGGACAGAGCGCTTTTTTTGTTTATTCCATTAAATAATCCAGAGGCAGAGGTCATAATGGGGGCAGCATTTCCAAGTGTCCAATTCTCCCTTAATTTACAGAGCTCATCAAAACTAATTTCGCTAAGGACAAGCGAATCAGAAGACACATGCACGAAAGTTCAGGTCTACACATGCCAATTTTTAAGCCTCCAGCACATAAAACTCAATAATTTCTTATCTGCCAGCCACTCCCATGCTTTTCACAGCGCCACATCTCAAAATTTCAGTGGTCTAAACTGTGCTATAAGATCCAAACTCATCCCTTAATCCAAACATAAAATTTCAGCTGTAGGTTAAAAGCATTTTTCCTATGAGAAGCACCGTACATTTGTGCTGAAACAGCTGTGCATCAATGCACAGCAGTACTTTACCACACGAAGCAAAAAATATAGCGTATTTAGTCCTGTAAGTCATTATTTCTCTTTAGATTTCTTAAATCTAGGCATGTAGACTTAAACTCCCTCCTACTGTGGCCAGAGAGAAGAACTTCAGGGCCAAGTAATCCCAGCCTAGAAGCTGCAGCTTGGAGCATCATCTCCCCTCCTTCCCCAGGGAACAGAAAGAGCTGAAACAGCCCCTAAAAAGAAGCACCTTTTACATTGCTGAACTTCATCAAGACAAATTCCAGACTTAAGGATGGGGCTTAAATTTTGCTGCATTTTTTCTACAGGTAGTGGGAAAAGACCAAAATCTCCAGAGGACTATCCTGATTGAATTTCAGAATTAAAAGCCTACTTTTGGTGGTCTGAATCGCCCTCTGGAGTCATCAGTGTCCTTGCAATGAGAAGTGAAGCCTTACAGCTCTAAGCTTTAAAACACACAGAACAGGTA
>VWYH01007067.1:9206-28241 GCA_013399365.1 Pampusana beccarii
TGCTTCGGCAGGGGGATTGGACTGGATGATCTTTTGAGGTCCCTTCCAATCCCTAACATTCCGTGATTCTGTGATCACAGGATGGTTGGGGTTGGAAGGGACCTCTGGAGATCATCAAGTCCAACCCATCTGCTAAAGCAGGTTCAACCTAGAGTAGATTGAAAGGAATGTGTCCAGGTGGATTTGAATGTCTCCGGAAAAGAGACTCCACAACCTCTCTGGGCAGCCTGTTCCAGGGCTCTGGCACCCTCAAAGTTTTTCCTCATATTCACATGGAACTTCCTGTGCTTCAGTTTGTGCCTGTTGCCCCTCATCCTATCGCTGGGCACCACTGAAAGGAGTCTGGTCCCATCCTCTTGACATCCACCTTTGAGTTATTAATAAACATTGATGAGATCCCCTCTCAGCTTCTCTTCTCCAGGCTGAACAGACCCAGCTCTCTCCTCACACAAGAGATGCTCCAGTCCCTTCATCATTCTCATGGCCCAACACTGGACCTTCTCCAGTATGTCCACATCTCTCTTTTACTGAGGAGGCCAGAATTTGACGCAGTACTTGACATGTGGTCTCACCAGTGCTGTCTACAGGGGAAGGATCCACTCTCTCAACCCACTGGCAACACTTCTCCAGCAAGACACAGCCCAGGACACCATTAGGCCCCTTTACAGCAAGAGCACGTGACTGCCTCATGTTCAACTTGGTGTCCACCAGGATCTCCAGGTCCTTTCCTGCAGAGCTGCTTCCCAGCTGCGTGACCCCCAGCATGTCCTGGTGCCTGGGGTGGGTCCTCTCCAGGTACAGGACTTTGCAGTTCTGCAGAAACAGCATGGCCAGCAGGACCAGGACAGTGACTGTCCCCCTGTTCTGGGCACTGCTGAGGCTGCATCTCTAATCCTGGGGTCAGTTTTGGGCCCTTCATGGCAAGAAAGACCCTGAGGTGCTGGAGCAAGTTCAGAGAAGGGAACAGAGCCGGTGAGGGGCTGGAGCACAAGCCTGAAGGGTTCAGCTGGAGGAGGCTGAGGGGAGACCTTCTGATCTCTGAACTGCCTGAAAGGAGCTTGGAGCCAGGGGGGCCAGGCTCTGCTCCCACGGAACAAGCGACAGGATGAGAGGAAATGGCCTCAAGTTGCGCCAGAGTATGTTTAGATTGGATATTAGGAAAAAATTAATCACCAAAGTACTGGAACAGGCTACTCAGGGAAGTGGTGGAGTCACCATCTCAGGAGGTGTTTAAAAGATGCATACATGAGGTTCTTAGGGACATGGTTTAGAGGTGGACTTGGAAGTGCTAGGCTAACACCTGGACTTGATGATCTTAAAGGTCTTTTATAACCTAAATGATTACATTATTCTATGACTGTTGAACTGCACGAGGCTCCTGTCAGCCCATTTCTCCAGCCTGGCGAGGTTCCTCTGGATGGCAGCACAACCCTCTGGCATATCAGCCACTCCTCTCAGCTTGGTGTCATCTGCAAACATGCTGAAGCTACGCTCAGGCCCATCATCCAGACGATTAATGAAGATATCAAACAGGATTTGACACAGAACTGACCTCTCAGATACAGCTGGAATTACTGGCCTCACACTAGACCCTGGGCCCAGCCATTCAGCCAGTTTTAAGTCCATGTCTCTGCTCATTGAGCCCATATTTCATCTCCTCTATGAGGATCTTACGGGAGACAGTGTCAAAAGCCTTACTGAACTCTAGGTGGACAGCATCTACTGCTCTCCCCTCATCTGCCAAGCCAGTCATAGAATCATTGGAAGAAACACTCAGGATCGTCAAGTCCAACCATAACCTGACTCTATCACCTAACCATGTCCCTAAGAACCTCATCTAGATGCCTTTTAAACCCCTCCAGGGATGGTGACTCCACCACTGCCCTGGGCAGCCTGTTCCAACACCTGACAACCCTCTCCATGAAGATTTTTTTCCTAGTATCCAATCTAAACCTCCCTGGCACAACTTGAGACAATTTTCTCTTGTCCTATCACTTGCTAACTTGGGAGAAGAGACCAATACCCTGCAAAGTAATTTCATCACAGAAGGTTATTAGGTTGGAGTAAGCAAAACTTTCCCTTGGTGAAGCCATGCTGACTGTTCCTGATGACTTACTTGTCCTTCGTGTGCCTGGAAATGGTTTCCAGGATTACCTGCTCCAACATCTCAGGGATCCAAGTGAAGCTGACTGGCCTGCAGCTCCCTGGGTCCTCCTTCCTACGCTTCTTCAAGACAGGAGTGGCATTTGCTTTTGTCCAGTTCTCAGACACCTTCCTCACTCTCTAAGAGAGTACATTGTTGAGAGTGATCTCACAATGACATTAGGCAGTGACATCAGCCAGCAACATTAGCATTTTTGGGTGCTTCCCATCATGGTCCACAGACTTCTGTATCTCCGTGTTGCTGAACTCTTGTCTAACCTCATCCTCTTCCACCAAGGGTAAAGCTTCCTTGCTCCTGACATCGCCCTGGACTCTAGAGCCTAGCATGGTGGTGAAGTTGGCGTTCAGTACCACCACCTTTTCCACACCCTGTGGCACAATGGACCCTGCCCCAGTCCGCATTCCCCCTCAACCCACTTTTGTCACTTCATGGAATAGAATCATATGACCATAGAAAGTTCTGAGTTGGAAGGGACCCACAAGGATCGTGGAGTCCAACTCCTGTCCCTGCACAGGACACCCCACAGGTCACACCGTGTGTCTGAGGGCATTGTCCAGTCTCTTCTTGAACACTGTCAGGTTGGGGCCGTGACCCCTCCCTGGGGAGCCTGTTCCAGTGTCCAGCACCCTCTGGGTGAAGAACCTTTTCCTCATGTCCAACCTAAACCTCTCCTGGCACATCTTCCTGCCATTCCCGGGTTCTGTCATCGGTCACTAAAGAGAAGAGCTCAGCCCTGCCCCTCCTGCTCCCCTGCTGAGGAAGCTGCAGCCCCATGAGCTCTGCCCTCAGTCTCCTCTTCTCCAGGCTGAACAAACACAGTGACTTCAGCCGCTCCTCATACAGATTCCCCTTCAAACCCTTCACCAACTTCGTAGCCTCCTCTGGACACTCTCCAGTAGCTTTAGATCCTTTTTATCCTGGGGCCCCCAGACCTGCACACAACGCTCCAGGTGAGAGCAGAGCGCGACAAGCCTTCTTGTTACCTTTGACGCCCCCCAATGCCTGCAAGCCTGTGGATAAAAGTTCTCTTCCCTCACCCTACCACACACATCCCATCTCTCCTCAGAGCCCCAGCAGCACCCACCATGCAGCTCAGCCCGGACCGGATCTCCCTGACAAGCAGGATCAGCTCCAACAGCACAACCCCAGTGCCACAGCTGCCACAATAAGTCCCACCAGCGAGGCCACGGCCACCCAAGCACCGAGGGTTGTGGGACGGGGTTTCCACAGCAGCCACACATGGCACAAAAATGGAGTTTCAGACCCTCAGTGCCCCCTGTCAGTCCCCACTTCAGCCCCCCAGTCGCAGCCTTCCCGCCCCACAGCCAGGCTCTACCTCAGTGACCAGCCAATGAGGAGGCAGCTAACAACCTAATCATCAGGGGGTGGCAACAACCTGCCAATCAGGGGGCGGGTAACAACCTGGCAATCATGGGGGCACTGACAGGCACCAGCTGCTGTAGAAGCCCCTGGAAGGTTCCTGAAGGTGCCTGTCAGGACCCCAAAGTCAACACCTCTGGTACGATAAATAGATCATCAACACCAAACGGCCCCAAAAACAACTGCTGGGAGGGGTGGGGGGTGAACGGGGGAATGAATGAGTAGAAAAGCTGCTGAAAACCAAACCAAAGACCTCACACAACAGTAGTTGTGGGAATCAGAGGGTTAAGATGGTGGTAAAATGCCCTGATTAAAGAGCACCCCCTCCAAAAAAGCTGCAATCAATAAATACATTAACGGACCCAGCAAGCAAGTGATGGGGATGGAAAAATAACCCACCAAAGACACAAAAACCCCATGTCTCAGACCACTTTGAATAAATACATAAAACCCCAGCAGAATGCATGCCAACAAAACCACCCCGCAAAGCCGTTCTAGGGGGAAAAGTCTGCTAAAATAAGATGAAAAAATACCTAGTTAGAAAGCCCTGACTGAACAAATTGTTAAGATCAACAAAAAGCCCCACAAAACACTACCAAAAATAGAGGGGAAGGAGAGAAAAGAATCAATCAAAAATGAGGAAAAAAGGTAAGGAAGCATCAAACCATGAAAAGAAAGGGGAAAAGGCGGAGGGCAATGACAAAATGTGGCTAAAATGGTGATAACAGCAACAACAAAACCCAAAACTCTCAAAAGTGAAGGTCTGCCCTGCTGGGTGCCACAAAACCCTCAGCACAGACGTCCTGCGCCCATCATGTCACCATTCCTCATCCACGGGGTCCTTGGATCAACCACACGGCGTCCTGTCACTGTCCTCCTGGCTGAGGTGTCCCAAAGCCACTGTCCCCACCACTTCTGGTGTCCACGTCACCTTTCATTCATACCACAAAGTCACTGGGATGCCCATATGGGGTCTCCTGTCATAGAATCATGGAATCGTAGAATGTCTTGAGTTGGAAGGGACCTGCAAGGATCATCGAGTCCATCTCCTGTCCCTCCACGTGTCATGGTCCCCTCCTCGGTGTGGTCCCAGCCCTACCGCCTGGCAGTCCCCATGACACCATCTTCCCTCACCGTGGTGTCCCAGGGCCACCCACCAAGGGTCCTGTGTCCCTGTCCCACACCTTGATGTGAGGTTTTGGGGCAATCGATGCAGGGTGCCCAGGTCACCACCACCTTTGATGTCGAGTCCACTGACCCACGCGGGAGGTCCATGGGCCACTTTCCAATCCGTATGTTGCTCATATGATGTCTGTGGGGGGTTCCCAAAATACTGCCCCACCTTCCTATGGAGTCCAGCACCCACCTCAGCTGAATCTGGGAAGTCTTGCATTTATCAGACCTTTCCACCACCCACACGGCCACAACAACCTCAGGACTGCAGCCCAGCGGCCACATTCACCTCCAGTTCCTCTCTGCAGTGTCCTCTTGTGTGACAATGACTGTGACCGTGACAGCGAGTCACAAGGCATCAGGGATTGTGACGTTTTCTCATCTGCCCCTTACCCTGAGCAGATGTAACCCAGGCTCCTAAGTGAACCGTGAGGGTCACATCTTTGTCATCAGCGTGGTGCTTCAGGGCCTTTGGTGGACCACGTGGATGGCAGGACACCATGAACCTCCTCAGCCCCTCTCCTGTGTCCCACTATGGGCACATCTTTTTGTTGTTTGCATCCCACCTTGGCTTGGGCTTGAGGTAAGCAAGCTGGGTCCAGAAGAGGTATAACCCATCAGGATAAAGCCAGGACCTGGGTGCAGGGACACGCAGACAGGAATTAACCCCACTGGGCTGCGTTTAGGTCTGACTGGGTAGACCTGGGCACCATGAGGATGCTCCTGAACCCTCCTCGACAGGGAGCAGTCACCCTGTTGGCAGGAGAAAGTTGTCCCTGTGCTTGCCCATATCTTCATGTCCCTGCAACCCCTGGCTGATCCCAGAACCTCCCTCTCCCAGCACGTGAAGAATATTTTGACACCGCATGTGACAGGAGATGTGGATAAATATAATTGGGGTGGAGCTGGTAAGAGGGGAGTTGATGCTGCTGTGGCTTTTGCAAACGTACCTTGATGGAAGGGTGCATTTATTTTTTTTCTTTGCTTCTCTTGTTTAATCGTTAGGGGGGGTTGAGAGATATTTCAAGTCTTTATATAGCTTAAAAAATTAAAACATAATAGTCTTCTGTTTCCATGGCAACAGAGGCAGCGGGTATTCATGGGGCTGAGATGTTGGCATCTTGCATTCATCACGAGGTTTAAAAGACAGAGCAGTTTGCTTCAAGGTTGCCGCAAAACACCACACAGAGAGAACAGAGGTTGTGGCCTGGAAGGGACGAGCAGAGGCCAAAGCCCAGTCCCAGGGCTGGGGCTACAAGACTGGGTGATCTCCATCTTGCAGGGAGCTGGAGCTCTGGCACTGGTTTCCATCCCTCTTGCCCATAGAATCACAGATTGGTTTGGGTTGGAGGGGACCTTGAAAGGCCATTGAGTCCAACCACCTGCCATGAGCAGGGACATCTTCACCAGCTCAGGTTGCTCAGAGCCCCGTCCAGCCTGGCCTGGGATGTCTCCAGGGATGGTTCATCCACCACCTCTCTGGGAACCTGCGCCAGGCTCTCACCACCCTCTTCATAAAAAAAATTCTTCATTATGTCCAGCCTGAATCTTTCTCCTTTAGTTTAAAACCATCATGCCTTGTACTATCGCACCAGGCCCTGCTCAAAAGTCTGTCCCCATCTTTTTTATAGGCCCCTTTTAAGTACAGAAGGGCTGCACTAAAATGTCCCCGGAGCTTCTCCTGCCCAGGCTGCACCCCCAGCTCTCTCAGCCTTTCTCCCAGAGCTGTTCAGCCCTGGCCCATTCCCATGTCCCTCTGTCCCGCTCCAACAGCTCCATGTCTGGCTGGTGCTGGGACCCCAGGGCTGGACGCAGAGCTCAGGGGGTCAGGACATGGGGGCACAGGGGCAGGATCCCCCCCAGAGCTGCTCACACTGCTCTGGGTGCAGCCCAGGCCACGATGACTGTGAGTGGTGACCTGTGCTCCGGTGGGAGGCAGGGAATCTCTGCAAATCATCTGGGAGCTCCTGCTGCATCCTGGACCAGGTTGCCCAGGGAGGTGGTAGATGCCTTCAGGTTATGGTGTCTTCAGGCTCTCCCAGTGGTGCAGGATGAAAGCAGAAGACAAAGCTCTTCCCTCCTCAAGTGTGTTCTCCTTGGGAACTCAGGAGGACCATTCTGGCACTTGGTGTACCTCTCTGTCATTCTCCCCAGCAAGAGCTGTGCAGGACATTGCAGCTACATGGGGATAGTCCTAACCCTGCAGTTATTTCCCCTCTCTCCAGAGAAGGTGAGCTCCAAAGTCGCCAGGACCATCCGGCCTAAATACCAAGAGCAGCAGGTACAGACTGGCTGAGCTTGACCCGCCTTTTTTGCTTAAGCCTGTTCATAGAATCACAGAATAGTTTGCATTGGCAGGGACCTCTAAAGGTCATCAAGTCCAACCCCCCTGCAATGTGCAGGGACATCTTCAACATCTTCTGTGTTCATTATCAGTGACTGGGTGGGTGCTTCTCCACGAGACCCTCTGCTCTGGCCATCCCAAGCGATGCTGAGAAACCATTCCAGATGTCCCTCTGCAGAAACCCTGAGCACGGGGCTGGGAGTGTGAGCAAGACTCCAAGCTCCGTCTTCTCTCCAGATGGATCTTAGTTTCTCAGCTCTTGTACGTGCCTCCAGCCTTCCCCTCCCTCCCACTCCATGGTACTTGCAGCTCACTTGCTGGGACCACCACCCTCCTTTACTGGGATTCCAAATCTTCTTGCCTCAGGTAGAATCATAGAATCATTCTGGCTGGAAGAGTCCCTTAAGATCATCGACTCCAACCATAAGCTGAATCTAGCACTAAACCATGTCCCTAAGAGCCTCATCTATACGTCTTGCCCAGTGCAGGCATCCTTGTGCTTTTCAGTGCTCCTCACGTTACCTGCACACCCCAGCGAGATATTGATGCATCTGTTCTTCCTCTGCAAGGCAACTTTTTTTGTGGAGAAAGAACAAGCTTTTTTTAGTAAGTAAAATTCTAAAAACTGCCATTCCCTGGGCACCTAAAGTGCATTTGATCATGTTCAAATGACACCACAGAGACTGAAGGTATGTAATTTAAGTAATTACAGGAGAGCTTTAAAATTCAACGCAGTTCTCACTGTTCAGAAATGTGTCCAGATATTCACATTTCCGTTGGGTTAAAATGTGCAGGACACCTGCAGCTTTTGTCGTGACTGTGTCTGCAGGTGTTTGCTGCAAAGCTTCAGCATCTGGAGTCGTGGGAAACCAATAAATATCCTGCTTCCAGCTTACAAGAGAAAGATAGAAAGAAAGTGGTAATAAAAACCTAGAAGACTACAAAGCAGGATCCGTATCTTCTTACTTTTTAATCAAAATCCCACTATTTGAGGAAGGGGGGCTGAAGTTTTTTACACTGAGGGTGGTGAGAGCCTGGCCCAGGTTCCCAGAGAGGTGGTGGATGAACCATCCCTGGAGCCATCCCAGGCCAGGCTGGACGGGGCTCTGAGCAACCTGAGCTGCTGAAGATGTCCCTGCTCATGGCAGGGGGGGAATGGATGAGCTTTGAAGGGCCCTTCCAACCCAAACCATTCTATGAATATCTGATGACTGTCCATGTTCAGTCTTCCCATTTCATCTCCAGAATTACACTTCTTTGGAAACCTCTTTCATATCTCAATGGTTCAAGGTGTGTCTGTGTGTGTCCATCATGTTTGTGCAAGCATCAGTAGAACATTGCTCTCCATTGTTTTCCATTATGGTTGGACTCCATGATCCTGAGGGTCTTTTCCAACCGAAATGATTCTAATGATTCTATTCTATGATTGCACTGACCTCAGAGCTGCTCAACCATCTCTGTTTCCACTGTGACATCCCCCCAGCCCGCTCTGGGGGACCTGGTGGCACAGTCTGGGGGCTGGGTGGCCCCTGCTGGCCTTAGCAGAAAGTGACTCCCAGCACTGGCCTTTCTCTGCCAGGACGTTGAATGGAGCAGAATCAATCTCCTGCCACGCACGGTCACTCTGCAAACACGCAGCAAGGTCAGGATTGCTGGGTAAAGAAAATGAAGTGTGGCACAGGGTTTGGGACCTGCGCCAGGAGGCTCTTTGGAGACGTAGCAGTGCTGGTGCGTAGGGTGCAGAATGACCTGGGCTGCAGGCTGCGCCGGTTCAACATCTTCGTTAATGATCATAGAATCATTTTGGTTGGAAAAGACATTTAAGAGTCCAACTGTTACCCCAACCCCAGCACTACCCCCTGTCCCTGAGAACCTCATCTGTCTGTCCAACCCTGCAGGGATGGTGACTCCAGCACTGCCCTGGGCAGCCTGTTCCAATGCCCCACAGCCCTTTGGGGAAGAAATTGTTCCCAGATCCAACCTCAACCTCCCTTGGCGCAACTTGAGGCCATTTCCTCTTGTATGAACATATGGGTGAAAGTCAGGGGGGTGCGGGGACACAGGGGGGCTGTGGGGTGCAGGGGGGCACAGGCCCCAGGTGGTGCTATGGAGCACAAGGGGTCACTGGGGGGTGCAGGTCCTGGGAGACCTGTGGGTCACAGGGTGCTGTGGGGCACAGTGTGTGTCTGCGCACACGCGTGTGATGTGTACGTGCTAATGTGTGTCCGTGCGCAGAGTGTGGCATGTGTTTGTGGACATGTATGGACCATGTGGCAGCGTGTTGGACAAGCCATACATGTGCGTGCGTGGACATACATGTGCACTGTGCACTGTGTGCATGTATGTGCAGTGCGTAAGAGTCCACACATATGCACTGTGTGCAGCATGTGTATATGGGCCCATGCAGTGTGTATATGTAACATGTGTGTGTGCTGCGTGTGCACATATGTGTGCATGTGAGTGCACAGTATAGGTGCATGCAGAGTGCATATACATTCTAATGCATGTACAGATGTGTACTGTACAGTGTGTGCACGCATGTGCATCGTGTGTGCACGCATGTGCATCATGTGTGCCTACATGTACCTGTGTGCAGTGTCTTTGCACGTGCATGTGCACCTATGGCGTATGTATAGGTGTGCAATGCTCCAGGGCGTGTGTGCATATATGTGTGTTGCTTGCACTAGGTATATATGTGTGTGCAGTGTGTAAGTGCACATATACCATGTGTACATGTTTGCACGCTGTGTGCACTCTATACACGTGCACACGTGTGTGCAGTGGGCATATGCACATGCATGTGCCACATCTGTGTGCTGCATCCATACGTATGTGTTTGTGTACATGCACAGCCATGGTGTGCATGATGTCTATAGGTGCATGGGGTGTGTTTGCATATGTTTGCATATGTGCACATGGGTGTACACTGTGTACATATGTGCACATGCATGTACACTGTGTACATATGTGCACATGCATGTACACGTGAGGGAACTGTACGGATGCATGCATAGTGTGCTGCATGCATACGTGCCCGTGACTGCATGGGGTGCTTGAGGTATGTATAGCTGCATGTATACATATATGTATGCACGTGCACTGTGTACACATGTGCACTGTACATGCACATGCGTGTGCACGTGCATGTACATTGTGTATGTATGTGAATACGCATGCAACTGAGCTGTATGGATGTGTGCTGCACGCATACGTATGTGTCTGTGAACACACATGGTGCTGAATGTACGAATAGCTGCATATGCACCTGTGCACTGTGCTGTGTACACACATGCACTATATGTGCATGAGTGTGCACATGTACACTGTGCATGTATGTGCAGACTCATGCATGTGAGTGAGCTGTATGGATGTGTGCAGAGTGTTCTGTGCACAGACGTGTGTGTCAGTGACTGCACACAGTGCTCGAGCTACGTATAGCTGCTCGTATATGTATACACAAGCATGTGCACTGTGTACATGCGTGCTCTATACATGCACACGTGTGTGCACATGCATTTATACTGTGCACGTATATGCACACTTATGCACGCGAGTGAGCTGTATGGATGCATGCACAGTGTGCTGTGTGCATACGAGTGCGTCTGTGACTGCATACGGTGCTCGCAGTGCTCGAGGTACCTATAGCTGCATGTGCACCTACACACATGCACCATGTACACATGCGCACTATACATGCCTGTGCGCACACCCATACATTCTGCACATACGTGCACACTCATATGCATGTGAGTGAGCTGCATGGATGTGTGTCCATGACTGCACGCAGTGCTCAAGGTAGGTGTAGCTGCTCGTGTACGTATACACACGCACGTGCGCTGTATACACACATGCATGATACATGCCTTTGCATCTGCATTTAGATTGTGTACATATGTGTACGTGAGTGAGTGTCCATGCCTGCATGCGGTGCTTAAGGTACGTATTGCTGCATATGTACCAATGCACATGCGTGTGCACCGTGTACACACATGCTCTGTACATGCACATGCATGTGCATGTGCATTTATACTGTGCACGTATGTGCACACTTGTACATGCAAGTGAGCTGTATGGACACATGCACAGTATGCTGCGTGCAGACATGTGTGTCTGTGACTGCATATGCTTAAGGTACGTATAGCTGCACATCCACCTATGCACATGTGTGTGTACCGTGTACTCACGTGTCATACGTGTGTGCACACTTGTGCATGCGAGTGAGTTCTATGGGTGCATGTACAGTGTGCTGCATGCAGACGTGTGTGTCCATGACTGCACACAGTGCTCAAGGTACGTACAGCTGCACATGTACCTATGCACATGCATGTGCACCGCGCACATGTGTGCTGTATATAGGCCCATGCATGTGCACATGCATTTACACTGTGCACACTTGTGCATACGAGTGAGCTGTATGGAAGTATGCGTGCATATGTGTGTGTCCGTGACTGCCCACGGTGCTCGAGGTACGTATAGTTGTGCATGCACTCATGCACACGCATGTGCACCATGGGCGTGTATGTGCTCTATACACTCTCATGCATATGCATATGCATTTACACTGTGTATGTATGTGCACGCGAGTGAGCTGTATGGACGCATGCACAGTGCTGCATGCATACGTGTGTGACCACGACTGCACGCGGTGCTCGAGGCACGTATAGCTGCACGTGCAGCCATGCGCGCACGTGCTCTATATGTGCACGTGCATTTACACTGTGCATGTATGTGCGCACTTGTGCACGCGAGTGAGCTCGCACGCCCGCGCGCTGTTCCGCGCCATACAGGCGTGCACGGCACGTATACACACGTATGTCCGCACAGAAGTGCGCTGCAGGGGCTCTCTGCGCATGCGCCCGCCGCTCGAACTACCCCTCCCATCAGCCCCCGCGACTCGCCCCGCCCACCCCCTCAGGGCGCGGCGGGGAGGGGGCGTGGCCTCCGCCCCCCGCAGGCTCCGCCCCCTCCGCCTCTCCCCATTGGCGGCGCCGCCGTTGTCGCTGGTGACGGGGGGACGCGGCGGGGCCGCCGGGCTCAGTGAGCGGCGGAGCGGCCGCGGGGGAACGCGGGGAGCGGGGGGGGTCGGTCGGTGGGTCCGGCGGTCACCGGGGCCATGGGAGGCCGAACCGGGGCCGGGGCCACCGGCGAACGGTGAAGCCCCCGGGAACATGGCGGAGAGGTGAGAACCGGCACCGCGGGGGGGGCTCTGGGGGGCGGGGGGGTGAGGCCTCTGAGGGGGTTTGAGGCCTGAGAAGGGGCGGGGTGGGCACTGCTCCCCCTATATCAATCACCCAAACCTTTCTCAGAGCCCCCCGGGGGCGCTGAGAGGGGTCAGGGCCGCTTTTTATTACCCTTGGTGGGGGTCTCCTCCGTCCCCCCTTCTCCATATATATTTATATAGGGGTTATGGGGGTGCCTCCACCTCTTTGGGGTGCCCTGAGGGGTGTTTGCCCCCCGCCCGCCTTGGCGGTGTCTGTGCCCTTTTTTGGGGAGGGGGTGTTTTATCCACCTTCTCTCGTCCTTCTGGATGTACACGGGGAAGGACTTGATGGGGGGGTTGGGTGGGTGTCAGCACCACCTTGATTTTGGGGGGATTCTGGGGGGGATCTCCCCCTAGTCTGCATGGCGTAGGGTTGGATCCTCAACCCACCCTCCTGTTTGGGGGGTGAAGCCCATCCCAATCGCCCCCCCCCTAAAATGTGGTGCAAGGTGGGGGGTGGGGGCTGGATGCGCCCACCTGGTTCTCTGTGGTTGCGGGGGGAAGGGGGATGGATCCCAACCCCACCCTGATTTCCGGGGGGAACATTGGCAAATGGGGGGGGCGTGGATCCCACATTGCTCCCCATGGCGGGGGGGGGCTGGATCCCCCCCTGTTCCCCATGGAGGGGCTGGATCCTCCCCTGCTCCCTTGGGGGGGGGTTATGAGGGGGCTGGATCCCACCCTGCTCCCCATAGAGGAGCTGGATCCACCTCTGTTCTCCATGGGGGGGGTTATGGGGCGGTTGATCCCTCCTTACTCCCCATGGAGGGTTGGATCCCCCTTACTCCCTATGGAGGGGCTGGATCCCACGCTGATCCCTATGGGGGGTCTGGATCCCCCCTGCTCCCTGTGGAGGGGTTGAATCCCACCCCTGCTCCCTCGGGGGGGTTATGGAGGGGCTGGATCCCCCCCTCATTCTCCTTGGAGGGGCTGGATTCCCCCCCCCTGTTCCCTATGGAGGGCTGGATCCCACGCTGATCCCTATGGAGAGGCTGGATCCCCCCCTGCTCCCTATGGAAGGGTTGAATCCCACCCTACTCCTTCAGGGGGGTTATGGAGGGGCTGGGTCCCCCCCTGTTCCCCATAGAGGGGCTGGATCACCCCTGTTTTCCATGGGGGGGGTTATGGAGGGGCTGGATTCCACCCTGCTCCCCATAGAGGGGCTGGATCCCCCCGTGTTCTCCATGGGGGGTTATGGAAAGGCTGGATCCAGCCTCATCCCGCTCCCCCTGGCTGCTCTGCGGGGGGGTTACGCACAGGCTGGATCCCACCCCATGGGATGCAGCCAAGGGAGGGATTTTTACGGAGGTGTAAGGTGTGGCAGGGCGAAAAGGGGGGGTCCGGGTGGCGTGCGAGTGGGTGTGGATGCAGGGATGGGGGGGCTGCAGGGGTAGGGGGGGATGAACTGATCTCGGAGAGGGTCGAAATGGCCGAGTTTGTGGTGTTTGTGCTGGAACGGGGTTTATTTATTTCACATGTGCGGAGGATGGCGAGCTGCTGGTTCATTTTTTTTATTCTTATTATTTTTTTTCCCCTCTCTGCGCTGCTCTGCCGCTTCCCCAGACCTGCATCCTCCGGCTGCAAAAACTGCAGGATGATAATTTTTAAATTTTTTTATTTTCCCCTCCACTCTCCCCCGTTCATCCTTCCTTGGCAATCGCAGTTTAATCAACACTTGAGTGACCTCTACAGATAAACCCGCAGCTGCCGCCCTCCGCTCCCTCACCTGGCGCATGCAGCTGGCCGGGCTTAACGAGGTTAAAAAAAAAATACATTTTTACCAGAAAATTAATGAAAATTAGGAGCTTGGGGTGAGCTCTTGGGTACCTGCAAGCAGCAGGTGGCTTGGGCAGGGCTGTGCCTCTGGCTGGGTGTATCTGGCCCGGTTGTAAGCGCCGTGTGACACCAACGCGGTGTTGGTGAATGTGCCGGTGCCGTGACCGGTTGGTCGATGTTTTCCGTGAAGCGTCTTCCCCGGGCGGCAGCTGCGGCTGAATGTTAATACGCTGCATGATGGTTTAAAACCGGCGTGATTGCACCTCGCCGCGAATCCGCCGGATGCCGAGGAGCCAATTTCTTCGGTGCCGGGGTAGGGGGGACGCGCCACCCTCGCGATTCCATCAGCTTCTGCGAAACGTCTTGCTGCTGAATTCAGGGGGAGGAAAAAGTGCCGGTATTTGGTATTTGGGGCTTGTGGATGCGAATTAAGTCTGTGGATGTGAGATTTTGGCTTATGCTTGCAAGGTGTGACCTTAACGTTGGTTCTTGTAGTTCTCTGAGTATTGTTCCCTGCTGTACACCTTTTTTATTTGGGGTTTTTTTTTTTTTTTGGAAGGGGGAAGCTTAATATTTCTTTCCCGTTGCTTCAGGATGCTGCAAGAGGGAGAGCTCAACGTATCTAGCGGCGTTACAAAGCGAACCCAAGTAGATCCCTGGCCATCAGCAACCAGGAACTTTACTTTTTTGCTGCGTATCTTGGCTAACACACATGCTCAGCTGATCAGGAACTATGTTCCCAGCCTAAAATTTAGATTAATCCGACTCCGCGCTAGAGTCTGATTGGCAGATTGCAGCGCAACTCATTCCACCGGTACCTGGGGTGGCTTTCAAGTTGAAATGAGTCTTTAATGTTCATCGTGACGACTTGAGTTATGTGCATACCCTTGGGAGAGATACTTTTAGTGCTCTTCCTTTGGGAAGAAATGCATATGTTGGGGCCCTCGGTATCTATAGGGAAATCTTTGCTCTTGTGCTAAAGATGCCGCTGACGGGGTATTTCCCACCGAAATCTCTGGTCGCTGCAGATCAAGACAAAATCATGGTCTGGGGTGTCTGCGAGCCAGATGTCTTCATGTAGCTCCAAAAGAGCTGGAGATGGGCTCAAAGGAGCTTTTCAAATGCGTCCACGAGCAAAACATCAAAATTCATCAGTGGCTTAAAAAGAGGGGAGGGACCAAACTTGTCGTCCGCCCGGTAAAACTGATATTGCTGATATGAAAGTACCCGAGAAGCGCTCGCGGCTGAATTTCCGTGATTTATTGTTAACGGCATTTGAGGAACCTGTAATTCCTGGCTATGCTCTACGTGGCTTAAATTAGGTCGTTAACTATCCTAATAAGAGAGGCAGAAATGCCGTATTCTCCTGTAACCTGCAGCTCTAAGGTCCGGACTGTTGGATTTTATCCAAATCCTTGCATTTCACAAAAAATTTTCGTGATACCTGTGATGGTGAATGTGTGATTGGTGGGTGCGGAGTTTTTATTTTAATTTTTTGCCTTTTTTTTTCTTTTTTTGCTGCTGTTGTCTTGTTGGGACGGGAGCCGCTTTCTACCCTGTTTGCAACCACAAAATGGTTTTTATGGTTAGTCCCAAACAGCTGCTGCAGCTGTTCAGTTTAACAGCGATACCAGGGATAGTCTTGACCAGATCTGTGAAGGTTAATTAGTATATATACGCTAACGAACTTGGCAACATAAGAGCAGTGAGATGATACAGGTTGTGTGGGTAGCAGGGCCAGCTTTTTATTCTGATTTTAAAGTATTTTCCTTCTGCCTCGTTCTTCCTGGCCTATGTTGGGCAGTTTGGACCTGTTATTGTGAATTTAAGTATATGAGTGGTAAAATAGCATCATTTTGAAGCTGGAATGTAGGCCCTATAGGCTTAGAAAGCTTCTCCAACCCATCAATTAGTTGTAGAGTCTCCAGGTGTTTTAGATAATTCTAATTTTAGGTTATTTCCAGAATAATAATTTTTTTTAAGCATTTTATGGAATTTCTGGCTTCTGAAAAATAGGAAAATAACCTCTGTGCACGTGTGATCGGTTTGATATTAGACTTCCTGGGCATGTGTTGTCAAACGAGTGCCGCTCGTGGTAGATCTGGTGCCTGTTGACGGAGCTGCTCCACCACCTCTTTAATATTTAAAAAAAAAAGATAAAATCTGGGACAATCTCAGCAACTTTTCTGTACATAACTCTGTCTTTAGAGCTATGGCTTTCAGCGGTTGAAAGCTGCTTTATTGCCTGTGGTTGCGATATTTTAAAATCAGAATATTTACAACTCCTCTCTCATTTAGGCCTCTGAGTCTCTGAAATCCTTAAGCTGGGCCTAGCAGAACTACCGAATGGTTTGGGTTAGGAGGGGCCTTAAAGATCATCCAATCCAACCTCCTGCCACAAGCAGGGACATCTTCAACTAGACCAGGTTGCTCCAAGCCCCGTCCAACCTGGCCTGGAACATTTCCAGGGATGTCCAGGCTGTGTGTTGAGCGCGTCCTAACAGACTAAACTTTGCTGTAAAACCTTTCTTCCTAGAGAAATGGAGTCTTGTTTGCTGAAATATTTTGGCTTAGACTGGACAAAGCATCAGAAAATCTTGTCGTATGGACCAGTGTGACCTTTCTTTGGTAGGAAGGTGGAGGAGACCTGTTGCATCACATAGGTCCTCTCCAAGGATAAGCCTGATGTTCTTGGGTCAAGCTCCAGGGCAGGAGTTTTCTCAACTTTGGCCTTATTTAAAACTTTTTGAGGAGCTGTCCTGGAGAATTAGGTGAATCCACAGTTTTGTACCTGAATTTGAAGGTCACCTGCTTTGGTTTTAAGTCCTCAAGCTTCAGGCTGTCACCTCCTGCCACCACATGGGAGTTGCCATTTGGGAAATATTTGTGGGCTTGAAATCCTAAACTGTAGAAACATGCAACGTGTTGGTGTAGAAAACTTCCCCCCACAAATTCCTTTAAATAGGAGCCTAAACCATGTTCCAGCAACGCCGTCTTGTGGCTTCTCCTTCTTCAGGTCAACTGAATTGACCATTATCTCAATCTACTCTGTCCGATCTGCATTTAGGCTGGTGAAGCTGATCCAGGGCAAGTTTTTCTGGGTAAGTTTTTTAGGTAAACTACAATCTAGATAGAAAACATTGTGTCTTGTGAATAGGTGTCTTGGTTTAAGACCAGTTTGGGCAAGGCTCAAGTCCTCAAACCCTTCTGGCAATTATAGTATGACCAAAGACTCGTGATGTGTTCATCTTCTGAAAGATGAAGGTTTTAGCAGCTGACCTCTAGTAACTTGTGAATACACAAAATAAAATAAAATCCCTACCCAATGACCTTTAAACAAAAACCCACAAACCAAAACAAAACCACCTAATACAACTGAGAAGTCTCAAGGGACTGGGCTGATTCCAGGAGTAAAATTTATGTAGGATCTGGTAAGATTGGAAGTTCCCCAACATTGCGGTAGAGCCTGGGTGGGGATGGATCCTAAATCGTCAGTTCTAGGAATTTTAGACTTGACTGTCTCCACTGTCACTGTAACAGCAGCGTTTTTACAGCACGTTTTATTTGCACACGTTTGCCCCCAAATAATACCGGTGAGAACTTCATTTTGGCTGCCAATTAACATCACTACAAATGTTACGACGACCTCTTCTTTCCAGCACCTTCAAAAAAAAAAATTCTTGTTCCTGCCGTCAGCAGCCATGCTCTCCATCCCGCATTTTTGCTTCAGTGATTATTTCCTTACATGCTCTAGATAACGCATTGAACCTCGACCTTTCCTCCTCTCAAAAATAAACATTTCTACTGTCATACTTTGCTTTTTTTTCCCCCCACTTTGCAATTAATCCAGGCTGGCTATTTTTAATTCCAGTTGCTGAGGAGCACATGAGGGATAAATGTACTCCAGGTGCTGAGGGGAAGAAGTGGAGCAATCTCTAGATTAACATCTGCCCTGTGACTTTGGAATTAATCGTAACTCCTCAGATCAGTGCTGGGGGTTCCTGCAAGTGATTTTTCTCATTTTACCACCTCCTGGCCAGTGGTGAAAGAACCACATTGTGCTGTTACAATGGGAGGTGCCTCGTTTCTCGAATTCTTCATCCCTTGCTCTTTCTCCAGCCTTAATACATCTGATAATTGTATTTATTTTCTTCTTCTTGCTTCTAGGGCTGCTCCTGCCCTTTAAGTATTCCCACAAACAGCTTTGCAAGAGATAATCCCTATTGATGCCCACTTTTTAAGGAGGCAAACACATCGCTCTGACTTTTGTTACTATCCCAGCTGATTGCTTTTTTTTAAAAAAAAAAGAAAAAAGTTGTTTTCAAATTGTTGAAGTATTTTTAAACGACAAATGGGAAGGAAATGGCAACGGACAGAGAGGGCTCATGAACTGTGACGTGTAGTAACCCAGTGGTGTCATTTAGAGAGCAGAAACCACTATTCCTGCAGCGGGAGATGTGGAAATTTTTGATTGTTGATTAACATCTCATAAAACTCGCGGCAAATGAGGCCTGAAATCGACTGTCAGAGGGAAAAGGCTTCACTTATTGTATTTTACAGACGGTGTCATCCTTAGAAGGTTTCGTTCCTGCATCGAACCTTGATTGGAAATGATGTTTCTGGTGTGGAGTGGAACTTTTTGACTTCTGGTGAATGTTCAGATTTGCTCCTTACTGCTGAATTCTTAAAACCCAGTTGGACTGGGAGGAAAGCCCTTGTTGGAAGGGAGGGACGGGGGTTGATGGCATCTGGGCTTGGATGTGGCAGAGAGGAAGGATTTGGGACACTGGGGACTTTGCCAGTGTCACTGGTGGCTTGGCCAGCCCTGGACCAGTTGATAGCTGACGAGGTGGTTTATAGGCTGCTCTTCTCCTTTTGCTTCTTTCCCCCGCCCCCCTTCTTTTGCTTCTCACCCCCCCCCTCTTTTGCTTCTCACCC
>VWYH01007067.1:28276-82767 GCA_013399365.1 Pampusana beccarii
TTCCCCTTCCCCTTCCCCCCCATTCTATCACTGGTTTTGACCACACAATCTCCTTCCTGTTTACCACCAGCTATAGAAAAAGCTCCAAATTGAATCTGGGTGCCTTCCACATCCTGTAGGCCCTACAAAAACACACGCACCTGGTCCATTTGTGCTCATGTCAGTTCCACGCGGTTTCTGTGCTGCCTCTTTCCCGGGTGATGACATTTCTCTGTCTGCCTCGTTGTGTTTTTATTGATCTTCCCCCTCCGCTCTGTGCCCTGGTTGAATGTAAATGACTTCCACGGGCGACGTGGTTGGAAACCCAAGCTTTTCCCTGGCCAGAAACGTTACTTACCCTGTGAATTGAAGCGATCATATTATGATTTTTATCGATCTTTCCATAGCACGTCTTGCAAGCCCGAGAGCTCTTTGCACACAGTTGGGAGAGATCATTGCGTGAGATGGAAAAGTGCAATCGCTTATAGACCCTGATGTGGCGGGTTCCCTTATGGAGGAGAAGGATGAACATTAGGGTGCATTTAAATAATGGAGGAATTTAGGTTACTGGAGTCAACCCCGCAGTCCGTCTGGGACGTTTAGAGAAATAGTCCCTCTTTGAAGTCTAGATCCTTTAAAAGACAACACTTGAAACAGCAACATGCTGTCCCTGATATGCAAAGTTACACGTGGACCTGAAAGGGAAAATTCTGCTTCTTGAAGAGCCAGTTTTGCTTCCTTTTGGTTTTCTGGGGTTGTTTTGGTGATTTGTTTTGGTTTTTTGGTGTCCATCTGTTAAATTACTCACATTGAGGAACGCATCTCAAGCTGGCCGAGCACACACGCAAGGCTTTGGAGGATATACGGATGTATCATCGGTTGTATTAGCAATTAAGCTGTCTCTTAAGTAGTTTCTGAGTCCTGTTGCCGACCTGAAGTTGGCTTTCTGGATGCTGCTGTTTCTGCTTCGTAAGCTCCTTTCCTCCTTCTAATCTACCGTGTGCATCTGTGAATCCGCCGCCCCTCACAGGCAGGAGAACCTGGTGCACTGTGGTGGCTGAGGCTTTAAAAAAAGGGTAATATAACAAAAACAAACACGCCTCTTACTCTGGCAACACTTAATGTGGTCAGGAACATTTGGGAAGAATTAGGAGGGGGAAAAAAAAAATACTGAAAACTCCCTGTTGAGGGATTTGTGTGTGTGCATCTCTGAGCAGATCAGGCTCTCGGCGAGGCGTGTGGTTTCCATCCACTTCCCAGAAAAGTGGCAGGATTGGGGTGAAATGAGGTTTCTTGCCTTTCTGCTTGATGGAAATACACCTCAATGCTGCTTCTCCAGTTCCTAAGAAACCTTCTTTTTGAATTTTTGAGCTCTATCTAGCAAGTAGCGAGTGATAGGATGAGAGGAAATGGCCTCAAGTTGCACCAGGGGAGGTTTAGATTGGATATTAGGAAAAAAATATTCCTGAAAAGGGTTGTCGGGCATTAGAACAGGCTGCCCAGGGCAGTGCTGGAGTCACCATCCCTGGAGTGGCTGAAAAGACGTTTTTAGGGACAGCGTTTAGTGCAAGTGTCAGGTTATGGTTGGACTCGATGATCTTGAGAGTCTCTTCCAATCAAAATGATTCTATAAGGGTCTGCTCTGGGAAATAAGAGCAGGCTTATCTACATCCAGGCTTAATATCAAAGCACTGGGATTGTTAGAGCTCATTTTCTTTTATTGTTTTCTTTTCCTTTGCCTGGCTTTGAGGAGAGCAGGAAGATGCTTCTTTCGTTCGTCGCACTAGGCATTTAGAAGGATCTCCATCCAGAGTTGTGCATTAGGACTTGCCATTTAGAGTCATCAAATAGTTTGGGTTGGAAGGGACCTTCAGAGCTCATCGAGTCCAAGCCCTGCCATGAGCAGGGATATCTTCAGCAGCTCAGGTTGCTCAGAGCCCCGTCCAGCCTGGCCTGGGATGTCTCCAGGGATGGTTCATCCACCACCTCTCTGGGCAACCTGGGCCAGTGCAAAAAAAAAATAAATTAAAAAATAATTTTAAAAACATTCTTCCTTATGTCTAGTCTGAATCTCCCCTCTTTTGGTTTAAAACAATTACTCCTTGTCCTATTGCTAAAAAACTCTGTCCCCGTCTTTCTTACGAGCCCATCTTAAGTATCGAAAAACTGCGATGTGGAAGGATCTCCATCCAGAGCTTCGTGCCAGGACTGGCTGAGCAGCGACCACCAAAGATTTGTTGTATTTCTGGTGGAGGCTGCAGGCTCAGGTTTGCTCTCTGAGCCGCTTTCATGATGCTCCAGCTCCCATGCGAAAGTCGTGCAGCGCTTACGATGAGATGCTGAACCTCGATGGAGCTTCCCGATGTGGGCTGTGCCGTGCCTGGGTAGTAAAAGCCCACAGGAAGCTGTTTATTTTTTTAAATTTCAGATTAAAATGACTTTCATTACACCCCCCACCCCACCCGAGGCTGCAAAGAGGATTCTGTTCCCTATTTCCACCTTCTGTGCTGTTTTCAAGAGATGCTCTTGAATCTGTCAGAGCTCCCAACAGCGCTGCTGTAAGGAAAAAATTGCAAATTAATACATCAACGCTGCTTTCATTTAGAAGCCTTTTCTTTTCCCCTTCTAATTCTGCATATCTAACATCTCCTGAATGTCACCTTGAGGAATCTGTATTGTCATGTGGCTGTTCAGTGCAGTGGATTTTGTGTGTGGAAATAGGTGGAGCGTGTGCTCGAAAAAATATCCCCCTCTGAAAAAATAACAGTGGTTTAGAGAACATTTTCTGTCTTAGACTTTTCTTTTCTTCAGCAGGAAGTTCTCTGGGTCCTTTGTTCAAGGTAAATAATGTGCCTAGAACTTCAAACCCTGACAAGTGCCTCTGCAGTAATTATTTTTTTCTGTCAAACTTGAGCTTGCCTAAGCAATGCACCTTTCTTTTTGGCTGGAAGAAGGTACGTGGACAGGGTTTTTCGTTGCAAATCGACGCAGACATGGGCTCTGTGAGGAGAGGAGGCTCGATCTGGGTTTTAAAACCGCCTTGATTGAGAAGAGACGATGCCGGCCTTACGCAAAACCTGTCCTAGAAATTCAACAGCTTGATTTTTTTGGTAGCTTTTTCTTAAGGATCAAGGATTTCTTGGCAAATTCTTGCACCTCTGCATCACCTCTGCTTCTAGTGCTGGTGTTCTCCACCGCTCCTTTTCACTCCCGTGAAACTGGGTTTTAAAGCCACCTGGATTGAGAAGATACGATGCCGGCCTTACTCAAAACCTGTCCTAGAAATTCGACAACTTGATTTTTATGGCTTTTTTTCTTAAGGGTAAAGGATTTATTGGTAAATTCTTGTACCTCTGCTTCTAGTGCTGATGTTATCCACCGCTGCTTTTCACTCCCATGGGATAGGCTTCCAAGCTGAGGCAAGAATTCTGAAAAAAATGGCTTTTCTGTGAAGTGCTGTGACAGATCAAGAAGTAGATTCTTAGACTGGAAGATGAAAAGTCGGGCCTGGGAATGGGGTTGACTTTGACTGTTCACGACCGAAAACAGAGGAAAAAAAGAGGTTGAGGAATGCTTGTGTGGAGAAAGCAGTAGGAGGAACATACAGTAGGGGGAAAACAAGGTTTGTTTTGTCATCTCCACAATCCCCCGGGTTGTCTTCTGAGCCAATGACGCTCCAAACAAGAGACTAAATACAAACCCCTGGTAGCAACCGAGCTCAGCGTGCGGGAGGAACAGGTTTGGCAGCAGAACCGTCTGTTGTCTGATGCTCCTCTCCGTAGGAAGCATCTGATCCAGATCTGGAAGCCACAGGTGAGATTCGTCTCGCCGCAGCCGCCGCGTTTCATGTGGCCGGTACTGATAGATGTACTTTGAATATTCCTGTTGAATAAACGAGAATCTGTTAAAAGCTGCTCCAACAACGGATCAAAGATGGTTAGAGGTAGCGCTTCGAGACACAAAGGAAATTTGGCTGGAGTTTATGGGCAGTGGCTCTTCTTTTTGGATCTTGTCAACAATTTTGCTCGATTTTTACCTAAATACAGATGAATTTTCCATCAGCTCTTGCCCATGCACCACGGCGGGCGCTATTTCTTCCTTGAGCACGTTGCTTTAGTGAATCAACACATCTTCTAAGCCAACGGAGGGGTCTGTAGCCCTTTGAATCCCTAATCCTTTTAGCAATAGGGAAAATATTAAAAGTACGTACTTTTGGATACTCCTGGCATATGTCTCTCCATCTGCACTTCAAGCATGTGGATAATGTGGTTAAAAACGCACTTGCAGATAACACTGTATAAATTTTCCCCCCCGTGGAATGCTAATATCTTTCATTAAGACTTTTAAGTAGGGAAAAAGCAAGTTTTTTTGGGTATGATTCTGCAGGAATAGCTACGCATAAAGCAAATCTACTCAAGCACTGCAGATAAATCTTGTGTCTCACAGTATAACCAGGTGTTTTAAAGCGTCCTACGAGCAGCTGATGACAAGGGAAGCCTTAAAATGGAAGCGTCCTCATTTTGCATTGCTTTGGAAAACTGCAAACATCATGCATAGCTGCCCGTACGGCCAAAACCGAAACAAAAATACTTCATTTTGTCACCCTGGGGTTAGATGCCACAGGGTAGTTTCAAAGCTAAATAGGCTGAGCTTAAGACTAGTCCCTCTCTGTTTCTGATCCCACTGCTAAGACTTTAATTTTGATGCCTTTCTTTGTTCCCTTTCACAGAAATAAAAGATGTGAAATACCTAAATGGGGAAAATTTGGGCTAGAACAGTGTATTTAATGTGCAAGTGCCATGAACAGATGTCCTGGAGTTGGTTTCATTCTGGAGAACTTGTGAGCTTGGAAAAGGGCCCTACAGAGGCTGCAGATCTGCACATTGAAGTAATTAAAGGTTATCGATGGCTCCTGCATCTCCACCCACGTGACTGTGATACGAGTGCTTGATTTTTATTTTCATAAAGCGTTTCAGACTATCCTGTACAGTAGAAATCATTTAACCATCAGGATTATCTTGGTGTTTTCATCTCCCATCCCAAGGGAGGCCTTTGGCTTTAGTGTCTGCGTGGCAGGAGAGCGACTGTCACATAACTACTTTCATCTTGTCTCCAAAATGCTGTCTTAACTCTAAAATACCTTTTCTTTTTTTTCCTTGATTCTTCAGTATATTGACAACTTAAAGTCAGCACTTAAAGTGCTGACCTACTGTTCTGAACACAGACACGGGATTTATCCCAAAGAAACTCGAAATTAAGAATATTTGGGGTAAGTTCTCGTTCAGTCTCCCCACACTGATCGTTTGACAATTAGAGATCAAATTATTTTTTTTAACTGGAGATTTGAAAAGCCAGAAGTTTTCTGGTAATCTGTTGCTCGATGGACTTCAGCTGGTGTCCTGGTTTTGTTAAATCGGGACTGGCTTGAAACCACTTGATCTATTTGAGGGAAGTGTTGGAGTTGTCACGGCCCAAGCTTGGGCTTAGGTGTGAATTTGGGAGGGAAAGGAGCCAAAATAAGGTTATTTACACCAAGTTGGAGCGAATATTGGCTGACCCAGTATCCTGTCTCCTTACATTGGACCTGATACTGTAAAATCGGCAAATTGAAGAAAGCTCTAAAACGTTGGTTTAAGGTTTTAAAAGTTTTGTGAGTGCATGGACTTAAATACCTTTGAGGTGAATATCTTGTAATGGTTTAACTATCTGGATCTTAAGTATTGCTAAGTAGCCTTTGTTTTCCCAGTCCCTAAGTGAGATTTGAATCCTACAGTTTGCTGAAATATAATTGCCATGCTCTTCTGTGAGTCGACTCTTAGAGGATCTTTATCCCGGAGCTATGTAAAAGTTGGTTATCTCCTGGTTTTTAAAGGCCGTTTTTATGGGAAGCAGATACACGGCTCCCTCCAAGGGGTGAGAGACCTTCCCTTCCTCGTTAGCTCGCTAATGTGGACACAAATGAGCAGCTATAATGAAGTTTTGGACAAGGTAACTTGCTCCATAGCATTCAAAAGTCTATCCAAAGAGTGTTTCACGCCATTAAGTATCCCAGCCGTGTTATAAAATGAACCCACTTGCCAGGAAAGCAAAGAATTGGCTGCTGGAAGACAAGATGCAATTAACTGCGGTGATCTATGGCAATCAATTAAAAATTGCGCCCCCTGGACTATGGAACATCTGTCCATAAGGCAAGACGGGGCTGTTTGAGCCAGTCTTCTGATGTTACTTTTTAACTTAACTGGTTTTAGCTTAGTAAGAACTTAAGGCTACGTGAAATTTTAAACTTGTTTTGACTTGAGCAGCATTCTTGCCGAGTGTCCTACCCGCTTCGGGGTTATGAAATTCTAGTTTCCATCCCTAAAAGGTGCTTAGACTGGGAATAGAAAGGCACAAATGGCCAAGAGGGCTACAAAAACCTTTCAAAAAATGGGGGTCAGTGAGTAGGAGATAAAAAATGAGCAATAAATGACTTAATTCCAATATAGATGGCAAGTAGTAGGGACAAGGTGGTGGGTCAGGAAGAGAGGGTTGGCCGGCAAAATAGAAGTGTGGGAGAAAACCAGCATAACTGGAGTGTTAATACAGAGGGACATAAACTGGCGAGAAGAAAACTGGATGTGAAGGAGGGAGAAGATGCTCTAGGCTACGCGTCCAAGTTGCGTGCGGCGAGAGGGACACGGGGGGGTTTGATAGTGATAAGGGTTGAAGGGGAGGAAATGTGGTGAAATTCAGAGCGGTTGCCGTGAGGACATCAGCAGCACTCGGGTTCCTAAGGGAATGCTGGATTTCTAAATAATATTTGTATTTAATGTGTTGTCTTTACCTCGTTAATGCAACTCTGAGAGAAGTCATTTGGGTCCAACGGTGAAAGCAGAGAATGTAAAAATATTCCAGCAAAATTTAATTCAGGGAGAAAATAGGGAGATTTAATGTCTCTTCTGTTTTTTTTTTTTTTCGCTATTCTCGTCCTGGAAAGTCATGCAATTAGGAATGTCTTCAAGATACTTGGTGAGGCAGTGCAGAAATACATGAGCTGAAGGATTCCTACCCTGGAGATTTGCCTGAAGTGACAGAATCTAGAGTGGACCAGATAAAATTTGTAAGCAGGAATCTCATATGGGCCTTTTGGAGCAGTGACAATTGTTGGTTGTAGTAACATAAGTGTATAATACACGTTTTTGCATCAGCAAAATGTATGGTAGAAACTACTGGAGCAAGAACAGCATATACGTCAGTACACTGGCAAAAGTAGAAGAGTGAACGGGGTGGTGTAAGAGGAAAAATGATTGAAAAATATGATTTTTATCTGCCCCAGAAGTCTGCAGGGAGGCTCCAGCCGGGTTACTGGATGACTGGAGCTAACTGTGACTTGGAATAATTTGATTTGTACAAAGTACTATTTAAGCTGTTTAGTAAATGCTCTTTGCATCTGCTCACGCAGGCAATCTTATGAAAGATAATGTCCTCTTAGCTTGGAAATAATTCAAAGGATAAATCTTTGCGAGCAAAAACTAAGGCGGTGGCAGAGTTCAGGTGCAGATTAGAACGTTTCTATATGTCACGTATGGAAAAGAACTGTCTGAGTGCCGAATAGCAGAGGTTAACACATCGGTATCACTACTACCTGCCTTCTGCGCAGTTGTAATTTTCTACTCAAGGGAGCAGAAGTTTTCTACTCAAGGTAGTAGAAGTAACGTGGCCAAGTCTACTTTTTCTTGGGGTGAAATGCCCGGGGTTGCTCCCATGTGCTCATCTCTGCTTTGCTGCACGGCGGGTATTTTACTGGAAGTAGCTGTGCTTGCAGCGCTTCCCTTGCTCCTTTTTCTGAGTTGGAATTAGTATTTGAGCATCTTGGAGCTCTTCCTCCATTGGATTCATAGAATCAACTCAAAGGGAAAACCTGAGGTTGGGAAGAAGTAGCGTCATTTATCCTCAACAACTGAGAGAAGCAAACCGCGCATTAACGGGCAAGATGCCGAAGAGAGAAGCCGGTTGTACTGAAGTACTGAAAGATGCTCTGAGGATGCTGAAAAACAGAGGCAGATGTTCCCAACCCTTCTCCATGAATGGGAGTTTGTATCGTAGACAAACGCTTCGCCTAGAAATGTTTTCTACACATTCAGAACTGGAAGTCAGATTTTTTTAGAAAGCAACGAAGTGATGGTATCCAGCCACAAAAATTCCAGTGCTAGTATCCAGTGATTAAAAATTGAATACTAGCTGTTGTTTGGGCATATTATTTTAAACACAGTACTAAGCAACACTTGTGTATTGAGTGCTTGGGAGTGATGCGCAGCACTGTCCAATTTATTGCCTCTTTTTTTTTTTTTTTTCCCCAACATTGACAAAAGGATTTGCAAGGAAGAACAAGGAGGGGAAAAAAAAGGGAATTATATGAAGGTTAAGTATCTCTGTTGCTTTAGAAAAGCCATCAGGCTGAATCTACAGTGGCTGCACCATTGCAGCGGCAAAAAGAATAAAATTTTAAATAGACAAAGTAGAACTGATCACAAGGTGGACTCTGCACTTGCTACCGTGGTTGTAGATCCTGATCGATATCGGTGGGGGAGGAAGATTAAACCAAAGCTCTCCTGATGTTGGTTGTAGCTGAATTTTACATTCCTTTCTCCCCTTGAAAGTCTGTTCTCCTGAAGACAGCAGAGCTGTCGGGATACTCAGAGTATTTTTGGCTAAGAAAGATAATGAAGTCTTGACATGGCAATCCGTTTCATACAGAAGATCAAAAGGCACCAAGAACTGGAGTTAAAATCCAAGCGTGGCAGGAGACAGAAACAGAAATGGCAAAGTATGTGGGACGTCATCTCATAGCCATCGTCTCCCGAGCATCACTTTTGTTCTACGGGCTGGGAGGTGAGATGGCAGGGCAGCTTGAAGAGCATCCCGTAAATGAGAAAAGGGATGGGAAGGGTTTTGAGGAGCCTCTGTATGCTAAAAAAAATCCAGTTTATTGGTACTTCGAAAACTCATAATTTTCCTAGCCTAAAGCTTGGAAACCCAGCAGGTTTCCAAGGAGAGAGAAGACGTGCTTGTGGGTGTCCACCTTGCCAAGGTGACTACAACCACGGGTTTAGATTCACTTATTGTTCACAAATTATCTGTTAAAAAGAAGGAAAAGCCTTAAACTACTCCATAGGGTAAAAATGTTTGGAGCAGATTTTTCCATCTGACTCAGGAACTCTTCTATCAGCTGAAGGAGGAGAAAGAAGAGTAATTGAAAATATTCAATACTTCATGAGCCGCAGTCCAAGAAAATGTCTAATGGAGCTGTAATATAATTGGGGTTTTTAGAGCTCTCTGTATTGATTTGTCATTTAAAAACTGTCGTGCTCTGTGTTCATCATACAAGGAGGGAGGAAAAAGAAAATGCTTTATAAATAAATTTCTGAGGACGTACAGGGTGCACTTGGCGTAATGGCTGGACCGTAGCAGAGTTGCTTATTGGCTCTCGCAGCGTGTTTTGCCTGTTAATGGTGTGTAAATTCTATTTCTATTTAAAGCCATGGTGGGACTTATTTTTTCATGTTTCGAGTGTAAAGAGAAAAATGGAGGAGTGGGCAGCATCTCTTTAGGATACATCTCAGTGGATAATGAGATTTCCCCACCTCAAATTCTAGTCTTGCCTGATTTTGTGGAAACAAGAACATTTTATACTCAACGTATGTCTCACACTTGCCTCTGGTTATGGCACTTGGGTCTAGTGCCATTTATCAGCCTAAGTAGCTATAAATTATAAATGCGCTGGAAAAAAAAAACAAACCTTGATGTATAAGAAATTTTCTTCCTCTATTCATCATCTCGCCTCATTTTTAGCTACAATTTAGGCTGTGTGACCATGGCTTTTAAGAGCACGGGTCATTTGCTTTCAGATTGGCAGGCAGGCTCCCTTCCAGCTCTGATGTTGCTCTGAGCAATTAGTGTCCAGAAAGGCTGAATCGAGCAGAATGGGCATGTTGGGTGAAACGATCAGTGGTACTGAGCACGGTGAAGGTTTTGCTTAGAGCTGTGTGGAAAGAGCTCTCAACCCGTGTCTGGCAGCTCCTGTTATTCATTCGAAATTTGGTGCCCAACCTTGTGAATTAGTCTTTTCTCAGGGCTGGAGATCTTGTGTTCGGTTGAGATGGGACTGTCAGGGTATCTGTTGTTGGGCAGGGATCTTCTGCATGCTCAGAGTGCCGCACCATCTGGCAATCTTACCTTGAACTTGTGAGCAAGGACTTGCTTGGTTCTCAAAAGTTTCCACCCTTTTCAGCACAAGCATTTAGATTTATGGTATCTTGGTTGTGATGGTGTCAAGGGTTGGGATGAGCTTTCCCTCAAAACACTGGAGATGTTTAAAAGATGCATAGTTGAGGTTCTTAGAGACATGGTTTAGAGGTTCTTAGAGATGTGGTTTAGAGGTGGGCTTGTTGGGTCAACGGTTGGACTTGATGGTCTTAAAGGTCTATAGAATCAAAACAGTTCTATGTTGAAGGAGCCCATGGGGTAGAAAGCACAGCCAAAACATTCCATGTGCTTGTAGAAGATGCACAGAGAAGTCTGTGGTGTTGTCTAGCAAAGCTGGGAGGTCCAACTTCTGAAGGCAAATGCAACTCATGCTACTCGGTAGCTTCTTACCACCTGGCAATGAAGCTTTTGTTGCCTTCCCTTCTGGGATTGCAGCTAAAATTCTACTTTTCCCCTTTTTCAGGGCATACTTGTGGTGTTAAACTGTGCTGAGGTCCAGCTTAACAGGCCAGGGTGTGCATCTCCTTGTAGGCAGACGGGAGCAGACATCAGCTGGTGACAGAGCTCGTTTTGGAAAGATGCCCCTTGGAGAGTGCATCCGTTGGACCACGTTCTGGGCCATATCCCACCTGGCATCTGTCCTGACAGCTGTCAACATCCACGTGGTGTCGATGAACCCAAAGGGAAAGGTCTCGTCACTCAACAAAGGGCCAGACCCTTCAACCAACAGAAAGACTCTTCATCGATTCACATTGATCTGTCTCGGGCAGCAGTGCCAGATCTCCCGTCAGATGCACTAATGCTTCTGCTTCTGGCTCCTCACCAACCTTTGGGTCATAGAATTATAGAATAGTTTGGATTGGAAGGGACCTTCAAAGCTCATCCAGTCCACCCCTGCCATGACAGGGACATCTTCACCAGCTCAGGTTGCTCAGAGCCCCGTCCAGCCTGGCCTGGGATGTCTCCAGGGATGGTTCATCCACCACCTCTCTGGGAACCTGGGCCAGGCTCTCACCACCCTCATTATCACGAATTTCTTCCTTATATCTCATCTGAATCTCCCCTCTTCCAATTGAAAACTATCACTCCTTGTCCTATCACAACAGGCCCTTCTATAACAGAAGTTCTGTCCCCGAAGAGATTTACTCTAAACTGGCTGATCGGTTTAACTTGTAGCTCCATTTGTGGTGATCCCCTTTTCTAGGTGTTGAGAAACAGGTCAATAAAAGGAGCTGAGAATCTCATCTGGAGGCCCAGGTGGTACAAGGTTGAACAAAAATAGAGACTTCTGGCTGTGTCATGACTTCAAAGGATTTTTTACTGGATTTTTTCCAGAATAGCCTTTTAGATCTACAGACTTATTCACTTTGCTTTTCATTGTTGGCTTGCAGCACCATTTTCTTTTTTTCATTTTATTGTTTTTCAAAGCAGTACGTTCTTTGATTGCCTCCACATTAGATAATCTTCATCTCAAACATCTCCCAGCCAAAACCGTGGCCTTTGCCTAGCCATTGCAAGCTGACTACAGACCTTCTCCATAGACACACAAACTTGCTTTTCTCTCTTGGAGAACATCCAGAGCAGTTCAGACTTTGGAATTCCTCATGGTTTCTGGTGGGAAATGTTTTTGCTGAACCGCGTGAGGGGTGGATGCAAAGAGCACTTTGATATTGCGAGTTGTGAGCGTTGTACGAAACCCGCACTCTGCAGGACGGGCGAAGCCAGTTCTGAAGACGGCGACGTCTCGTTCATGCCTGAATAACAACTGTTGTCCCTCAAGCTCCCGAAAACATTGCGGGAAGATCTCTTATCCCAAAAGGCAACGAGCAGCCGGTCGTTAAGTAGTGTCTGGGTGGTGATTTGACTAATTTTCCTGCTGCAGCGCTCTGCTCGAGGGATCTAATCAGCGAGCAAATTGCAGGTCTGGCTGATTCTTCAGGCCGTGCCTTATCTCACTGTCTTGCCGTTCGGCTTCAAGGGACCTACTTGGCTTTGTCATTTTGAAACAAAGCTCCCAAACTACTTTTTTTTTAGGGCAGTATTACTGGATTAAAGGCTTTACCAGAAGGCTTGGGCACACAATAGCTGCTGGGTTAAGTTGTTTCTCTGGCGAAGCTGCGCTGCTTTCCGTCAGCAGACTTGGTTTAACCGCGCGAAGCTTATTGGGCTCTCGAATCGCCGTGGCAGGTTAAGGACCTTTATGGAGAGTCCCCGTGACTCAGCCGCTGCGTAGCAGCATCCAGCTTGAATCACCGCTGCACCAATAATCACATTAAATATAGAAATTGTGTCCAAAATCTCCTGTCATTCTTAAAAATTCCATTACCTAGCATCCTTTTAACCTGGTTCCCTGGTTTTCTGTGGCCTTTCAAAGGGATCCCTTCATTTCTTCTGCCCTATTTTTCTTGGCCATCTCCGTTGCGAGGATGACAGGGATAGAAGAGACATTTTTGCTCTCCCACAGGGACGGAAATCTGATTTACTCACGAAAGGCATCGCTTGTATAATCAAGCCTTTCTGGTTCTTTGTTCTAGGCACCTATTATTGGAAGAGAACGCTGCTGTGAATTGCTGAGGACTCTTACAAAGAACTAGGGAGGTTTAAATAAAAAGGTAGCAGGTTCAGAAGAAGGATTTGGTAGCCTGTAGTCTTTTATTTCTCACCGTGTATAATACGTGGGAGTTGAGACTTGGATCATTTGTCAGTCCTACGTAATAAAAACGGATCCTAATTGCTCGCAGTCCTTGGCCATGTGATACCAAATTCCTGTGACAGGTAACAATTTTTAATACTGTCGTTCCAAAAATCACAATATAGAAAATTCATCACTTTTGTAACAATAACTTCCCTCTTTCTCTAATCCAGAGTTCCAGGTCTTCAAGGACGTGGGCGATGGGTGGGCTGGCTTGAAACCCTTCCAGTTCAACAGCAGCTTCTCTCCTGTTTTGTTCTCCAGGAGCTTGGCCTTCTGCGTCTTGTTTTTGAGGTGTTAAGTTTGAGAAAGCCTGGGAAAAATGGGCCAGGAATAACTTTGCCTTAAAATCAAGCTACTGGCTTTGGGGAATAATTCAATATTACATTGAGTGAGGGCGAGGGAAGTGGGGTCTGTACTAGGAGGTTGATCAGTGGCTTTGCTGTAGAGTAACTGATTACAGCTGGAGGTGATAAAAATGTTTTATTTAATGGGTCCTCTCTTTATGAGCACCTAAGACCGTGCTGTCAGCCTGTTCTTCCTTCAAAAAAAACGAATTAACCAGCACTGTTGATACTAGCTTGAATTTGTTATCTGCTGGCCAACTTAATTTTCTACTCTGGTAACCCATCTTAAACTAGTGCAGCAGCCTAGCTTAAAAAATCTGCTTTGAGTCCTGATGACTGAAAAATACCTATTTAAATATGCCTTATGCAAAATGAAGTTCCTGACTTGACTAGTACTGCAGGTATTTCCACGACGAGCCTGGTTCTCCAGCTTGGTTTAGCCCACAGCAGTCTAGCTTCCAGCCGGTAGGTCTAACCACAAATCCCAAAGTTTTGAGTCAGCTCCTCGTCTCTGCTGGCTCCGGAGTATTTCTCTACCCCCAACAACACCTCTTCACTTGGCTTTCCCATTTGCCAGCGCAGCAGTCATTACCTGCACTGAATAAATAGCAATTAATCATAGTGATGACTTCCAGGGCACCTACTATTAAATGTGTAAGATCAAATCTTATTTTACCATGTCTACCTCAGCCAGTCAGCTCTTCGTCCTCCTTTCCTTTGCTGCTCATGCGCTGTAAATTTTGTCCTATCTGTGATTTATCCTGTTCCATTAGTATAGTACTAATAAGTTAAATAATTCCTATATGCTTGCGCTAGTCTAACTACTGCGCAGACATCTCCTTCTGGCCAGACTAATGCTATTTTTCTAATGATTTGTCATCTCAACAAGTTCCGATGAGGCCTGGATGCCCGGGGAAGGGGATGGGGATGCATTTGTAATGGGTCTTATATATCTCACACCTTTCTGTGAGGTTACAACGCTGGTATTTTTCTTTTTTTCCCCATTGCCCAAGAGCGCGTAAAGCCCTGACATAAAAAACACGCGTGTCCCATGGTGGTTGGGTTATGTTTTTAGGTCTCAGGATTTCCTGGACACCTCTAGAAGTGTTTGTATGTGTGTTACTCATCTGCACCTTCATAATGATGAGGTTCTTAGGGACATGGTTTAGAGGTGGGCTTGGCAGCACTGGTTAACGGTTGGACACGATAATCTTAAAGGTCTTTTCCAGCCAAAAGAATTCTATGATTTTCTGCATTGCTGGCGTGTTTTCGCTGCACTTGATCAGTGGATTTGCACTTTGAAAAGTGCTTAGGTACCGGTTCTGCATTACTGAAACAGCAGCCCTAGATGTGTGTTTTCGACTGGGAGAAGGGTTAAAACTCGGTTGACCTTCTGTCTGTCCATGCAGTCTCTACTAACCCGAGTTTTAACATTTTCTCGTTGAGCTGTAGGCTCTTTCATAGCAAGCTGGTGTGTTTATAGCTGTAAATTTAATGCTGTGTTCTAGCCAGTGTGTTTCTAGAGCATCGTGTCTGTTGGAATACAGCCCTACAAAGCACTTAGGGGTTGGCAAACTAGACGGAGGGTCTGGCAGGTCAGTGCTTCGTGGTGATTTCTCGCACAAATGTGCACGTGTAGCAGTGCACGAATCTTTTGTTTCATGTTGGGTTGAACTTTCAGCACACAGTGTGTCACCTACTCCACGGTGACTCCCTCGGTCTCCATTCTCAACCCGTTAACCTGCCCGCAGCTTCGTTATTGTGTTTTGAGATGATCAACTGCAGCAAAGCTCTCAAGGTTGTAAGTTCTTCAAGTTAAATCTGTATCTACATTTGGTGTAAGAAGCCAAACAGATCATTAATCCAAAGCCTGCTGGTTTGATGTGGAATCATAGAATCATTTTGGGTGGAAAAGACCTTTAAGATCGAGTCCAACCATTAACCCAACACTGTCCAGTCCACCATGTCCTGAGAACCTCATGTCCGTCTGTCCAACCCTGCAGGGCTGGTGACTCCAGCACTGCCCTGGGCAGCCTGTTCCAATGCCCCACAGCCCTTTGGGGAAGAAACTGTTCCCAGATCCAACCTCAACCTCCCCTGGTGCAACTTGAGGCCGTTTCCTCTGCTCCTGGCGCTTGTTCCTGGGGAGCAGAGCCCGACCCCCCTGGCTCCAGGTTTTGCTTCACATCGTGCTCTGGAACAGGACCCTCACCTTGAACATTGACCTCGCGTGGAGAACCCCTGGTGAATAAGCTGCTCTAACCAGCCACTACGCAGAACTACACTCTTAGTATATATTTCTATAGATTTTCATATTTCTGTAGCAGTTGGCTCAGACTTGCTCCAGCTGACATTACAAATGCCACCAATAATGCACTTTTCTTAAACTCGTTACTGTTGCTGGGCTCCTTCTCTGTGAAGACCTTGATCAGCCTTATTATGTGTGTGTGTATATATATATATATATATTTAAAATTTCCACACCCCCCCTTCATCTTAAAATCCACAGGGTTCCATTTGACCTTTGTTTCTGCTCTTGCCTCTTATATTTGTGGCCACTCAGCCAGGGTTTGCTGGGCTGTCCCTGGAGTTTTAACAGGCCGGGGAGGGCTGAGAAATGGACTGGGCACCCATGTGGGATTTGCTGGAAAATTTGCCCCCTTCTGCCTTTATTTCTCACTTCTTTCTTCTGCTCCATTTCTGCTCTCTTGCTTTTTCACGCCTTTCGCATCCTCCTCCTCCTCAGCTCGAGCAGAAATCCCTCAACCACCCTCATCCCTGGGACGAGAGACTTGGTATTCCGGCGGAAAGCTGCAGAAATAACAAAAACCCCACCATTTTGGCTGCTTTTTCTGTAGCTGCTGGAGTCCTGTGGCACTGCAGAGGTTTGTTAACTGCATCTGCAGATGAGTTCACAAAGCTTCTTTTAATTTTGCAGCACGAGATCCTCTGTCCCGCTCCCCTGGGAACAACCTTGTGGGTTCGCTTCTCCTTCTACCGTTTTTCGCTCCTTCCCTGCACGAGCTGAATTGCATCTTGCTGCAAGTGCCTGAATATCGCTCTTCCCAATTTATATATATTTATCTCTTTTTAGCATAACTGCTCTTCTTGTGCCCAAGTTGCTTTTTCTCCTATTCTCTTAACTTGCTTTTTCCTCCAACTGTTGAGCTCCTGCCACAGTCACACCTTTTGTCTTTGTTTTTTTTATCTACTCCTATCCTCCCACCCTTGTTGGTCTCGCTACCCTTCCTTCGGTATCTTGTGGGGGAAAAGATGTTTTTGTGCTTCAGGATCTCATGGAGTCTTTGATGATTGCATATGCAAACTTATTTACATCTTCTTTGTAGCGCCGGTACCTTGCTGCGTCTTTTCGGTGGCGTATTGTTGATTTAGCTCTGCTGTGTCCTGGTGGGAATTAACTGTCGTGCTGAGAGACTGCTGCTAGCAGCTAATCCCTAAAAAAAGAATAAAAAAAAATGTAAAAGGCATTTTTTGGCTATTTTAGTGGGCGGGGGGGAGTTGTTTGACCACCGTGAGCTCAAACGACACATTAACAAGAGGCTGAAATGAAAATCCAGGGTGTGGGATTTGGAAGAACACGGTGAAAATGTAAGTTAGGCAAAGAATGTCCTCTGATCTACATTCGAGCCAGGGTGAAATGGCTCCCGGTGGTGTCGCGTGTGATTAAATGATAAATTTGCTGGAAGTGACACGATGCTGAGGGTGGTTTGAGGTTCTGCTCTTGCTGGGTGAGGTGCCTTCAAAGTGAGGTTCTCTCTTAGCTATGAGTCTATATGTGCGTCGTTGTGGAAGGTAAATTTTTCTAGATTTCATTAAAACATGAGATTTTCACCTCTGCTCTGCTTTTATATCCACGTTTTTGACTCATGCATGCCAAAGTCATTGCTGAATATCTGTTCCCCTAACGATTAGAACAATTGCAAATGACTCCTGTCCGTGGGTGTCCATCCCATTTTTCTTGGGGAAAAATACAACCGTAATCCCTCTGTGGAGGAATTTACCATTTGGGAAGTGTTTGGAGGAAAAAAGTAGGTTGGAGCAGACTTGGGTAATTCAGCTCCTTGTAAATGAGTTTTAATATGGGGAATTCACGGCTCCAGGCGATGGAGATGGGAACACAATCCGCTGGGCAAGCTGGGATACCCAAATAAATAGTAGGGAGTAGGAGGAGGCAGATTTTGATGTGGTAGGGACCAAAAACTGGTGTAGGCTGCTGTGGAGTTGCACTGAGCCTTGAGGATGGGAGGAATTTAACCTGGATTCTTGCTCTGAACATGAGTTACCCTTTGGTATCTCGATGGGCAGTGTTGTTTTGCCCCGCCACCAATCGATAGTTAATTTATTTTTATAGATAATTTATTTTTATAATTTATTCTAGTGGAACTGCAAGTCAAGAGGAATGATCTCGTATAGAAAGTTACCTGAAGAATTTTGGGGGGGATAGGCTAAAATGGGCTTGTGGATGTGATCTCACAAGGTCAACAGTGTTTTGGGGACGACACAAACCGTGTTTCGCTGCCAGATCTGTACATCATATTTTAAGGTGACTTCCTGAGCTTCCCCTCAATGACACCCACAGCAGGATTTTGAAGCTCTGAAGCAAAACCTGGTTTACGCTTCCGCTTCACAGGTATGCGACAGAGCTAATAATGGATGTTAAGGAACGTTCTGGCTCCTGGCAATTAAACGTTGCTAATGATGAAGTTTCTCATTACCTCCCTCGTGACTGCAGAGGGACGCTCCTGGTGCAGCCCCCTCGTGCTGCAGCCATTTTAAGAGCATCTTCAAAAACAGTTATGCAGCAATAAAAAAGAATAAAATGTGCATATCTTAAGGAGACAGATTGCTGCCTTCATCTGTCTCCCTGATTAGATGCCAGGGCTGCACTGTGCTACAGTAACTTCATTTTTTTTTTCCTTTTTCAGCAAGTACCTCCCATATATCACCATCTTTTATTGAAATATTAATCTGCTGGGTGATTTAGACCATCTAGAAAGATTGTAGGCAGGTACCCAGCTGTCTGAACTTGGGAAAACCTTGAAGGGTTCAGGTCCCAACATGACCTGCAAAGCAGCGGGAGTATCGAGGAATGGGGGAAAACAGTGCAGACATTGCGCTTGGCTCCAGAAAAGGCTGATTTAAAGCAAAACTTCTGCTTGTTTGACTGTCATGTTCCTCATCAAAATCTGCATTTTTAATGTGTTTTTTCAAAGGTTTCTAAGCAACGCCACAGTTTGGTTTGGCTTGGCACGGTCCCAGCATCCGCTCTCTTCCTTTGGGTTGTCACCAGCCAGGAAGCTTCCCACCGACTCGGAAGGGTAGGACATGGTCATTAACGTCCTCCGCTTGGAAACCCGCTGGCTGCTGCTGCTTTAGTTGCTCTGCGGAGTACGACCGTGCTGATAATAAGGGTTCGAGCCCTTCTGAGATCCCACGTGGATCATGGTCATGATTTAACCCAAGCTGCCAATACAACCATGACAGCCACTTGCTCACCCCCCTCTTCACCCTCACCCCCCAAATAGGGGAGAGAATCAAAGGGGAAGGGAAGCTGGACCAACAAGGGCATTAAGCTCTTCAATAGTTCTCACATCATTGCAAGTCTATTTTCTTGGCCATAAGGCAGAGAGTTGAGGACGCAAAGCAAGGAAATAACCCAAAAAGTGATCAGTGTGACGAGATCTGGCTGAACACCCGCTCTTGGTCATCATGAAAACAGACGGGGCTGCCAAGGCCCTGGGTGTTTTCAGCCTCGGAAGCTGTTCCCAGCCCATGCCCAGCAGGCAGGAGGTCCAAAGAGCCGAAACACGGTGTCCTACTGATGTTCCCAGCATCTTGTACTGACTCGTGAGGCTTCCCCCACAATTTATGCAAGCTCTTCGCCATCACGTCAAAGCCACAGTCTTCCAATTGACATTTAACTCTTTAAGAATCATATGGTGGTGTATGTAAACGGGCATATAGATGCATTTCAGAAGGATCTTGCTAGCAAAAAAATGCTGAAGTTTAACACTTAAAGTTATAGACTTTTCCCTCAGACTTCTCCCGTATCCCCATTGCATCCTTACCTGCAGCATATTTTTCAGACAGAAGGCAGCTTCACAGAATCACAGAATGGTTGGGGTTGGAAGGGACCTCTGGGGATCATCTAGTCCAACCCACCTTCGCTCTGACAAAGGTCTTGCCAGGAAGGCACATTTCCCTGTCCATTTTCCCCATCCATGGTGGTTACTTTGCCAAATTCTGCAGCTAGTTCCATCATTTTACTGTGCATTTATGTCATGGTTTAACCTGCTGTGCCCCATCCATCCCCCTTCCTCGATGCCTCACACCTGTGGGCAGAGCTCAGAGTGTCCTTGGCTCTCAGACCAGAGCCATTAAAAACATTAACTCTGTCCCAAGGTGTTATCTCTTGTTCTCAAACTAAGTCCGAATAATGACCATGCTAGCTAGGAAAAAGAAAGGTTTCTAACTGCATGAAGAAAATTAACTTGTTTTCTGTCAAACCAGCACAAGGCACAATCCCCTTGACCTTGTCATCGAAGGGAAATGCAATCCCACCTCCACCACCCTCACCTCAGGGGCGGCTCGCTACCATGAGACAAGCTCCATTTGGCAAGTGTCCATTGTGGTTATTAACACAGTTCGCCCTTTTATGTGATGCTATGCTTTTTTTTCTTGTTTGCTACACATACTGGGTCTGAAAACTAATACTACGGGTTGACCATGAGTCAACAAGGTGCCCTTGTGGCCAAGAAGGCCAACGGTACCTGGGGTGTATTAAGGAGAGTGTGACCCACAGGTCGAGGGAGGTTGTTCCTCCCCCTCTGCTCTGCCCTGGTGAGGCCCAATCTAGAGTTGTGTGTCCAGTTCTGTGCTCCCCAGTTTCGTTAGGACAAGGAATTACTGGAGAGAAACCAGTAGAGGGACACAAAGATGCTGAGGGGTCTGGAGCATCTTTCTGATGAGGAGAGGCTGAGAGAGCTGGGGCTGTTTGGCCTGGGGAAGAGAAGCTGAGAGGGATCTGATCAATGGGATCAATATCTCAGGGTGGTGTCAGAGGATGGACCAGACTCTGTTCAGTGGTGCCCAACGCCAGGGTGAGGGGCAACGGGCACAGACTGAAACACAGGAGGGTCCATCTGAACATGAGGAGAAACCTCTGTGCTGGGAGGTGCCAGAGCCTGGCCCAGGCTGCCCAGAGCGGGTGTGGAGTCTCCTTCTCTGAGACATTCAAACCCGCCTGGACACATTCCTGTGTGATCTGCTCTGGTGAACCTGCTTTAGCAGGCGAGTTGGACCGGATGATCTCCAGAGGTCCTTTACAACCCCAACCATCCTGTAGTTCTTTGATATCCAGCTGTGTCTCTGAGGTCCAAATCTTTGAGCGCTTATCTTTAACGTCATTGTTGGGCATGCTGCTTTCTCTTCGTTCCTCCTGTTGCAAATCTGACTTTAAAGAATGAAGGTGGAAAACAATATTTGTTGCGGACTGGATAGCAGTTTTTTGGGGATCAGTTTTTTGCTGTATCGGTGACGTGGTGTTACTGGCTCTCCTGATGTTGCACACGATGCTGAATAAGTATCTAAGTGCATGTAATAATTCCTGTTTGCATGGCTTCTTAGAAAGGTGACCCTGTTTAACTGTGAAATTGTGCAATGTTGTTGGTTTTCCACCTGTAAGCAGGAACCGTGGGAGTTCAGCCACTCTTCAAGAAGTCGTCTTGTGTAATACTGAATTTAGGGAAATTAAAAGATAATTTATGCCGTTGAGAGCATGTACTTAAGTCCTCCACTGGTTCTCAATTCAGTTTCTTATGCAGTCTGCCTAGGAAATACTAAAAATTGGTTAAAAAGGCACAGAGGATCCTGCTTCATATGTTTGAATAAATGAGGCACAGGAAGAAACCCGTATGAGTCCTTGTAAAGAGTCATTTTGTCAAGGTTAACACACCATGCTTTTAAATCGCTAGCCCAGTCTCTTTATTCTGATAGTCTTTCTATAAAATGGTGATTTCTTACGGCCTTAGGATTTACTTTAGGCACAACTTGGTATCTGCCGAGGTTCCTCCAGTGTGGAAGAACCTAAAGCTCCATCCTCTCGGGGTGAGATGTGGTCCCCCAGCAGTAACGACCTTCTGACGGTAGAATTTTGGAGTGAAGGAATGCGGCCGATGGACCCGCTTCTTGCTGGAGCCATTCGTGTTTTCCGTGAAAAGTTTGGCTTGAATAAAAGCCGCTCATAAATTGCAACAGCAGCGTTTTGCTGAGGGCTGCGGTTGAACTCGATGCCCTTTTGCGTGAGTTAAATGACAGTGGAGGGAGGAAAAGCAACGTGACGTCTTCTGGTGGGGGATAACGATGCTCAACTGTCTCATAACCAAAACAGCGCTGCTGTTCTTGCTGAATATCTCTGTTTTGCAAGATAAAAGGTTGGGAGGAGCACCGCAGCAGTGACCCTCTGAGGATTATGCAGAGCTGGTTCCAGGATGGCCTTGAGGACATCTGAACCGCTGCGCTACCTTCCCTGTATTTAAAACAGTCAACGTCCAAGGCCACCGTGCGATGACAAGCTCCTGCGTACCGAGCAAAGCGTAAGAACTGCAAGAGGCATCTGACACACCGATGATATTAAACTATTTCTAGCAACTGTCCCCATCATGGCATATGACCTAGCTCTCAATACGCAGCTGTCATGGCAACTGTAAAGGTCAGCATATTTTCTAGCTATTATTTAAGGTGGGCAGATAATAATTTTCTGCCTTGGGCAAACAAGCGTTTATTTGGTTTGAAACTTGGGACAAGAAATCCGGGCTGGGTTGTCTGAGCTGTTCTTGAACCTACAGGACTCCAGGTGGCCCTGAAAGGAAAGGAGGTTGTTCAGCTGTCCTAATGGACTGCTAAGAGATTACTAGGAGGCAATTAAAATTACTCATCAGCAGCTCGTAATCGTCCCTTGCATTTGTTTGCTACTTGAGATGCAGCAGCTGTGTTGTAAGCAGAAGAGTTCAGGTAGATTGAGGCCTGCTGGTAGACTGGGCATTTGTCTCTGTGTTTGTTGGGTTTTGCAAAGCCGAACCTTCAGATCTTGGTGAGTTTTGATGCTTCATTGAGCTCCGGAGTAGGACAACCTCACTAACGAACAACTTCTGTGGCAGGATTTCACCAAAATTGCCAGAAATTGCAACCAATAGCTATAGAGATCCTGGATTTTGGTTATACCTTCTTTGTCTTGGTGACAGCCAATGTTTCTGGAAGGGACAGTGCGGCTGTAAGTGGGTGTCTGGTGATGCTGGTGATGGTGAATGGGAGGCTGGGGCTGCTGGAGTTCGGTATTTTTTTCTTTTTATGGAAGGATAGTGGAAAGATACTAAAAACATCAAGTCACTTTGAGACACTCAACTGCAGACTTCAGAGGCTCCAAAACAGTTTGGGTTTTGGTTTTGGGGTTGGTTTTCTTTCCTTTTGAACATACCAGCTCTAGTGACACAAGCTTGGCTCACTAGAAGTTTAGGGTGGTTGGTTGTTTTATATATAGAATCATAGAATAGTTCGGGTTGGAAGGGACCTTCAAAGGTCTTCTAGTCCAACGCCCCCCCAAGTTTGGATCTCCTTGACGTGGTTTTTCGAAACCTGCAGCCTCAAGATGTTTTGAGGCCACCCTACAGAGGCTGGCGGACAAGAGCAGTCCCTTGTGCTTGTGTTAGCGTAGGAAGCTGTAAATCTGCTGGTGACCTGATTTAGCTGAAAAATCGACAGACAAAAACTTAATGCTCAGGTGAGACTGGGTGAGAAGGGCCTCCTGGTGATGAAGAGAATGAGGGGAGGAAGAGGATCGTAAGGTTGTTCTTCTCTTGGCCGGCATTTGTTGGCTTGAAGTGACCATAGGAAACTAGTGATTGAGGATGCCTTTGCTGATTCTTCCAGCAATGAGAGAAGTCTGTGTCGTGGACTTCTGCATCCTGGTGGGTTGTCCTTGATTTTAAGGAATAATCCAACCACTGAAGCCAATTCTGTGCACAAAACATGTGGATAGTTCTCAGCCCTCAGGTCCAGAAGTTGCGTCTTCATTTTGATCCTACACAGATGAAAAGAACAGCTTTTTTATGAGGTACAGAACCCAATATAAACTCTGATTTTATTAAGTAGACTAAAGGCCTAATTAAGAAGGGTTTACAATAATCTCTCCGAATAAGTGAAGTCATGTTATCCCTCCTGCCTGTGGACTGAGCCTTGCTGGTTTTGGGGAGGTTTTGTAATACGACTTTTGTAATATCGTGTCCCTTTCTGACTAAGAATTTACTTACAAAGCCGTCCCTCCCAGAGGATGACAGAGAACAGGGCCAGTGGAGTGTGGTGGAATCATCTTGTGTTGCCTTAGAAGTTCATATATCTGAAGTATTTTGTTTCGGCCTTTTTGAGTCGCTTTTTATTTGGTGTACATGAAGTGAGCTGCGTTTTACCGGACTGAAATTACCGCCTCGCCCACAATAATTCAGCTGAGTCTGGGAAGTGGTCAGTGACTTTTGAAAAGCAGCATGACAAGATATTATTGTTAGAGAGGGAGCGGTGAAATCCATGAATGTGCACTTTAACATTTTCACTGCTTTCCTACACTTGCCCACAATCACCCAACCAAGTGGGTTTTCTGCCCTGTCAACCTTCGGAGATGAGTATTCCCTTTATCACGCTGATTTTTCTCTACATATGACATACATCCCACAATATGATGTCAGAGAAGCTTAAATGTTGCAGGGTAACAAATACCCTGTTTCCCAAAAAATAATACCTACCCTGAAAATAAACCCTAGCATGATTTTTCAGGATTTTTGACAATGCTCAGAATATCAGCCCTACTCCAAAAATAAGCCCTAGTTACAGTTCATTAAAAAAATTCAATTTAAATAGTGTCCAGGCAGCTATGCATGTAAAAAAGTAAGCATCTTTTGGGGCAAAAGTTGTATATGACTCTGTCTTATTTTTGAGGAAACACGGTAAATGCTGTGAGGACTGGAACTTGTGGCTGCTTTTGTGGGGTTGGTGATTCAGTAAGAACTCAGGGTCTTGCAAAATGAAGTTGAGAGCATTTGCTTTGAAGGACGAGGGGAATACGAGGCTGCTCTTCTAATGGGATTGACTATTGAGTCGCATCTAAGTTTTTTTTAGACTGATTCTTTGAGGGACTCATATCCCCAGCAGAAAACACAGTCCAGCATCTCTGACAGAAGTTACAACGAGCGCTGCAGGAAGAGTTTAAGCAATGAGATCTTCATGAACATGTTGTCCTAGACGCACGAGAAAGGGAAGGCGACTTAAGCTGCTTTTCTAGAAAGACAAGCATGAATCACTTGGGTTTCTGTGCTTTGTGAGTAACGCTGTAAATCTGTGGTGCTTGCAACGATGCTTTCACAACCCACCCATGCCATCCTGCGTGCGTGTAAACTCTGACGGAGCAGCATCTCTTAGCTGCGCCTCCAGTTGGGTGAATGAAAGTTTAAAATAAAATTAAAAAAAAAAAAAAATAATTAAAAAAAAGAAAAAAAAAAAAAAATAATTAAAAAAAAGAAAAAAAAAAAAAAACCAAACAAACAAAAAAAAACCCACAACCAAAAAAAAAGTGTTGACGTCCTCATGTACTTTCTAAAAATAGGAGCACGCTTTCCTGCGTACGGTATTAGCGTAGTTAAACCATTGTCGTTGGCATCACAGTTTTGCAAAGAGTCAAGCGGGTACAGCTGAGGGAACGTGTTTGAAACAGGATTTGTCATCTGCAAACTGCTGTGGTTCCCGTGACCTGCTATTTTGTGAGGAACCCTTCAGGTTGGACATTTGCTTTATGGTCCCAAATGTACTTAAAGAGTGGGTCACTACTGAGAATTATTTTTTTTTAATTGTTATTTTTTGAATAGTATTTCCCCCAGTGCAAGTGGCCAAGTGGTATCTGGACCACAGGGAAAACTAAATATAATCCAAAATGCTGTGAATCCACCTTGAAAGATTCCTTCAACTCAGAGAATTATTTCAGTTGCTCCTCTTGTATAAGCAGAACCCTCCTTTCCGTGGAAACCTCCTTTTCATCCTTGCTGGCTTGTGGTGATGCTCAATATCGAGAATCGTGTTGAATGAACCCAGGTAAAACCTGGGTATCAGCAGCGGTGAAAGCTTCCCCGGAGGCATCCCCTTCTCTCAGTCCTTTGGCATCTAAATTGCACCTTTGCAAATAATTCTTGAAAGCCAAAACCTGTTCTTTTGAACAGATTTGCTGGTTTTATTCGTCGTTTGCTTGCAGACGCTGCTTTTGGCTTGTGACTGCGAGGCGGTCCTCGTCGTCGCTGTGGAACAGCAGAAACCATCCTGTGTGTTTTTATTATCCTTCATTTTTCCGCTTCGGCTCTCTGCCGTGGTGCGGGAGCGCTGCTTGCCGGATGGAGAACCGGGTGCTCAGCCCGTGCCCTGCCAAGACAATGTCGCAGTGCTGCGCAGCGGATATTTGAAGTCAGTAAGTTGGAAGGAATCCTTCGGAGTGACCTCTCAAACCATGACTCGCTCTCAGCCCTGGCTTTACTAAACCCTCCTGCTCCGGATCCCCGCCCAGTGAAGACTGACTTTGGTTTTAGTGACTAAGCCCCACTTTCGGATATTTTCTGTGTGTTTACATGTTCTGTGGCACTTAGAGTAGGATTTGAAAGGAATTGAATGGATTTCCTAGCGTAATGATCCGTATGTCCCAGATTCTGGGTGATACCTCTGGAATTTACTGGTAAGAGCAGCCAGGTGACAAATATTTCCTGCTGCTGAGCTCTGTCAGTGATATCCAGCAGCCCTGTTGCCGGTGACCTAAGTTGGCACAGGCTTAGGTAGGATGGACTGCGGATCTGTGTGCGGTATCATCATATTCAGCCTGAAAATTCATGTATTAGCATCTCCTCTTTGTTCGGTGGTTGGCATTGGGCTGGTTTCACTTTCCAATGTTCGCATGCGGTTTAAAGAAATGAAAAGGCTGGTGCAAGACCGAAGGATGTGAAGAGCAGGATTTGATTAAAATCTGGGCTTTGGGGACAAAGTGGTTAGGTTTAGTTCTAAGACTGCACAATATTTCTTGGAGTGGCTTTGTTTTAACCGATGTCACAACCGTACCTGCCATGGGGGGCTGAGACTCAGCTGAGAACCTGCAAGAAGAAAAATAAAACAAAAAACAAGAGCAGCGGCGAAGGAATTTGGAGGCACCAGCCAACGAGAGGCGTGTTCTCACTGCCAGTGCAGTTGGGTGAAATCAGAGAGCGCCGTGCTACTCCAGTTCCCCCCTGTGCATCTACGTGTTTCAACAAAGGTCCGTATTAGTTGATCTCCAAATAAAGACGTGGTGCCAAGCAACAGCAGTAACTCAAGCCCCAGTGTGCCCGAGGTCCAGCTCTGCTTTTATATAACTGGCATTTCCCAGCTGACAGACAGATGAGACCGTGCCGACTTCTTTGAATGTTTACCGCCGCGGTGATGATTAACGGTGATCGGTGACAGGAGGGAGGAGACAAAAGGCACTCCTGAATATTTGATTCGGTGCCGTCTCAGTATTTCGGTTGTTAAAACTGAAAAGGTTAAGTGAAGATGAAAAAAACAAGTAGGAAATTGGGGCTGAGGAAGCTGCGTTACTTGAGAGCCTTTTCAGACTCTCTGGGAAGCGCCGTAGAAAGGTTAAAATTTGCAGCTCAAATGTTAGCGGGGATCTCGCTTGAGTGAGTGTCTCGAAATATATCTCAAGTCTCGGTTCACAAAATGAAAGCTTAGAAGCCTTTCTCGGCTGAGAGGCAAGAAGGCAGCAGGGCTGAAGGGCACAGAGGCAGAAAGCTGTGAACCTCTGAGGTATTGCCTCACCCCATCGGAATGGCTCTGGAACGCAGAGCGTGATGTGGCGGGTGAAACAAGAGGGTCATTGAAGGAGTGGGTGCTCGGCCAGATGTTTTTAGGGACCTTGACAATAGCCCTTTCATTTCCTGCGCCCAAGTTTCTACCAAAATCCAGCGTAGCTCCGCAAGGAGGGAGGCTCGTGATGGGCGGTGGAGCTGCCGCCTGGAGTAGGAGGCTCGTTGGTGGAGTGAATGTCCCAGAACAGGATAAAAAGAGGTGGCTGGAAACCATCTCTGAACTGCGGAACCGCTCTGGAAGAGAGAAACAATATCCTGGATCTGTCACAAGTGCAAGGTGGAGGCTTAAAAGAAGGGAAAGCGAGTTTTAACTTCAGTTATCTTTGTGAGATTTGGGAGAAAATGTTACGTGGGTTGGATTTCTGAGACCATTAAAATCTGGTGTTTGTATCAAATGTTGGGTTTGTACCAAGTCTGGTCTCAGGTTTTCATAGCTAAATTAATTTGATAAGTTTGCTCCAGCTTTTTTCATTCTACACCTGTGGAAGGGCTGCCACACGATACAAAAATTTACTTCTTCCCACAAACCGAAATAACTTGTCTTGAAGGTCTCTCTGTGGAGCCGTTATGGGTGCTTTGAAGCTTAAGGTCTCAGATACGAAGTCATGTAATCCCTCTCTGTGTTATTCATCAGTAGAGATGGGTGTTCATGAATAATTCGGAGAGGCCGTGGAGTCTCCATGCATAGAGATGTTCAAAACCCAACTGACCTCAACTCTTCTGTTAGTCTATTAAAAAAAAGCTCTTTCAGGGTGCAGGACTCTACTTTTTGGGTGGATGTACTCTTCAGATTTGTCTTACCTGGGCAGGAACTCTCCTGTATTCTGGAAAGTGCCTGGTGCATCACATGTGCATCCACTGAAAGGAATTATCTGGAGTTGACTTTTACCCAGTGGATAGAGTTTGAAATTTATTTATAACACTGTAGAAACATAGAATTGTTTTGGTTGGAGAAGACCTTGGTCACCAAGGTCATCAAGTCCAACCGTTAATCCAGCACTGCCAGGCCCACCTCTAAACCGTGTCCCTGAGAACCTCGTAGAATCATAGAATCATCTTGGTTGGAAAAAAAACCCTCAAGATCATCCAGTCCAACTGTTAATCCAACCTTGGCACTAACCCATGTCCCTGAGAACCTCATCTGTGCATCTTTTAAACCCCTCCAGGGATGGTGACTCCACCACTTCCTTGGGCAGCCTGTTCCAGTGCCTGACAACCCTTTCTGGGAAGAATTTTCTAGATTAAATAGAGAAGAAATCAAATATTAGATAGATGCATTTAATAAACACAATAAACAATCTGGATAAGGGCTTAATTGCACTTTACTTTGCGAATTACTAGAGATCCATCTGTACAGAGGAAGGTGATGAGAATGACGGAGGTGATAAAGCAGCTATCTTAAGAGGCTGTGAAAAAGCTGAGGCTCTTCCACTTACGGAGAAGTTTGGGTGGTGATGGGTGGAATATGATGTTTGTGGACTCGGGAGTTTGGTGATAAGGTGGATACTGAGTTGCTGGAAGCCCCACAACACTGGAACCAGGGGAACCTCATGTGAGTTCGTGGGAGATGCATTTGGCGTGGGTGAGAGGACATCTCTTAGAGCGGGTACGGCATTTCTAGACCTTTATCATGGAGGTTCAAAACGGATTTTTGAATTTAGAGACGGTGGGACCGGGCAGGGGTGCCTGTGCAAACAAGGGGATGGAGGTGGTGACAAGCCACGCTTAAATAGCGTCTCCTGATGCCACCATTGGGAAAGTATGGGGCTGGCAAGGCCACTGGTGTGGCCCAGCAGGTTCTATCTCATCTTCACTAACACAAAATCCATAATTTGGATGTACCAGATCTGTTTGGCACCCAAGTTAGCGCTCAAATTGTTATCTTGCATTTCTTAGTTGTATTTCTTGTTTCCATTTCTGTGAAGAACATGCAGATACTTGAGAGGCCACGTGGATACTTGAGTTAATGGTTTCCAGAATAGACCGAGCCAGGGGTGACCTTCAGGATCTGTGCAAGCCAGAACGATGCTTGGGTTGGAAAAATATTTAGTATTTCAGGTGGTATAGATGTATCTGAGGACTTTGATTGCTGCTTCTCCGTGGTTAAGGTGCTCAGAAGGTCCATTTCTGACACTTGAAGTTACCTGAAAATGAAAAGGGATTTTTTAGGAATTTTTCCTAGGAATTTTGTAAATGTTTCAGTTGATTTAGGCTTGTCTTGTGGTCTCTTCTTCCTGATTGCACACCTGATGGCAGTTTTTCCTCCTCTCGAGCAGTCCAAAGACCACAGTAGAGTATCTTGAGCACGTGTGCGATGGTGGCATCAACGTGCTCCAGCTTGGTTTTCTTCCAACCTTCCTTTACAGGATGGTCCTGTCCTTGTTTTATAGGAGATGCAGCTGCTGAATATCTGCTTGAGTGGAAATGTGAGCGTGCTATTCACCTTGGTTGTGCCTTTAAACTGGAAATATCATTTTATCCAAGAACTGCCGCGTAATTTCCTGGGATAAATTGTGAGGTGAAGAGGTCATTCATCTCAACAGCTAATAGCCAATAAAACTGGGAGCCGTCAGGGTTAAAAGAAATAATTTTTTAAAAGGCTTACCCTTAAAAATGAAGTTAGCTTTAAAATAAGAAAATTGTTTATGCAGCCGTTGAACAGTAAGAATAGTTAAAGGATCATCAAGCCATTTCTATAGTCACATTACAGTTTTTCAATCTTTTCATGAGAGGTTTAGTAAGAGAATTTTCACAGTTGCTTAATTGTTTCATCCTACCTAATTATTCTGTATATAAAAATGAAAACTGGGAAAGAAAATAAAAAGAAAAGCTCATTTACAAAAAATAAAAATTTGGGTCCTGTAGTGTTTTGATACTCTCAAAACAACTTTTATTTTCCTGGTTTGAGACCTGGATACGATCTAATTGGCTGCACGGAGATATTTGAGGTCCTTTTTTCGGTGCCAGGAACATACAGGGTAACGGATCATCATTAATATCACAGTAAGGACACGAGAAGCAACGTTTCATCCGCAGGATGAATCTGCAGGAGCTTATTTTCCTGTTGCAAGGGCAGAAATGCTGCAGCACTGAAACACCAATTGCTTAGGAACGTCTGGGGTAATTTTAAGTTCACAATCAATGTTGGTGCATAACTTGCATTTGATTATTTGAATTTTATTATTCAATCCAAACCCCATTTCCTGTTAGTTCCTCGGAGCTCTGTTGCCGTTCACAGCGTCGGGGTAGAGTGGAAGAAGCGTTTCTGAATTAATAACTTAACAGGGAAATAAACAGCAATTGATATGATGGAGCTGCTTGATCCAGCCTCGCTCAGGAGAATTATGAATAAAGTTAATAAAGCGTGCAGGGGAACCTGGATCTCAATGCTCTGTTTCCTCTGTCTTCTCATCCCTGCCCAAAACACCAAATCAAAATATGCCTAAAATACAATTTTACTTGAAAAGCCTAAATGCAGAGTAGGAATCTGAAGCTCCTTTATTTTTTTCAACACCTGCCTGATCCTGGAGACTCCTGAAATTATCTAAGACTTTCGACGTATTTTCGGCTTTAAAGACACAATTCTTCTTTTAGACCTGAGGGCGCTTCCATGCCCAGCAGCACGTGATCTCGCCTCTGATGTTTTTGTTGATCAAAAAGTGACGGCTTCTTAGAAGAAGAGTGCTGAGGCTTATAGGGAATAACAAAACATCAAAGACGCAGCTACTGGATAGCAAGATGAATCATTAGTAGCTGGGATTGATTTATGACAGTATAGAGCTCTTGTCAAAAATACCTAAAATTCAGACGGAGATCAGTCATTTTTTTGAGTGCGGACTCATGAAAGCTATTTTTTCTGCCCGCTTTTCAGTAGAAAAGGACCTAAAGGTGTTCAGAAACAATGGCTGTGGTTGTTACACTTTGCCTTTGCAATTTATAAAAGTCTTTTCTCTTTGTATAGAGAATTTCTCCATTTCTAGACTAGCTTGGCACTCTCGTACCTGAAAGCTGGTGCTGAACTCCAGGGATTCCCAAAAGATTCCATGTACCAAGGGTCATTTATAGAATCACAGGATGGTTTGGGTTGGAAGGGACATTTGAAGGTCATCTGGTCCAAGCCCCTGCCATGAGCAGGGACATCTTCAGCAGCCCAGGTTGCTCAGAGCCCCATCCAGCCTGGCCTGGGATGTTTCCAGGGATGGTTCATCCACCACCTCTCTGGCCAACCTGGGCCAGGCTCTTGCCACTTTCAGGGGCAAAAATTCCTTATATCTCATCTGAATCTCCTCTTCTTTAGTTTAAAACCATCACCCCTTGTCCTATCACAACAGGCCTCATTAAAAAGTCCATCCCCATCTTTCTGATTGGCCCCTTCTAAGTATGGAAAGGCCGCAATAAGGTCTCCCCAGAGCCTTCCCCAGGCTGAACAGCCCCAACTCTCTGAGCTCTTCAGTGGATGACCCTTTCTCGTCTGGTCCAGTATCTCAATTTGAGGTGATCTGCTTCTAAAAGGGAAAAAAGTAGCACTGAATGACCCATTTGAGCATCCTCCTGAGGCATGCTCAGCTCCAAGCAGGGATGTGAAGCGAACACTGACAATAAAGGAGTTGGCTCAGAGGCAGGTGATGTTTTGAGTCACTAATGAAATACATTGTGGAGCTGCAGGTGGTAGAGCTGGAATACTATTGTCTGCCTCAGGAATGATCTGAATTATTATTCATGACATTCAAAGAGCTGCAGCAGAAGGTAGTTGCTGTTAACTGTGTCGGCGATGGATGCGGAGTTCAGTGTAGCACATCTAGGACATCATTGTAGATCAGGAGATGGTTCCTTCTCTGAAGAGCTTATGGCTTGAATGGAGAGGGTCAGAAAAAGCAGAGATAAACTAAGCAAAATTATTAACACAGTTGTAGTTATTGTGTTCTCCGGGATTCTTGACTTGATAAATCTACCTAAAGGAAGAAGAAATGATGGAGAAAGGGGTTGGTGCGGGCAGAGGAAGCCTCGGCAAAGCAGCCGGCCATTCTCTAGGGTCAAAGGCAAGACTCTTGAGGCAGTTCTTGGGGCTTGTCCAACTGGATGGAGTTTCTGGGTGGCTTTTCTCATTTCGGAAAGCTCTGTGATGGTGCGTAGGACAGCAGTGAGGACACACACTCTGTGCATGGCTGGAGATGGCGTGTGCGGGGAGCACGGGTCGTCCCCGCGGTGTTAAAGATGCGGGAGGATAAAGCCACGGTTTGAGCTGAGAACAACTTGACACAAGCTTAAAGGCCGTAGTCCTTCATGTGCCAGCTGGAAAGGTGTTGAGGATTTCTCGCTCCGGTTCCATGGTCACAGCAAAATCAAGGTTTGGAAGCTCCCAACTCCTTCGTGTAGCAACTCAAACATGTCCCTGCTTTTCCTTTTTCATTATCAACCTACAAACTTGTGCCTAATCAGCTGAGTCAAAGATGCTTTTCCCCTCGCTTCCTGGTTTTCTGTCTCCTAAATGAGGCAACTAGGAGGGTTCTGACCTTCAGCTGCTGCTAATTCATATTCTGCCTTTGGTTTTAATTTGAAAGGCCTGATCAGCTGCGTTTCCAGCCCGTGTCTGAAGGGTGATGGGTCATCACTTTACAGGTGTGGAAATGAAGATGAAGTAGCGAATGCCTGGAGTTCACCCAAGCCCATGGTAAAGCCTTGGCTGGATGCCCAGTGCGAGACCTGGACTTGGCTGCAAAACTCATCCTGTTTCCAAATAATCCGAAAGCCATAGTTCAATGCTAAAATCATTGTATGAGATAACAGTTTCTAGACAGAGGTTTGTGAAACTGCTGAAACTGTATTTTCCAATTTTTCATTTATTGAAACGAGTGTATTAGTGGAGATTTTCTTTGTGCATACTTTCAAATGTCAGTTCTCCTATAGATCTCTGGCACGGATGTCTTGTATAAATAGACTTTGACTAGTTGTTACTGGAGCTTCCAGTTCCCACGCTGATTCTTATCAAAGAAGATTAGTTCCCAGCCAAAGTTGTTTTGTTTTTTTTTTTTTCTTTCTTTCAAGGGATTTATCACATAAAAACAAGTCTGTGGCTTTACTGCAGTGCTCAAACTGCCACACTTCTGTACTGGGACTAATAATGACCTGCTGAGCCACTAGAAGATGAGTTGGGCTTGATTGAGCCCTCTCTGCCTCGTTGTTAAGACTGGAACCAGGACTTGGTTCCTGTCAGGTAGCTTTGGGTTTGATAATCACCTGCCTGCACGGAGGCTGAGATCTCGCCCCGACGCTTCCATTTTGTATTCCTGGCCTCAGATCGCGTTGAGCAGTTGATAGCTTGATGGCATCAGCTTGTTGTTTTGGTTTTTTTTTTTCTTCGCTGAACGCTTGTCTACGTCTCGACATTGCTGGCACAATGTGATCCGACCGGCTCCTCCACTGATTGCTGCGCTCTTGGAGAGGCACCCGCCAGACTCTGCGGGAAGCCAAAACTGAAGTCGAGTTCGTTTAAGCGTGAGGTGTTTGCAAGATGCCTGTAATTGCGTTGCTAGGCCAAGAAATCAGGATAATACGAACGCCCTGTAGAGATTTGAATCCCCAGCAGCATCAGGACCTGTTGAAATAGCAGAGGAGCTGCCACCGGCAGCTGGAGGTTTGGGGTCAGAAGTGCCACTAAGGAGATTTTCCTGCCTTTTTGCCTTGATTGTTGGATGATCTCTTTGAACGCTGAGGTAATGGAATCATAGAATGGTTGGGGTTGGAAGGGACCTTAAAGCTCACCTAGGCCGACCCCATGGGCAGGGACATCTTCACCCAGATCAGGTTGCTCCAAGCCCCATCCAAATTGGTCTTGAACCCTTCCAGGGATGGGGCATCCACAGCTTCTATGGGCAGCCTGTTCCAGGGCCTCGACACCCTCATGGGGAAGAATTTCTTCCTTATATTGAATCTAAATTTACTCTCTTTCAGTTTAAAGCCATCACCCCTTTGTCCTACCACGACACGCCCTTATAGAAAGTCCCTCCCTAACCTTCTTGTGGGTCCTATTTGGGTACTAGACGCTGCTATACGGTCTACCAGAACCTTCTCTATGCTGAACCACATCCTCATAGCAGATGTGCTCCAGCCCTCTGATCGTCTTTTTGGCCTCCTCTGGACTCGCTCCAACACATCCGTGTCCCTCTTACGTTGGGCATCCCAAAGCTGGACACAAGACCCCAAGTGGGATCTCACGAGAGTGGAGCAGAGGATCAGACAACCCAAAGCACCCAGTTTTCCCGAGAACAGTCCCATCTTTGGGAAATCTTCTTGCTTGGCTAATGCGGGCTCGGGGCTTCTTGCTGGCGTTGTTAATCTAGAGGGGAACCATCTCCCCTCAATATTAAACCTACCATCGGTGTAATTATTCTCCAGTAGATGCTGTTCTGTCACACTAAAGCGCGTGGGCTGTGTGCCAGGAGCGTGGCTGGCACTATTCCCCCCCTCTTTGTACCGTCCAACAAAGCCGGAGCTTCCTTAGCATCTAGAAACAGAAAATCCATTTAAAAATAAATTTAAACAAAAAGGCGACAAGTGTATTCACAACGTACCTGTATAAATAATTATAACGTGATAGCCATGCAGCTAGACCCAGCTTGTTTTCCTGCGAAAGGTCCCTGCTCATTGCAAAGGGGGTTGGACAAGGTGACTTTTAAAGGTCCCTTCCAACCCAAACTGTTCTATGATTCTATAAAGTCACCCTGACTTGCAGGAAAAGCTTTGGGCTCCTCAGATTTAGTGCTGAGTTACTGTTTGGGTTCCTCTAAAACCTGATTTCTTTCAACTCTTTCTGATTTCTTCCCACTCAGCATACGGTATGTGTTTAATTCCTGTCTCTAAATTGGAAATAAAAATATGGATCTGGTAAACTCTGGAGGACCTAACCTCTGTGGTATTAGAGTATGATGAATTTTTGCATAATAAAACTTAAAAGATACACTCACTGATGCTGTTGTGGGTGTTAATAAAAGATTATTTTATTCAGGGGCTACGTCATTAGTAAATACACTTTTTCCAAAAGCTTCTGCAGAGAAAAATACTTTACAACCACCGAAGTTTGAAGTATGTCATGTAAATACTGTGAATAAAATCATCTCCATCTGGGTGGCCTGGTGCTTTCTGACCTCTCCCGCTTCCAGTCCTGCACTGTAAATATTATGTAAAAGGGAAGAAGCTGTTCAGAACAGCTCTCACTTTTTAAATTGAGTTCAAATGTGCTACAGGAAGGACATAAGCTGGTTGAAGAACAAAATCCCTTTAAGGTGTGTTGATTTAGGCAGTGCTGAATAAATCAGGAAAACTCATGGGCACTGTTGCTAGGGAGGATTTTCAAGCTTTTGAAAAAATCCTGGTCTCAAAAAAACGGATCAAATCTTTGGATACTCTTGAGAACGATTATTGCTTTCATTAAGATCGTTACATAAAAGATTTTGAAGTCATTCCAACCCTTTCCTTGATCCACCGAGTGGCCCAGAGAGGTGGTGGATGCCCCATCCCTGGAGACATCCCAGGCCAGGCTGGACGGGGCTCTGAGAACCTGAGCTGGTGCAGATGTCCCTGCTCATGGCAGGGGCTTGGACCAGATGACCTTCAAAGGTCCCTTCCAACCCAAACCATTTCATGATTCTATGAGTGACGTAGTTGGGCTGGGAAAACTTGTGCCACCAGCAAATCAAATCTTTCACAAGTGGGGGGCAATCTCTGCATTGATACCCGGCGTCTGTTTTTCCTGGTTTTCTTTTCTTTTCCTATTAATCCATGATTTCTGGTGGACTTTCCCAGTAGTAGCCTATGTTTGCATATGGGAAGAAGATTGTTGTTACTCCTATGGCTGCTGGCCAGCTGGATAATGGCTGTACCTGGAGAGCTGATGGAAGTTTCGTGTATCTCTGACCCAAATCTGTGCTCGGTGCTTTGGATTTGAAAGCACGGGTTACACAGCAAATATCTCCTCTGGCAATCAAGCAAAAGTATGAAATACTCCGAAGTGATCTAAATGAATGGGGAGATGGGAGGAAGGTCATGAGGATTCAGGTGCAGACTCAGCTGTGCTTAAATATTTTAGTCCGCAGTTAAGTGGCTTGGCATCGTGATGGAACATTTAGTCAGTGAGTATTGATAGAAATAAAACACTAGACTTTCGATTTATGGCTGTTCTTTGCCTTGTGTTGCTTCTGCAAGTAATACCAAGCACTGAGATTCCCAGTGTTTGATTCATTAGTGACAGATACTGGGAAGAGGGAGGTCCAGGTGCTATCTGCTGTTTTCCAGGCGGTAGGGTAGAGCATTTGCATCAAAAGGACCATCGCCAGCAGGTTGAGGGATGGGATTCCGCTCCGATGTCTTGACCTCCCCTGAGCAATGTGTCCAGCTCTGGGGTCCCAGCACCAACCGGACATGGAGCAGTTGGAGCGGGACAGAGGGACACGGGAATGGGCCAGGGCTGAACAGCTCTGGGGAGAAAGGCTGAGAGAGCTGAGGGTTCAGCCTGGGGGGGAGAAGCTCTGGGGAGACCTTAGTGAGGCCCTTCAGTAATTAAAAGGGTCGATAAGAAAGATGAGGACAGACTTTTGAGCAGAGCCTGTTGTGATAGGACAAGGGGTGATGGTTTTAATCTAAAAGAGGGAAGATTCAGGCCAGATATAAGGAAGAAATTTTACATTGAGGGTGGCGAGAGCCTGGCCCAGGTTCCCAGAGAGGTGGTGGATGAACCATCCCTGGAGACGTCCCAGGCCAGGCTGGACGGGGCTCTGAGCAACCTGAGCTGCTGAAGATGTCCCTGCTCATGGCAGGGGTGGCACTGGATGACCTTCAAATGTCCCTTCCAACCCAAAGCATTCCATGATCCTACCACATCCCTCCCTTTGCTGATGCTGTCACATTCTCATGGTGGGGGGCGCAAAGTGACCCCATCCTGGTTATCTATAAAAACAAGATCAGGGCCAGTTACTAACAGCATGCAGGTATTAATATGGAGATACAGCTATTAATATTGAGATACAGCTATTAATACTGTGATACAGCTTTGGCATGCAAATAGGTCGCATAAATGATGCAATATCTCTTAATTGTGATGGGAAGGGAGGGAGCGATCAGTGCAGTGGGGATAAACAGAGGTGCTTAAACAAGGGTCTTCTCCCTGGAGAATCTGGCTTGTCGCAATCAAATACCTATGGGGAAACTGCTTTTCTCCAGTAAACTAATCATGCAGTGCAGTCCTTGGCTTGAGAACGGCAAACGATTAGGGAGGGATTTGAATTCTGTTGTCTTTTGCTTGCATGTGCTCGGAGAGCTGAAATAAAATATCAGGAAATTGCAAAGTGCTGACCCCGTCCTGCACAGCGCGGAATGTTTTTGGTGGCTGCGTGGCTTGGGTTTCCGGGGTGAAGGATGGTACTTGAAAATGAATAATGCTAAAGAGCGATGCAGAACGCAGCCGTTCTGAGCAAATATAGCACCCTTCGTCAAAGTGTAAGTCAGCTGTCTGCAGCTAATTACAGAGATGTCAGGGAGTTTGGAGTTTGTCAGCTGAATTTAAGATGGTAGAATGTTGCTTGGAAAATGACTCTATTAAAAACCAAACAAATCCCTCAAAGAACAGTGTATTTATTGAGGGAAGTGGAAAGGGGAGACAGCAGCAGTCCTAGCGGGGCTGGAAATGGGTCAAGGAGCTGGAAGGCAGCGTGTGCTCAACTTGGCGAAACTCCACTGCGGTTTAGTGGCCGAGTCCCTGGTCCACTTCAATCTGCGAAGGGCCACAGTTGTTACCCATCCTTCAGCTCCCCAATTGACTAAAGCTCTGGGTGGACACTGTAGCTCATCCCAGGCCCTGTGAAGATGTTTGGACTCTTCCAGGTAGATGTACCAAGTCAAGCATCCCAGAGAACAGAATAACTACAATTGTGTTAATCATTGTCCTTAGTTTATCTTCACTTTCTTGACTTGATCCAAGCCGTAAGTTCTTCAGAGCGGGAGCCAACTCCTGCTCTACAATGTCTTAGATATTCTATCAGACCCCACAGAGGTGGGTGGAGAGGCTGTTGAATGGACAGTTGGGAAAAGAGGCACCACGTAAGGTCCAGGTGAAGTGTGACTGACACAGCCAGGAGCTGGTAATCTATGAGACGTCACTTGATTTAAACAGTTTTCAGGAGGGAAGGAGGTCTCAGCTCATTAATGACTAATTCACAACTCGGTGTCTTTGCCCAAATCCCACCTGCCCTTGTTGGTTCAAGCCACCTCAGACTTGGGCTGGTAGGGGTTGAGGTCAGGATGGGAGTTCCTTCCTGGTTCTACTGTGGAGGCCGTAGCCTTGAGGGGAATAGGGCAGGAGGGAAAATCAGATGACAGTTGACCTTTCGTAGAGTCATAGAATCATTTTGATTGGAAGAGCCCCTCAAGATCGTTGAGTCCAACAGTTAGCCCAACCCTGGCACTACCCTATGTCCCTGAGAACCTCATCTCCGCATCTGTTCAACCCCTCCAGGGATGGTGACTCCACCACTGCCCTGGGCTGCCTGTTCCAATGCCAAACAACCCTTTCCATGAAGAAATTTTTCCTGATATCCAATCTGAACTTCCCATCAGTGAAGGCTTTATCCTTCAGCTATGATGCTCCTTGGTTCAGCTCTTCTGCACAAATAGACTCTGGACCAGTTTTCTGACCCTCAGCTAGAGGATTTTATGACTGTCATGGTCTTCTGTGCCGTAGGGGATATTGTTATTTTACAGGTGAATAAACTGTGGCAAAAAAGTGCAGAACCTCTTCTGAGTGAAGCTCAGACAGTAAAGCTCTCTCCAAATGAAATTTAATGGGCCCATTATTCTTCAGAATTTAGTAGGTACCAGTAGAGGATGAAATCCTTTGCAGTAGGTGTTGACAAACCTATGGTGAGACTCCTTGTCCGCAGAGCTTTTGTATTTTCTAGAAGGATGAAGAAGGTTGAACGTGAGTTGGAGCTGGATGCCTGAAATCCTCCCACTTGTTTTTCCCTTTTTTTGCCCCCTGAAAGCATCACTGTACATCAGGCAGATGTTCAACGTGGCCAGCTTCCCAAGTCACAAGAGCATGAACTTGCTGCCGGTCTCCAGAACAAGGTCGGTCTGTAGCGTTGTTACGTGGGCATCGGCGACAAGCTGGGAGGCTCGGCTCAGCCTTTGTCTGCCCCTGACCCTGCGGAGAGGGCCCAACCCTGAAGCCAAATGCCATCGTGATGTGGGAACAAACAGCCCTTTTTACAAAGGCAGAGAAGCCTTTTGACGTGGCCGGCGGAGGGCTCAAGCATCCCATTGCGTGGGACAATGGGGAGAGGTAGCAATAACACCATGAGCCTTGGCCACCACCTTCGGTGGCAGATGACACGGAGCAAAACTAAATCCCTGTGCAGTGAGTGAGCGAGTGTAGCTCTGCCTTTGATTAAGGAGCACAAGACCCTCATGAAGTCCTACAATGTTTTGGCAGGAACAGGCTTCACTTCGCACAAATTCACTGCTACTCTTCAGTTGTGATTTATTTCGACTAGATGATCATTGTGGGTCTCTTCCAACTGAAAATCCTTCCTTCTCCTTCTCCTTCTCCTTCTCCTTCTCCTTCTCCTTCTCCTTCTCCTTCTCCTTCTCCTTCTCCTTCTCCTTCTCCTTCTCCTTCTCCTTCTCCTTCTCCTTCCTTTTTGACCCTGCTTTCCCTCAGTGGTTTAGGAAAGACCTCAAAGGAACATCCACCAGAACTGTCTTCTTCTCTTGCCCTGGGGCAGTCTGCTGCACCCATGTACTTTTTCTGGTACCTCCATGAAGGTACAATCTATATTTATCACACTTGAAGGTGTCTGGACACTTGAGCTAGTTTGAGATGTGGAAGCCCATGATGAGTAGAGTTGCATGAGGCTCCATTTGCATTTCCCAGCACGATTAAATTCAGGATCCATGACCTTCATTGACCGCTTTCCTCTACGTCTGTGCCACGGTGGCCAGTAAATATTCATCCTGCCTTTGCCGCTGGTTGCAGTCGCCCCTTTCATTCAGAGCCCTCTCCTCATCTGTAAACCTCTTTGGCAACTGTCAAAGCACGGTATAAAGTTTGTTTGATTAATTTTTTGGCAAATTGATAGAGAGGGATTTTGGATTACAGAAAAAAAAATATTGATAACTAGCTTTCAAGTTCTCTCTGGTGCTCTGTTAATGACTATGTGGAATTCCCATCTCTCCAGTGCCTTGCACTTGGATTGTCTTAAATCATTTAAAAGATTTTTTTTAAAATATAAAAATAAAAAAAGCAGCACAGGCTCTCCACACTCCTGCCAAGTAGGTCAGAGTTTTCCCAGTTGTGCAGTTTGGGAAATGGAGACGTAATTCAGACCGACTTTCTTCGAGCTGCTGGGTGAATTGAAGACAACTGGGAGCGCAATAGTGGTTTCCAGTGTTAGTTCAAGGCTCGTCTTCAAGTGGTAATAAGTCATTTGGCCCAATTTGAACCCGATTAAAGTAAATCTTGGCAAAACCTGGCAAAGTAAATGGCACATTCCTGAATTCTATGATGTAGGAGAAGCTGCAGGATCTGAGATATGGTCCAAAGGAAATAATGGGTGCTGCGTAAAACCAGGTAAACTTACCTCCTGGTATTTTAGGCTATTAAAAAATGCCACCTGATGCTTTCCGTAGGAGGAAATAAGCCAAAAAGCTGTAATTGTTGTGCCACCACTGTTGGGTCGGGGTTTTTTTGCCCGATCGCGGTGGAAAAACCAGCAAGACTGGAGTGTCACCACGATATCAAACTTTAGGCTCAGAAGAGCTCATAAGCTGGTCTTTAAGACTGAGCTTATGGGATGGTGGTGTGTGGATAATCAGAGTGGTTTGGGTTGGAAGGGACCTTAAAGACCATCTAGTCCCACCCACTGCCATGAGCAGGAACATCTTCACCCAGAACTGGTCCTGAATGTCTCCAGGAATGAGGCATCTCCCACCTCTCTGGGCAACCTGGGCCAGGCTTTCACCACTCTCATCGTCACAAATTTCTTCCTTATATCTTATCTGAATCTCCCCTCTTAGTCCGAAACCATCACCCCTTGTCCTATCACAACAGTAAAATAATTATTAAAATGGCTTTAATTTAAGGGGAGGAAGCGGTTGAATGACAACAGGTTGGTGGACGTCGTTAAGTCTAACGAGGGCAGAGGGCGGGTGAAGTCAGGTAGAGGGAAGTCCTTGAGTGGGAAGGGGGGAAAAAATAAAGCCGTGGTTTTAAAGAGTAGCTGCCGGGTCAGGGTGTCCAACCCCGAAATGCCCCTGACCTGAAAGAATAAAAGAGCCTCTTTCAGCAGCTTTAACATAATCAGGAGAAAATAACTCGTTTATGAAATGCGTCCTTGGAGCTGGGGGAATCGTCACACTCAGAATCTTTCCCCTGTTGTGATTTTACTTGAGGATTAAACTACTCAGGATAAATTGTTACTCGGGAAATTTTTTTTAGGCGGACGATGACGTCGGTGAGAAGAGTATGGAGCATTAAAAATGCATTATACAGTGTCATCTCTTGCCTGAGATATTAAATATGTAGGATTTAAAGCCCAGATCCTGTGTCGATTACAAGATGTATCCCAGGCTGTTTAAATCTCCTCCAAATTTGCTTCTGCTCGGGCAAAATGGGGTTTTGCCTTGTGTGGAGCTGCAGCTTCTGGCTTGGCAGAGGGACCTTTTCTCATGTCAGGTCTCTTTTTCTCTTTCTTTTAGAATCTGAGCCTATTTTTCATCCCCTTTGCAAGCCATCTGCTGCAGCTGCGAGTGCAAATCAAATATATGGTGAGGTCAGGCTTCCCTTTTTTTTGTAATTTTATTTACTTAGTTATTTATTATATTTTTTTTTCTGAAATAAGGCAGATCTGAAGCAAGTCCTGTTGTCTTAAAGCATTGGGATTAGGGCTACAGCTGCGAGTTCAAATCCAATATATGGTGAGCTCAGGCTTCCCTTTTTTTCTTTTTTTTTTTTAATTTATCTCTTTTTTAATGTCTTTTTATTTCTTTTTGTTATTTTATTTTAATTTTTTTTCTGAAATAAGGCAGATCTGAGGCAGGTCTTGTTGTCTTAAAGCATCAGGATTAGGGCTACAGCTGCAAATTCAAATCAAATATATAGTGAAGTCAGACTTCCCTTTTTTTTTCTTCTTTTTTCTATTTATTTCTTCTTCTGGTTTTTTATCATTATTATTATTATTATTTTTTGAAACAAGGCAGATCTCAGGCAGATCCTGTTGCCTTAAAACATCAGGATGAGGCCCCTGGAAGCGTACGGCAAATCATTCACGTGGCTGCTGGGCGCTCTCCTCCTCTTTGTAATTACTCCGTTCAGGTTCTTGTAGCAGTTACTGTGAGTGGGCTGTGAAGAGGGTAAACTGCAAATTTTCTGGAAAATAAAAAAAAAAGGAAAGAAAAAAAAGTCTGAACACAAAAAAAGCAACCCCTTGTTTCCCCGTCTAAGCATCATCACGTATTTAGGAGCCCAACTAATTAAGCACTTCTGAAAGAGCCGTCTGGCTCCAGCCAACAGCTTCTCTGTGGTTCTTTCTTGTTGCAAAACCCCGGGGGAGGTTGGATTGGGAGAGGGCAGAGCCGGCACCCACACGGCTCCGGAGGGGAGGGATCTGTGCCAGGCCCTCTGGAGACACCCTGCCCACTCCATCTCCTCGCCGGGACATGCGACGACTTGTTTCCCGGCCCGTCTCCAAAACGCCCCAAATTAGACCCTTCGGGTGGGTGCGTCGTCAACCCGAAGGAAGAAGAAGGTGGCCCTGAAGACCCGTGTTCCGCTCAGCCCGGAGGGATGCTGCGAGATGGCAGATGAGGACATGACGGGACGTCTCGGTGGAAGGAGGTGGGCATGGGGCTTATAGATACAACAGCCGTAACGTCGCCGCCGGCGCTCATAGCAGGTTTGAAACGCAAGCGGTCGGTGAATGCGACTTTTCTTTTGCTTCGCTGGGCTCGGTCACGCTTCTGGATGTGAAAACTTAGTAATAATAAAATATCCGATTGCAACTCGTCTTCTCTTGGTAGTGGTTTTAAACTAAAAGAGACGAGATTCAGGCTGGACATGAGAAAGACATTTTTTACGATGACAGTGGTAAAATACTGGCCCAGGCTGCCCAGAGAGGTGGTGGATGAGACATCCCAGGCCAGGCTGGACGGGGCTCTGAGCAACCTGGGCTGCTGAAGATGTCCCTGCTCATGGCAGGGGTGGGACCGGGTGACCTTTGAAGGTCCTTTCCAACCCAAACCGTTCTATGATTCTATGATTAAAGGCTACATGGTGCCCATGCTGCTTGTAGCAAGAGCGAGCTGTCGTTCACGGGCTTCCCTCTTTGAAGCTGTCGACAACCGAGCTGTAAAACCTTGGGGACAGCGGGGCCGACGGAGGGAGGGGACGCCCAGATTCTCTTTTCCTGGGCAGATGGAGATCTGTCAGCAGTTTTGACAGCGGAGGCTGATGGGCTTCTGGACTGAGCTTTACTGCCGCGCTTTAGCTCTTGCAGAGCAAAAGTTGCCTGCTGTTGCTGATTATCTAGTTTCTGTGGGTTTTATTTTATTTTTCTGTATTTTGATTAAGTTCACAGTTTGGTTTTTTTATCCGTAAAAGTAAAGTAACAGAATGTCAAATACTCCTGCGTACGCCTTACTCCCCATTAAATACTTGCGCTTGCGTGGCCAACTCCTATATACAACTATTGACAGCAAAGCCGAGCTTAAGAAGCGGTTTAAGGACTATTATTGAGAGCAAACATTCCCTGGCAGGGGTACAGCCTTGCCTTTTATTTCTCTTTTCCATCCTCGCTTGCCGCGACTGCGTGGAAGCGCTCGACAGGGCTCGGGGGAACAGTGCCGGCTCTGTTCCATCCTGTGTCCGGCGCAGACGGCGGACGCGATCAAGGGCCACGGTCTGCGCGGGACGTACGGACAGTCCCGGAGGCATCGCGCCGCCTAAGCCCGGCACATGTGATCCTCTGAAAAAAGGGCTTTTACAGCTCCGGCCAGCTATTCTATCGCAGCCTGTAACAAGGAGAGCTGCCCCGGGTCCTCTCTAGCATCGCTAAATCTGTTCTAGCCTAATTTATTCTAATGAGACGAGCTTTCATCTGGGATCCGAGCTCTCCCACTGCAGGGCTGAGTGTGTCACTGTCTGGGGCGCAGCATCCTTTGCTTTGGCTGCAAATGTTTTTCTCGGTGAACTGCTTCGCTGCGGGACTGGGGGGAACGAGCTTTTTGTGCTCTAATTTCAGAGCCGACGGTTTTTTGTACTCTAATCAAGAGGTTTTGATGCCGTAATTAAAAACACGGACTTAATGGGTATTCCGCGGCATGTAAACGCGCAGGAAAAATGCAAGTCAAACTTTTGAGACCAAAGCGCTTTTGTGCTCACTTAGTCTATTGTAATTAGGGGTGTGGTGCTTAAGGAATATTAATTAGCCCCATGGGTGAGGCTGGGGAGCCAGAAAAATGCTGCCTCCGCCCCTGTTCCCCAGTTTTAGGAGCTGCTTGCTGAGCTAAGCATGGGAGACAGCAAACGGCAGGGAGCAAAAGCTTGTTGGGGGAGGAAGGGTATCCCCCAACCTCCTCCTTTCAAAACAAATAAACAAATCAAAAATAACCCAAACCGCTTTCAGGAATTGGGCGCAACTTGCTTCAGTAGCTGCTTTTGCCCAATGAGTTTAAATCGCCTCCGCCATTCCCCTGGGGGTACCGGTTGCGGCTTTAATTGCAAGAGCAAATTTAAGAAGATTTGTAGCAAATGTTGAGAAAAAAGGGGGTGGGTTCATCTGACTGTGGCGGTTGGCATCTACGGATGAGCAAGTTTCCTAGAACAGAATTTGCTTGTCTGTGAGACTGCTGCTTTACGTGGGATTCAGTGCCGCGGAAGACGCCGATTCTATGCGGGTAAAGAACCTCTCGCCACATCCCTGAGGACGTGCCAGAGGCGCCTCGCTATCCTTCGAATATCTAACTTATAGCTAAATTACCCTGTTAATCCCTGGGAATCCTGTATGACTTCCTCTGGCTGGATAATGAGGCAGGAACTGATCAGTTAATGAGTAGTTGCTTGGGCGCAGGTGATCAAGAGCTGCTCAGGTATTTGGCGAACGAGCCCAACTGGCAGCGGGTTTGTTTTCGGTTGGGTGACTCTGACAGTTCAAACACACCAAAAAAATGCTTTAAGGCTTTAAAAAAATAAGGCTGCAAGAGCTAAAAACAGGCCGATGTAGAAGGAAAATCGCTGCGGTAATTGTGGTGGGAAATGCAGTGATCAGGAAGGAGGGAAAAATGATAGGGCGGAATTATCAATTAGATACTGACTCAGGAGATCAAAATGGCAGAGGGAGGAATTAGCATGAGGAGCTCGTTTTGTGGGCAGCCAATGTGTGCGAAACTTGTTCTTAACCATGGTATGGGCCTATTATTTGATGCAAGGGATGTATTTGTGGGTAATGCAGAAAATGCAGAAGAGCTCAGGCTCCTTCTAATGTAATTTAACCTGGTGTTGTCTGGAAAATGGAGACAGGGGGTAAAGGTTGGATGCATTTAAAAAAACAGATAATTTGTGGCAAATAAAATCGTAGAATAGCTCAGGTTGGAAGGGACCTCAGAAGATCATCTGGTCCAACCTTTTCTGGGACCAGATAACTCAGGAATAACTCTTCAAACCATCATTTTTTCAGTGAGTCTTGGAAACTGAGGAAACCAGGTGGTCTAGAGAAAAACTAATATCGTGTCAATGTATCAAAAGGGTAAAAATAAAGATCCGGGTAACTGTTGTGGGAACCTGGTGTTTGGGGAAAAACAACGGATTGGCTGGTAAAAAATTATGAATAAAGATTGAATGGCACCATGGGGTTCGTTAGCGTGAGCGTGTGGATTATGGGTCACGTTGACCTCCAATTCTGGCAGATCCAGGGAAAGGTGGTCTGCTGTTGTTTTAATTCTGAGAGGATTGAAGGCAAGCAGTGAATAATCAAGGGCACAAATGGGACTTGGATTAATTGGAAACTGGTGGCAGGACTTGGGGACCTAGAGAAGCAATTTTGCTTCCATGGGCTGCTCTTTTTCATCAGACAGGGCTTTGAGCATCGTGATCAGGTTGAAGATGCCCCTGCCCATGGGGCTGGAACCAGATGGTCTTCAATGTCCCTTCCAACCCAAATCTTTCTATGACTCTATGATCTGCAGCTGATGGTTGTGCAACGTCCATGGCACTCTGCTCATCTGGGCTGGTGGACAACCAGGTCTGAATATTGAGACTGGAATATCTGAACTAGAAACTAAAGACAAGTTTTTGAACGGAGGTCAGATTTTTTCTTCCAAGCTTTCCATTAGCAAATTCTAAGAGAATAAAAACTTTCCTAAGAAGAGCCCTTTAAGCAGTAATATTTCTATTTTAAAGGTAAAACCAGTTCAGGGAAGTCTGAGGGCCTACGCTATCCTAAAGCTCAGACCGAGAGATACATTTTAAGCCTTCATTTGTGGCACATGTAATCACTTTTTTTTTTTAAATATTCATTCCACTGGCAGCTGTTGGCCGTTTTCCTTTGAGATCTGGTTAACCCAGTTTCTCCTCCCGCAGTGTCTGCGGTAACGAGATAGACTTGAGTCTGGTACCAGGCACATCGCTGCAACATGCGGTGTTGTGGCTTCGTTTTAGGACCAGTAAGAATGGACGCAAACCGAGGGACATGAGACACCTTCTGCTGCCACCGTGTCCCTTCTCTGCTGGCTCCCCTGCTAGATCTAAATTTGGCTGCAACATCTGCTTGAGCCTGGGCCTCTGCCGAGCTCGGTGCTGTATGGACATCACGGATTTAATCTATTTAGACAAGGCAGAGTGGGTCCCATGAGGGTTGAGGTGCCCTGAATGATGTGGCAAAGCTGGGGGAACCCCAGAAATGGGGTGGTCTCATTTTATTTGAATATTTTGAGTACTGAAGTGTCTACAGGCAGATTTGGCTTTGCGTAGGTCGACTGAAGTGCCTCGAGAACCTCGAGCACTGTAGAAAGCAGCGTCAAACACAATTAAATGCGACTGAAGAGCTACGTGGGAATGGGAAGAGGTGTCGTACTGCCCTAACACACATTGAGATCCCCTAATAAGTCTATTAGAGATCTATAATAGGTCTCTTAAACGACCTCAAGTTGCACCAGGGGAGGCTTAGATTGGATATCAGGAAAAATTTCTTCCCCAAAGGGCTGTGGGGCATTGGAACAGGCTGCCCAGGGCAGTGCTGGAGTCACCATCCCTGGAGGGTTGGACAGACGGAGATGAGGTTCTCAGGACATGGGGCAGTGCCAGGGGTGGGGGAACACTGGGACTCTATGATCTCGAGGGTCTTTTCCAATCAAAACAATTCTGATTCTATCACTCTGGCTTTATGTTGTCTTTCCTGGCAGAAAACCATGGTTAAGACATGTTTGGACTTCAGCTTTCTCTTTCTGCTTCCAAGCGTGTTGCTTTTCATCCCCATTGCAGCCACAGAAGAAACAGTGGTGGATAAAACATGGTCACGAGCACATCCAGCCTTCCTCTGCCTTCTCAGTATTTCAGGCACTTGCTGACATAACTAGAAAGAATTCGGCAGTTTATTATAATAAACTGTGTATGCACCCTGAAGATGTGCAGGTGTCTTAAGCATAGGTCCGTGGGCATTTTGAATTAATTTGGATGCATTTCATGCCTGGGCTTGGCACAGAGGTGAACGGGCTTTCCGTGGCCGTGTAGGTGACACACACCAGGGCATGAGCCCGGTCAGATCTTATGACGCTTCCCACCTTTTTCTGGAATGGCTAAACCACCAAAAGCAGAGGGAAACGGAGACTAAAAGGAAATGTTTTGCATGTGGTTGCATAATGAAGCTGCAGAAGATTAGGGATTAAACAACATTGAGAGACGTGGAAGTTTACCAGGGTATGAGAGCTCCAAAGGCTCCAGAAATTGTTCTGGAAATAGTGGTTAACATAACGCTTGCTACCTTGCTGTAGTGCTCAGCGCCGCCAGTTCAGGTGCTCCTTCCCAGGCACAGATCGTGTTTTCTGTATGGCCCAGGTTGTCCAGAGAGGTGGTGGATGCCCCATCCCTGGAGACATCCCAGGCCAGGCTGGACGGGGCTCTGAGCAACCTGAGCTGGTGAAGATGTCCCTGTCATGGCAGGGCGGGCACTGGATGAGCTTTGAAGGTCCCTCCAACCCAAACCCATCTGTGATTCTATTGTAAGAGCATAAGTGTGCTGGAGAGCAGCTGAGGGAGCTGGGGGGTTCAGCTGCAGAACAGGAGCTGAGGGGAGACCTTCTGATCTCTGAACTGCCTGAAAGGAGCTTGGAGCCAGGGGGGTCGGGCTCTGCTCCCCAGGAACAAGCGCCAGGAGCAGAGGAAACGGCCTCAAGTTGTGCAGGGGAGGTTGAGGTTGGATGTGGGAACAATTTCTTCCCCAAAGGGCTGTGGGGCATTGGAACAGGCTGCCCAGGGCAGTGCTGGAGTCACCATCCCTGCAGGGTTGGACAGACGGAGATGAGGTTCTCAGGACATGGAGCAGTGCCAGGGTTGGGTTAACAGTTGGACTCAATGACCTTTGAAAGTCTCCTCCAATCCAAACTCTTCTATCACTCTATGTTTCTATGATCTTCAAAGTTTTCTTCCAACACAAGCCATTCCATGATTCTACAGTTCCTCACCCTCAACCCTTCCTTCTTGAACATCATCTTCACCTCCAGCTATTGCTGTGTGCTCCCGTTATCTTGAGCAGTGGCTGTTTTCCCCTTCCCAAGACCGTCCCTGTTGTTATGGACTCAAAACTGTTCAGGTTGGACAGTCTGAACCTCTGCTCAAAGCAAGCTCAGTGTTGAATTGGACTCCATGATCCTTGTGGGTCCCATCCAGCTCAGGACATTCTATGATTCTATTCTATGATTCTATGAATTCATCTGGGCTGTGCGGGGCTTTGTGCAGTCGGGTCTTGAAAAGCTCCCAGCAAAGATTCGCAGCCTTGCAGGGCCCCTGTTGCAACGCTTGGCTGTTATCGTGAAAAATGTTTCCTTGTGAAATATGAAAGTATTTTTCCGTTCTCATTCTGCCAGGGAGAAATGGCTCTTCGTATAAGTGGGAAAGACTTGGTTTGTATCAGTTTGCATTCCAATGCAACAGATTATTTTTTTTCTTCAACATTTAAGTAAACCACATCATTCTCCATCTTCTGTGTTTTTCTATGGCAATGAGGGTAGTTAGATACAGTTATTTTTGTAATAGAATTAAAGCAAAATACTTTCATCTATCGTTATTGCTATTCCCTGCATGTCTTTATGTCACCTTGTTTTCATTCCTACTTCAGAATTGCCCAAGAAAAACGTATAAAATCTGTTTTGCTCTTGTGTTAGTGACAGTGGACAGTTTCCTTTCTTCTGCAATCATGTAATTCTACTGGTGCTTTTGGGTGCAGGGAGATTTGGAAAGGTGTTTCTATGCAGCTCATGAGTTTTGATGCTATTCCTCATAACTTCTGTATGAGTAAGCGTCACTACATGTGTAAAACAACTCTGCCAGCTGATTCCATCTTCTTTTTCTTTTGGAGGGCAGCTGCAGGGATGAGGTTATTTGGCCATAAAAAAATGGAGAAAGGCTGAGAGAGTTGGGGTTGTTCGACCTGGAGAAACTTTATTGCAGCCTTTCAATATTTAAAGGGGGCTGATAAGAAAGATGAAGAGAAACTTTATAGTAGGTGCTGGAGCAACAGGACAAGGGGTGATGGTTTTAAACTAAAAGAGAAGAGGTTCAGATGAGATATAAGGAAGAAATTTGTTACACTGAGGGTGATGAGAGCCTGGCCCAGGTTCCCAGAGAGGTGGTGGATGAACCATCCCTGGAGACATCCCAGGCCAGGCTGGACGGGGCTCTGAGCAACCTGAGCTGCTGAAGATGTCCCTGTCATGGCAGGGGGGGACCAGATGAGCTTTGAAGGTTCTTTCCAACCCAAACCCTTCTGTGATGCTATGGACAGGACTTTGCGTAACCTGATCTGGTTGAAGATGTCCCTTATTGAAGGTGGATGTCTAGATGGTCTTCAATGGTCCCTTCCAACCCAAACCTCATGCACTAGATGACTTTTAGGCATCTCTTCCAATCTAAACCATTCAATGATTCTGTGAGCTGGACCACCTGGCTGCAGATTTGTGCCTGCTGTTGTAGGACTGAGACAAATGCACAGTAAAATGATGGAACTAACTGCAGAATTTGGCAAAGTAACCACAGGGGTTAGGGAAAACGGAGCAGGGAAATGTGCCTTCCTGGCAAGACCTTTGTCAGAGCGAAGGTGGGTTGGACTAGATGATCCCCAGAGGTCCCTTCCAACCCCAACCATTCTGTGATTCTGTGAAGCTGCCTTTTGCCTGAAAAAGATGCTGCAGGGATGGGTGTTACGGGGATACGGGACTTATTTCCAAATGAGGAGGCTGAGGGAAAACTCTCTAACATTGAGTGTTAAACTTCAGCACTTTTTTACTAGCGAGATCCTTCTGAAATGCATCTATATGCCTGTTTACATACTTCACTATATGATTCTTAAAGAGTTAAATGTCAACTGGAAGACTGTGGCTTTGACGTGATGGCGAAGAGCTTGCATAAATTGTGGGGGAAGCCTCACGAGTCAGTACAAGATGCTGGGAACATCAGTAGGACACCGTGTTTCGGCTCTTTGGACCTCCTGCCTGCTGGGCATGGGCTGGGAACAGCTTCCGAGGCTGAAAACACCCAGGGCCTTGGCAGCTCTGGCTCTTCTCACGGTGACCAAGAGCGGGTGTTCAGCCAGATCTCATCACACTGATCCCTTTTTGGGTTATTTCCTTGCTTTGCATCCTCAACTCTCTGCCTTATGGCCAAGAAAACAGGCTTGCAACCATGTGAGTTCTGTTGAAGAGTTTAATGCTCTTGTTGTCCAGCTTCCAGGTGGTGAAACCAGGATCTCCTGCATAGTACAGTCCTTGCTGATAGGACCTAGGCTTAGCCTGATAAGATACAGAAATTTTGTGAGGCTGCAAAGATTTAAACTAGGTTTTCTGGCTTATTTTTTGTTGCTCCCCATCTGTGTGACAGCAAAGGCAAAGTGGATTGATGTTCTTTATCTTGCTGCAGACGTCCACGTCGCTGCTCATTGCAGGGGGGGGCTGGACTAAATGACCTTTGGAGGTCCTTTCCAACCCAAACTATTCTATGATTCTCTTTGGATGCAACCACGAAGTGACCCCAATGAGGTGCAGAGTTGACGTTTGGAGAATAACCTGCGAAGAAAAGCAGAATACCGAGCGATGGGGTGACGAGAGATGCTTTGGCAGCCGCCCCGGTCATCTGTCTGGGGGAGCTGGCTGACCTCCATGCCAAGCGCTTCGAAATCCTTCTCCGGCAAGTGAAAACCCAGTGCTGGAGCGTTTTCCAGACCAATCTGTTCCCGCTGGAAACCCAGCGCAGACGCTCCATCTCCTCCCGCGGACCGGCCGGTACGTGCTGCATAAACAAAAGCCGGAACTCTCGTTGGGTGGCACTTCGTCAAGGCTTGTTTAGCTCCTAGTCCTGAGCAAATGAAACTTGGAGCGGGCCTTACCCTTCTCGTTTTGTCTTTCCAAAGAACAAAAACGTGTCATTAGGGAGCGGGGAATGTTTGGAACGGGTTTTGGGAGATTAGCAGAGCGCTTCACTGATCTGCAGATGCTGCAGAAGAAACATTCCTCCGTGTTCCCACCCTGAGCAGCTATGCTCTGGATTCAGATACCCAGAGAAGTGGGTTAAATACCAGGATTCTGAGCATAATTCAGCTCAAACAGTACTATCGGAGCAATTAATCTGGCTCATTTTAGTAAAATGTATTATTAATTGGATTAAGGTAATTAAGTGTTGTTATCATTAATAGCTGACGTGATAACGTGTCCCGCCACGGGGCCCTTCTTATCCACGACCTCGCTGTAACAAATCTGGGCCCACCAAAGATGATGATTATCATCATCGAGGCAGCGTGACGTAGTTTTTTTAGCCCTTTACTGCTATAGTAGGATCAAAACCCCAGGTTTTATATTTCAGAAGCGTTTGCTGTATCACCAAGTCACGACATTGTAGAGTTTTTTCCACATTTAAGGTCAATGCAATTCACCAAGTTCTGCTGACTCCTTGGGGGAAAAAAAAAAAACAAACAACAGATATATCATCCATCTTATTTTTTTTTATTCTTTTTAGAAAACCAAGAGCAGTTTTTGTGCAGCCAGGACAGCCCCAAGAGGAGCATGAGTTACCCCGGGAGATGTGATAGCGAGGGAGGATGCGCTGCCGGTCCATGCATGGGGAGCCGCAGAGCTGATTTGAGGGGGTTGCAATGATGTGGGCATCGGTTTTGCTCGGTAGCACGTGGGAAGCGCTCTTCTCCGAGGGTGCCCAGCAGCAGGCAGAGCTGGCAACGTGCTAAAAGCCTCAAATAACTCAAGCTGAATGAAAAAGCTGGGAGCTTTGAAGCCTCTGTATTTTATTTTTTTTTAATTTGTTTGCCTTTTGTTTTAGTACACTATTAGCAAACGGCGCTCTTTTGATTTCTGCGCGCGGCTGTGGCTCTGCTAGAATTTGGGGGAGGAGGAGGAACAAAAGCAACCTGATAGCAATGTATCATTTCAAAACCAGTATGTGGCTGTTGACAAATAGGCCTGTAGTTATGGTAATGCACAGCCCACCTTCAGACCCCAGAAAATACGATTTAATGGCAGGTTTCTGCACTTTTCCCCAATAGGAAATAATGCAGTGAGTCCTCTGAAGAGTTTTGATCCTTAGAGCTGTCAAGCGCTAAATGTTTTATGTGCCCTGTCGATTCAGTTTTGAATAGGATGAACACAAAATCTCCATAAATGGCAGAAATATCTACGACCAAGGGCACAGCTCTTACGAAACATCCACTTCTGCGCTCGGCCAAGGAGCCTCCAGCCACTTTCTTGGGTCTTGAGGGACTCTTTATCGGAGAATGTAGTGAAAGGATGAGGGGTAACAGTTTTAAACTGAAAGAGAGTAGATTTAGGTTAGATATTAGGAAGAAATTTTTCATGATGAAGGAGATGAGAGCCTGGCCCAGGTTGCCCAGAGAGGTGGTGGATGCCCCATCCCTGGAGACATCCCAGGCCAGGCTGGATGGGGCTCTGATCTGGTTGAGGATGTCCTGCTCATGGCAGGGCTTGGACTAGATGGGTTTTAAGGTCCCTTCCAACCCAAATCATTCCCTGTGATAACTAACGTGGGCTCATCCAACCTCATGTAGTCCTTGGTGGCTGTGCCCATGGGAAGTCATCACAGCTCTTCTGCAGTTGGGCAACCAGATACCACCTTAAGCACTGGAGAAGTGCGGGTAGCGGGGAGAAAAGCTAAATTTGTCTGGGCTGGAAACAGCAGAGAACAGTCCTAATCCTCAAAATGGGATTTTTACCCAAAAAGTGCTCAGTGAAATGGGAAAGAACGCAGAGGGATGAAACCAAGAGCGTGAAGCACATCAGAATTGTTTGCGTCTTTGGTCAGGCATCCTGGGCTGCACCATGTGTGGAACAATCTGGGTGCTTTCCAAGGCTCCGTGATGTCTCTGTTGGGTTTTTTCCTTCCTTTTCTCTCTGCTGGAGTGGGCTAGGACAATGTAACTACATATGGACGTCTTTGGATAGCAGAGGTCTGCACAGTACTGCTGGTTCTTAACGAATATAGCACGGGAAGGTACCTGCGGCGCTTGGAACGGAAAAGCAACGAGATCTTTGAGATCTCCCAGCTTCCGCAAGCAACGTCAGACCAGGCTCTGGAAAACGCCGTCGTGCGCAAGCGAAGCTTTACCCCTGCACCAGACGACCCAATGGAGATGAACAGATGGTGCCGCAGCCTCATCATTCCAGGAATGTCATCCCAACCATTGAATAATTGGTGTGGAGGAGAGAACCTCTTCCTCGCCGAGGACCAGATGGGTCTGCTGCATCTTCTTAGAGGGCATCGTGTTAAATGTGAGCGTTTAACGAGGGCTGGGCTACTTCTGGCTGGAGAAGGGGCTGAGAGTCGATCCAACTGTCATCTTCACCCACCTAACGAAGTGATAATGAAGAGAGAAACAGGGTCTTCCATGGACAGCATACAGGGGAAGGGTGAGAGGCAACTCACGGCTGTGCCATGGAGGTTTCTCAGTTTAGTCATCTGCAAGGTGACCTGAGAGTGGTCACCTAGAAAGGTGGTAAAACACTGACCCAGGT